>JAJJMB010011896.1:9776255-9975499 GCA_023531105.1 Papaver atlanticum
AGTGAGATAAACTCAGCTCGAAATCTCAAATGTGTATAGTAGAAAACATATTTCGGTTTTGATTTTAACTTTTTTCATGGACAGAGTCATGTACTTGAAAAATTTCTGTTCAGACCCACCTCCTGGGAAAAGACTTGTGTGCTTTTTGTTACATACCATTTTTGTGACCTGATCTCCTAAAAATGCAATGATACCCTTGTCGATTTCCTTGAGTGATTAATTGCAGATGTCTTCGTCATCTTCAATTAACTCTTCATTCTTCAAATAATCCTCAAGTATCTTACTAATGTAAATGTGAAAAGAAGATGCCAATGTTTCAATGACACTTATCGTCATACTTAACATGATCAAAATCATGCAACGTGTAAGACTGAAATAAATGTACTAACATTATAAGATTTTTTTGTTTTTTATATTCTAATCTTTACACTTTTTCGCTTCGAATTCATTTTTAGACATTTTTTTTAAAGATTCAAATGGCTCAAAAGGTTTAAATCATCCCCAACTCTCGATGTTATTTTATTGCTCTAGTTCCTGCAAGAAGTTCTCTAGTTCGTCATTGTCATCGGAATATTTTGGCTCTTGATTAAAGAACTAAGGGAATCCTGCAAGAAGTGTTTTCTATTTCTTTTGCTCTGTAGTGCATTCTTGCTCTTTTTCAGCATTACCATCAGTCTTACCTTCCATGAGCTCTTGATCCTTGACATAATGTTTAGTTACTCTGAGCGATGGTTTTCTTTTCCTATGTCTCTAGGAATCACTTGGACTACGTCCCTGGATCAAACTTTTATGCTGATGTATTGCCTTTTATCGACGGTTATAAGTATAAGGTTTGCCAATTCAATAATAAATAATATTGACGTCCACTTTTACACTTTCAACAATAGTTTAGTACATAATGAGCCTATTTAATTTGGAAGAAAATATCCAACATATTATTACTTGTTGTTCTAATTAATCACCAACTTTTGTATAACTAACTAATTTGAATGCTTAGAATTCCTCTGGAGCAATCGCACACATTTATACAATTGTTTGAACAAATAAAATTATCAAGATGTAAAGTGTTTATGTTTATCACTCTTATATCTTTTTTCCTTGTTAATATTTCTTCTTCAAGTTTTTGTCTTCTCCAAATCTGTGACCAAAACCCTAGTAGCTTCGTCAAGTACTTCGTTGGCTTTCTTTTTCAACTACATAATTGGTGCACCAAATTAGGCAATCCATACCAAATTAGTTTGGTATGGATTGTGAATCCTGGCTATTTGAGATGCTTTAGAATTCGTTGAGAGTTATAAAATTTTATGTTGTTGTATTTCGTTATAGGTTCGCTATTGTTAATTTGTTAAATATATGTTTTAGTCTCTTGGTATAAGTGATATCAGGCGTAAGATGATCTTATATTCGCTTTCAGTTCTTTGTGTTGCAATAATTCTTTTTTTTGAGATATTTTGGATCCTCACATACTTTATAGTATGTTTGAACACATAATGCCTGTGATTTTATATTGGAGCGAGTTCTTTTTCAGACTTCAACTCAGATTCACCTATATTAACATTTACTTCCCTGGATTCTTATTTGCATACTTGAAAAGGTATCGTAATGCCACGTTTGTTGTGTATATAATGAAATATTGGTTGTAAAAAGATGAAACTAAATCTAGTGCCATATTTTTCATGACCTGTATAGATTTACTGATGTATGTATATAACAACACTTAAGCCTCTACATATCTCAACAATATTGACGTGGAAATTGAACATCTTGGACAAATATGGGTTGTGTGGAACAACATCTGTATTGTTTTCTATGTACCTTTTGCGGATAATCACCTTCCTTTATTCTTTGCATGGGCGATAGATTAGGAAACCACCTTTGTCCATGGTTGTATTGTCAGCATATTTTTTTGGATATCCTCTATTGTACTTTCCATCATACACCTCGAATCCAAACTACATGGACCGTGTAACATACATTTCTTACAGTTTCAAATTAAGGGTAAGTTTTTTCGTCCGGAAATTTGGTACAAATAATTTCTCAACTTATTCCAATGTAAGGATATTTTCCAACCATCTAAGAACAAAAGGGCTTGCATATGAGGCAGACCACGGTCTAGAAATCAATCGCAACACATGTGCTACCACTTTACCAAAAACATTTTCTTTTTTGATTTCTTTCATCAATTGAATTATTCAGTCATTTTTGTTCAATTTAAAATCATGGGCTATCAGAACGGGATGATCCGAAGCATAATAATGTGGTAGAAGGCCGTCTTTAATTTCTCGGATTTGCGGTCATTGTTAATAAGTTATCTGGGTGATGATTAAAACATGTAATGTCTAATGAATCTTGAAAAACATCGAACATTTTCCTAGGATCACTAATGACTTTCACATTTTTATCCTTGGGCGGACTGACAGTACTCAGAACCTCATGTGTGGAAGAACACTTAACGCATAACACATTATGATATGGGAAACTATTTTCAATTGTCCAAAGAACATCTATGTCCAATTGGGGAATTTTCTTTGCATGAACATTGAGGGCATGATTAGGATTGTATATATAAAGCTGTGAATAAATGGCTATCTTCCTTAATTGGGTACTAAGCTCCACTCCTGCGTCGAAGTTTCCCATTATTGTAAAGCACTTTGGACTCCTTCCTGTCGATCTTTTTTATCCAGACTGTACACAAAACTCATAAATGCATTTGAAGTATTATACTCTCTGATGTGAATGCGGAACAATCTTGATAGGGCATCATCACCTTCATATAAATCCCTCAAAGTATGGGGAGGTTCAAGCAATGGAGGGACTTTTACATTTCTCTGAAGACAACATCTTCCAAAGGTTGGTTTCTTATGGGCAATCTCTCGTCAATCCTGTGCATTGCCCAATACAAAGAGCATACAACGTCATTTTTTCTAAGGTAATGACAGACTGATAAGTCAAAATTATGATTTACAACGCTTTGTGTACCCACATCGTCCTCTTCATCTGACAGACCACAAAATTCATCTGAACCATCCAATGTAACATTTTCAGCAGCAATTTTTCTGTACGTATATAGACAAAGATGAGTACAATCAGGTATATGCAGACTCGCATCTAAGGGAACCAAACCAAGAAACAATTTAATAGGGAAGTTGCGTCTGTATATACATTAAACCCAGAGGGCTGTCAGTTGAACCCACATGCTCCATACTTATATTAGAAATCAAATCATTGGGTTGGGTAGGATGTTTAAACTCCCCGGTATGTTAACCTTCAATTAAACGGCTATTTTTTGGACCATGGGTCTGCGAACACGACAAAGTCCAAAAATATGCTTTACACGAATTCTTTGAATAACATGTACAAATCCGTTTGTGCCAGGAACTCTGTAAATGTAGATAAATTGTGTCAAGAGCGTATAAGACAATAATTCAGTGGAAACCACTACAATAGTAACATTTAGAATTGAAACTGCAGATTAATGCAAATGTGTACTTCGTGCAAGGCCACCTCGGGACAATAGTAACATTCAAGATAGTAACCCATGAGAAATTACTTTCTATCAGATAATCCATCAGAAATTATTTCTTGCAAATAATTTCACGATTACACATTGAAATAGCCTTTGCCAGTTATTTCATGGACAGTCCAATATGAAATCATGAATAGTCGTCTAGGGTGAGCTAGGGTATGTTTTACGGTTTCCCATTATCGGAACAGTTAATGTAATATTTGAATCCAAAGAATAATATGGAGTAAAACACAGGGGATTGTACTTTTTGTTCATATCCACGACGGCATTTAATTACCCAGCTGTGAAGAAAACATCCAACAAACTCAACTGGATAAAAAAGTTAATAACAATGTAGATATTATTATAAATATACCGACCAACATACATAACTTTAATTTATATGGTAACTTATGTTCTGAATATGTTTTTGTTACACATCTATAGATAGTGTTATGAATTTAAAAATAAATCTGGCGTGAATCGAACACGCAACCCTCTGAGTCGGGCTCAGATGCGTTACCATTGCGCCACAGATCCGTTACTAAACAACCTAGCTACCACGGCATGCAGAATCATCCAATTTTTCAAACAGATTACATCCATAATGTACTTAACTCAACTGCAAATAGTGTAAATCGGTCGTTTTTCTTTACATCTATAAATACGCTGAAATCCTTGAGGGGTAAAAAAAACAAATTTAGACTGAAATGCGACATACCTTCCCCAATAAGAAGCTCATGGTACAACAAGTAAACATAAAATATCATTCTCACATATCATTGTTGCTGAAATGCAATTACAATCAGAAGATTTTCTTGTTTTTAACCTGCACGCACATTAGATTAAGAACCAAAGTCAAAATAAATATTAGGCCAATTCGTTCAACTAAGTAGGTTCCCAAATTACGGAATGAAAAAGCATAATTGAATTTAGATATGGGCATAATAACTTACGGTTTTGAGTGAAAATTTATAAAGGTACTGAACGACATACAATTGAAAGTACCTAATTACGTTGTACCATTGCATAAAAGTGAAATTAGAAATTGTTCTGCTATGGTCCACGACTAATTACATCATGTGAACCCCCAAGAGATGCTAGAATGCTAGATTTCGTCACACATACACACATCATTAGGATGCATGAAATTATATATATATATAGTATAGATACACTAATTTCAATGTGTGTGCAAATGAATCACATAATTTACCACTCCATACAGTATCCAATATTGACTTTATTAGGTTTTCAACTGGCATACATCTTTGTAGAAGGCAAACATATACAAACCCTTACTCTCTCTCCACAAATTGCAAATGAGTCAAATACATATTGATATACACCTGCCATGAAACAATTCCACAAATTGCAACCTCATTGTTAATTTTAAAGACAAATACTAATACAGTTATGCAAGTACTAACCAACCTACACAATGCAAACAATTCAGAGATTCAATTAAGCTCTGGGTAAAAACCTATTTGCCCGAAGAGAAGTTTAAATTACATTATTTTTGTGCACAGAAGCCATTGTCCAAGTTGTTGTAAATAACAACAATATTTTTATGTCACTAAGATTTCATATTGACAGAATAGATTTTCAATATGTGGCTTTGTAAATATATTCCAAGGGAAAAACAAAGCTCAAAATGACACCCAAGTGTGTTTCCGTACAAAAGGATATGTGAGTTCTCAGTTCCGTTATATTTGGCTTGCTCATCTCCCTAGTTGGGATATATATGCATTTATTATTGCTTGTGATGGCTATCGGGTTAGATTGGGCAATCAGGAGTCGACTGCAATATTTAACATATTTAACACAAAATTTATGAAACCGCATATCCATCATTGCGTATGATCACATCCTACATGTGCATATTTCAATGCTTTAAATTATGAATGAGAAACGTTAAGCTATTAATGACTTACCTGGATCAACCACTACCTGAGAATTCTCAAAAGCAGAATGCAGTGCAGATGGGGTAGGAGGAGTGAGAGTGGAAATTGTGGAGCTACAATTGTTATATGCGGAAGGAGGAGATCAGTGAGACCAATCTCCCACACTGCTTTTATTGAAGAAGCACCAACCTCCTGACAGGTAAAACCAAATTAAACTAATCAGTCACTCTCAAGATTTCTTTTCATGAAAAACATATCATACAGAATGCAATTGCAGTCAGTGTCCCGGATATTCTATTTCTTGCCTATTTCTTTCCTTATTCTTCCAACACTACAATCCATTTTTATGATTTTCTTCACGACTTTCCTCTTTTTAATGGGATTAAATATAGACCCTTTTCCTCTTTGTTCCTTCTTCAGCTGTCAATACTACAAATCAGCATCTTCAGATGAACCTAATTTCTTATCCTAATAATCAGAGATGCACACAGATGTCAATTAAAAAAAAAAAGTAGGTTAAAAACTGTCCTGGAAAAGAGAAAAGAATTGAGAATCAAAAATATAGAGCTTACCTTGTGAGAGAGAAATGCGGTACTACCATCATCATATATAACATCAAACTCTAGTCTCTCTAGTATTCATCAGAATCACCACTGCCTCTTGACTAACCACTACCACCGTTGTTATCCATCACCACCGCCTTAAGGCAAACACCCTAACCACCAGGTCTTCCCTTATGGAAACCACCATAATCATTACCGCCTTCATGGAAACCACCATAATCACCACCGCAGTATCCATCTTTAGAAGAAGAAGGCTTTCTTGAGTTCTTTTAGCCAATGTGAAGCTAGAACCTGATGATCAAAAGTGAGATAATTAGAAAGAGTTCTGGCGGCTGCACAAAAGAAAAAAGGAAGCCTTTTTAGCTTTGCGTTAAAAAAAAGAGAGTAGAGAATACCTGTTTTGTAACTCGGAATAAATTAAAAGCTAGTTATCCCCAATTATGAAATCCTATTTTAAAGAGTTTTATTTAGAGAACACACGACAATACACCACTATGTCTTTATTTCATCCCCCTATACTCAGAGTGTTAATTACAGATCTGTAGGAAAAACATTTGGAGAAATGCTGGAATCACTATCCATTTCATATATGAGATGAAAAGCCTAGCAACCACCTTTGCAACAACCATCTGCAATCGCAGTGCAAACTGAATGAGTTCTACCGAACGAAGAAGTTCTAGTGTAGTTTCTACCTGCAATGATATGTTTCTGGTTCGAGTTGGATGAGTTCTCAAAGTCTTCTTGTTTCAACACGTCAAGCTATCTGAACAGCTGTCAAAAAACGTGAAATTAAACAATCAAATCAGGTTACATAAGACGAAGTATATGTAACCATTAAAAATATGAGGTATGGAACAATAGTTGAATATGTTCTAAAATCCTACGTAATGATTTATTTTTTAGTTGTTTCTTGGGAGATTTCAGCTTATACCAAGGCCCCACGAATCCAAGAATGAATATATAAGAGATAACATTTACTAAAAATATTTGAGGCATAAAAAGTCTTGATCAAGCATATACCCAGATTGAAGATTTACAGATGGATTCATGAGCATGAATTAAGTAACCCACGCTACTACGGGTTCTTTAGCTCCGGATGGAAAATGTCATCTGTATGGCCAGGATTAAAATGGGCTTGGAATGCTTTAAAAGATGATGTTAGATGGTGTGTGGGAGATGGAACAAATATTTCTGTTTGGTTTGATACCTGGATTGGGGAAACTCCATTGATTAATCAGATTGGTAAGATAGCTTTTGTCCAAGAGAACATAAACATGAAAGTCAGTGAGCTGTTAAATGGAACCTCTTGGGCAATACCTGTGGAACTTCAACCTTACATAAGTAATACAGCTTTACCTGAAGCTAGTGGTGGTGCAGACTTAATGGTGTGGAGTGGAAGTTTACATGGTGGGTTTTCTACAGCATCTGCAATGGAGAGAATAAGACAGAAAGAACCAGAACTACAATGGCCAACTCAAATATGGAAAACATTCCTACATCCCAGCATTGCAGGTGATATTTGGAAGCTAAATCAAAAAGTCTATGTGGATGATGAGGTAATGAGAGACAGGGGCTTTGAAATGGTGTCAAGATGCTGTGTCTGTGTAGCAAATCAAGACAGTATGGACCATACCCTCTGGCATTGTAAATTCAGTGAAGAAATTTGGGACTGGCTTTGTCAGGTATTTAAAATTTCTAAGCCTAATTCTTTTAGTGATATATGCAAACTAGCTCAAAATTGTAGCCCTTTAGTAAAGCAAGTATGGATGACATCAGCATGTGTCACTATGAGAGAGTTATGGTTTCAAAAGAATAGAAAACTGTTTGAGAACATTGAACCTAACTCCAATAATTTCAAGAATAGAATTTTACAATGTGTGAATGAGGGTGGAAATAGAATGAAAGGCACCAGATGGGGGCAACAATATGATAGTGACATCATCTTCTTCTTTAGACTGGGTGTTAGAAATACAAAGTATAGTTGCATTAAAGAAATATTCTGGACTCAGCCAAGAATGGGTTATATTCTTTTTTGTTGTGATGGTGCATCATTTGGAAACCCATGGAATGCAGGGTTTGGTATTTGTGCCAGAGACCATCTGTGTCAAGTGGTGGGTACAATATCAGGAGGTATTGGAGTAGCTACAAACTACATGGCAGAAATTTTTGCAGTACTCTGTGCTTTGGAATGGGCTGTAAAATGGGGGTTCAAAAGAATAATAATAAGTTCAGACTCTAAGACAGTGATAAATCAATTCAGTAAAGGTCTTATTCCATGGTGCATTAGAGCTAGATGGTTCAAGGCTTTCCAGCAAATCACTGAAGTTCACTTTCAACATTACTATAGAGAGATCAACTTTTCAGCTGACTCACTTGCTAAGAGAGGAGCTGTTTTGGCAGCAGGTGAAAGAGTCATACGTATTGGAAGGCCTCTCTTTCTTAAGAGAGTTGAAATGCCAGAGGTGCCATATTACAGATTCAATACATGAAATTTCCTTTGTAATAACTTTAGTCTTCCCTTGTATGGGCTTGCCTTTGGTATGGGCCTGTCTCTTTTTGGTCTGGGCTTGTCTTGACTATCTTTGTAATAACTCTTTTATTCTGATTTGGTAATAAAATTATATGATTAAGCAAAAAAAAAAAAAAAACTACCACGGGTTCTTTGAATTATTTATTTACACATTTTTGATAACTGATTGTTTAAAATTTTGTGATGGGTAAGCTTATCAACTCATTCACGTAACTGATTGGTGCAAATCTGTAGAAGAGTTAGCGAAGATTACCATTCACTTCAGAGTACAGCACATCTTTGTGCGTCTGGGATTAGCTAATGCAATCTCAGCAAGTTTACATTAGACTTTGTCTTCTCCAACTCAGCTGCAGCAAACTTGCATGTTCCAAACTCCTACAAACTGTGTACTGTAATGAGGAAGAGATATGGCAGACATTAGTTCATCACTTCCTGCAGTTCCCAAGATATTTGGCAGTTCTGACAATGTGTGTATGTAGTGTTATTATAATTTGGTCGCACATTCTATAAATTCTTTCCAAATCAAACACAAACACCAGCAACCTCTAGCAATCTTCAGATTCATCCTTAGCTTCTCAAATATCTCCTAACCCATCACCCATACCGACATAAACTACGATAAAGATGCCGATTCAGAGACAACAGGCAAGTTACAGCAACGGAAGCAAGCTTGGTCAACAGGTGGTTTAGAAATTTTGTCAAACACTTGCCGTGTATACTGTTGTTGATGGAGATATGATGTTGATGTCGATATCTAAGCCATTCTATATATCCTTGCCTGCAAAATACGAATTCAACACAGACCCATATTGCCAAAACCATTCACCACTCATAATATTCACAATTCAAACATAATCATTGATGGTAACAACTTTTTTTAATGGAAGCAAACTCTTCTTCCTGGCTTCTGAATTCAAAACTAACCCTTAGCAAACACCCACCAGCATCATCTTTCATCACCAATTTAACGACAGCAATAACAACTAATTTTCTTCCCTTGTCCTCTCCATCCAGCTAGTGGTCCAAGATATTTCCCAAATTCGAGCCATTAGTTCCCTCTTTACAACATAAGTTTTCTATAGATTATTGCAATTAATTTGATATTTTTCAGACCTAAGCACTACATCATAATTCATAACAATCGAACCATACAAAACTAAATCTTTGAGAAAATCTAACCTGTATTTTTGTGTTCGGACGAAAATTTTCGAGGGAGGCGAAAGAGGGAGAGAGAGAGAGAGAGCTAGATTTCCATATATATCACAAATTGGTATTACCTTTGAACACCGTGAGTCTTTCCCAACCGTCCAAGCAAAAACTCCATCCGGAGCTTCCCGACCGCCGGATCCGAGTCCCCGTCGAACGACGTACGTCTGATAGCCTTAGCTATCATGGAGACAAACCTCATACCTTTTTTTATTACAATGATAAAAGTCACTAAGGATATCTTCGCACGCTGAACAAGCAAGGGAAGGAACTCAAACAAAGTATTGAGCTCAAATTATCCACCTCTTAGTTTAGGTAAACCTACTCGCTCGGGATGGTTATATATATGCATAGGTAATACACCAGGACCAACTAGTTGTCTAACATTTGTGAACTCTTTTTCTTTATCCTGAATCCAGACACCATCGCATATTGCGGATATGGATTTTCCTTTGTCTTATTTATTTATTTATTTATTTATTATTGACTAGTTATTTTGGTAATCATTTTCTGATTAATCGCTCACAAAAATTGACCTGGTTTGCTCTCTAGAGAAAGGGAAGAAGAAATATGTCTGAATGAAAATTGAAGAGGATGGTGCTATTTATATACGATGGAGAACCGACCATGAGCGGCGGAGTCTCCACCGGACGATGTAAAACCATTATCAATCAAGTCTTGATACTCTATTGTTTAACCTTGTTACCATAGTAGCGCGACCAGTTTTCCATGACACCATGAATGGCATATGTGTGGGTTTGCCAGCCCCCATAGTAACCGGCCTTAGTACAGTGACAACGCTAGTCTTGCTATCGCTCGTCGGTATGATAATCGTTTAGCAGTTCATCACCTACGGCCAGGAATTCACCCACTATAAATACCCAACTTCAAATTCATTTCAACTCACACCATCTCAACTTCAAATTCATTTCAACATGGCTAGTGATCGCTACACCAAAGTGGCTAGTATTCGCTTCACTCGAGAAGAATATGTTTTTCTAATTCGATGTTGGACAACAGTTACAAGCGATGGGGATTTCAATTTAGAGACTTTTAGTTCATAGGACGCCGTGTTTCGAAGGTTTATGACGTTAAGTCATGTAAATTCAAGAAGAATAAATGAGTGTACTTCAAGAAAGATAATGCTTCATCAATAACGAAGTGAGAAAGTATGATCAATTTGTTTAGATGATAAAAGGGGATCACCTTGGGATGTCAATTGATGAACTAAAAATTAGAGCTCATACCAAATTTGTTGAAGACAACAGAAGACGGTTTAAGAATGATGAATGCTATTAACTCTATAAGATTCATACGCAGGGATTTAATTTTGATTAAATATTATGTAATGCAATTGCGGCTAATTTTAATTAAACATTGGAACTTAATAAAATGTGAAACTAGTTTCGATTTGAACATTAAGATAGTTTTCATTAATAATTAAAAAAAAGTAAATTAAATTACATCCATAAACTATTCATTTCTCTGACCATTTCCTGCCCCACCATTGAAGATCCAATCGGTCATGTTTTCTGGATCAAGAGTGTTGTTCAACATTTTATAGATTGAGAAGGTTTGAGACTGACTTGGTGGTTGAGTATCTTCAGATCGTCATAACCTTGAAAAGTAATGGGAGCACTCGTGCAGAGGGGGACATGATATCAATCTTGAAATGCGTGAGTTTGATATGCGTTAGCTTGAAATGGTTAAAATGCTGATGTGATTGAGGCAATTAGGGTATAAAAAGTAGATTGTCTATCTGCTTCAATGTTCAAGCCACCTCTAAGAGTCATAGTGTCAGTTGGAAATTGGTTAAACAAACGTCCAGGAGTTGTACCCATGCCAATGACTTCATCACCTTCACGTACTACTTGAGTATCTAACACTACATTTTGAGTAAAACTTTCTGGTACATCTTGCGTAGAACAACTTCTCAAACTTCTTATTTCACTTCCACGACTTTGCTGACTTGATCCTCCAAGACTCGTATTTGTACCACCAGAACTCGTACCTCTACCAGGACTCATACCTCTACCACCAGGACTTGAGCACACATTAGTACTCGTACTCTACCACCATGACTTGGACATGTACCACCATGAATGGAATTTCTTGGACTCATGTCAAACATCATGATTTCCCTCACTCTTTGCATCTCACTCAAACGGAATCTCTGAAATCCATATAGTAGATCATGATAATCGTTCAACTGGTTCTGATACTGCTCCGGTGTAGCATCTACCCCCCAATATGGATAAGTTTGTTCAAGTGTACTAGAAACAGTCGGAACAATAATAATATCTCCCGACATAGACAGAGTCGGAACGTCCCAAGAAAATGATGGAATAGTCGACGATGAACCCGCTTGACTAGGATATGCAAAAGCGTCGCATATCTCTGGTGGAGGTAGGGAAGGAAGATATTCATCACCAAGTGGCATCCTACCTATAGCTGGGAAATCCATCCGACACAAATTTTGCGGTTGCGTAGCAGTATTGGGCTTAAAAATAGCGTTAAACCGATAAACATACTCATTTCTAGAGCTATGTTCCTTGATCAAATTTTATGCTTCTTCCCTATATGGACCATCCCTTATAAATTTCTCCTAGTCATCTCGATAAATCTCTTCACTTGGATAGGGGTTGATGGCTATCATCATTCTTTTTTGCAACTGAAGATGTAGTCTTTCGCCATAATACCAAACACTATTTTCAGAAATAGGACTGTATAGCACAATCCCCTTAAGCCTTAGCTTTAGTATTCTCCGGGCTTCCACTTCTTTGAAATTAAGGATTGTTGTATACGACATGTAAACAAGGTTAAGGATTGTTCTACTCAATTGTTGAATCCTCTGAAGAATGGCAGCATGTTGACCATCTTCAATCTGTATTTTTTTTCCAATATATGGCATCCTACTTTTGTATGACTGGAAAAACATTGGTGGGATTGAGAGAAAAAGGTTCACAAAAGTGGAAATATGTATACCACCAATACTGAAAATAATAACATTATAGGTTATTGCATTTACCATGTAAAAATAATACATAAATAGTGTGAAAATTATTGGTTCTTACCCAACACTCCCCAAAAACCATTAAGTTTTTCTTTGGCACACATCGAGCAATTACCGAGGGCTATGTAAAGTTCTGATAAAATTGGAGACCCCTTAGCCATATCTTGGTGTTTGCTTTAAATCTTATAATGATTCGAGAAAACCAATTAACACCACTGAGTTAGCATTTGGAAATAGACATTGGCCTATTGTACACAACACAAACAGACGTTCGAGCTCATCATAATGTTCAGGGTACAAATATTGTTTATTTTCTTGCATGTTCTGATCCATTTTCCTATAATAACATTGTAAATAACTTTTCAACCCAACCACCTTTAATTCATATGCTTTTAGTTTATATTTTTGATTTCCTTCTAGATCATTTGAATATAAAAGAATTATTTCTTTCCATCTATCTTCCGACTCCAAATTTAGTCTGTTAAATGGAAGTAAATTTCCTTCACATTGGATTCCCGTTAACATGTACAAATCTAACGGTATAACTCCTATATAACTAACATATTCATAATTAGAGTTTGTTGAATTTCATAAAATATATAATCTAAAAATTTAACTACAAGAAAAAAATAAACTTACTGTATTCAAAATCTTTGAAAAAAAACGTATTTGTAGTCTTCCACCATCATTCACATATAACTTCAATTATTTGAGTCATATAGTTTCTAGGTCGTATATCATATAAACGCCACTAAGGATATATTCGGACTCCGTCTTGAACAAAAAAGGGAAGTAACCTGAACACCGTATGGAACTCAGACCACTCACCTCTTAGAGTGACTGAATTAACTCTCTCTGGATGGCCAGATATGTAATACCCTGATTCGGCAGGTAGGTTCGCCGAATGGAATATATATGATGGTTTGTCCATTAATCCTTACTAACACCGAAGTCCTTTCTGCACAATTGGCTCCAGCTGGCTAAAAACTCTCCAGTTTAGCGTGTTCAGGCGGGAGCAATCCAGGGACGGGTGACCTCCTGAAAAGATGTTGATGGATGACCGTAGTGGTGCCCGTTGAAAATCCCACATTACCAGATGACGACAGTAACTAAGTGAGGACAATATCGGTGGAGGGACAGGTCATTATAATGATATTAAAGCCGGCGATGGGTCACTTGTCGAGTGTGAGAGAGTACGTTAGACAAGATATGTCATGTAATTATCCCATGAGGGTAGGCAATGTCGGAAACTTGGGCTTGTATATATATTGTGGAGCCAAGGATGGCTCCAATTTAATATGGTGGTGTTAGAGCACTGCTCGGTCGAACTCGCAAACGCTACTATCTCAAGCTTGTTTAGCAAGTTTAGTTATCAAAACTATAAGTCTTAATTTCTAGTCTACTTATAGCTATGTCTCGGATTAGGATAAAATGTGTAGTTGAGCTTTAGACTTCACGGCGTTCATCGATTGAAGACGGAGAACTACTAAGGGGAGCTTGTGGAACTTCATCAACAAAAGGTATGTGGAAACTTGAACTCATCTATCACTCATAAATCTATTTCTATTCTATCTCATATTGAGACAAAAGTCGTATAGCTATATAGACTTTATTTTATGCACATTTGATATTTCGAGCTGAATTTAACTCGCTTATATATTTCTCAAAATATGTGTTGGTAAGCTTTCGCTTTAACCAAGTTCATCTTTTATTCTCAAAGAAAGTCAAAAGATGATCATGTGAAAATCGCCTGGTAAAATCTTACGTGACTTGTGTGAGACAATCATTTGATGTAAACTCGGAATGTTTCGTATTGATCTATTGATCACTTGAAAATTACTTTGAAGCTAATAGTTTGTGTGAGACAGCTATTCCCGTCTTCTAAGAATGCTTCAATGATTAAAATGGAGTTTAGAACGATTAACCATTGATTGGATATAGCACAATATGCGTACTTGTATGCTAACTGTTGCAAGTTATTCCAAGTACGGGAACCATAGTATGCATACTCGTATGCGTACTGGTTTAACAGTTGAAGTCCGAGAACTTAGTATGCATACCCGTATGCGTACTGGCGTAACAGTTCAAGTCCAGGAATTTAACTAAGTTCGGTCGTGAACGACAATATGCGTACCCGTTCGCATACTGGCGGACAAACTAAGTCCGGAACTCTAAGTATGCGTACCCGTTTGCATACTTGAGTGGGTTAAGTTTTAAAATCGGTTTATTCGTGAACAAATATTTTTATATAATAAGGAATGCAATCTTTGCAAACCGTGGCTATAATGTTCATGAATTGATTCGAGTGAATCAAAATCGATTTTGCCTCAATTGTGTCTTGTATACTTCTATGAGAGTATAAACAACTGACTTACTCTATAACTAGTTTCATTTGAGTCATTTGAACTAGTTGTGATTAAGATGAACAAGGTTAATATTAAAGTTTTCATATGGCTAACTTCGGTTAACTATTGTTTAGCCAACTAAGTGTACACGTTTAGGTACGGTTACCCATATCTAAATATAGGTACATTTTATTTTTGTGTAACAAGTTAAGTTCGATCTAACGGTTGAAAGATATTAACTTGAATCTAATAAGGTTTTTATCTAACGGTGAATATTGAATGCTTTGTTACCAAGGTAACATTAATTGCAAATCCTGATTTGAAGACTATATAAGGGAGAACTCTAGCAACTGGGAAACCTAATCCCCACACCTCATGTGTGATACTAGTTGCGACTAGAGTCGATTCTCCTTTAACCTAGGTTTTTCTAAAACCATTATAGGTTAACGACTTAAAGACTTCATTGGGATTCTGAAGCCAGACCCAACTATTTTCTCTGTAGTTACGTGTTCTGATCTTACTTTGTTCTATTGTATTGAGTACTATCTTTTCTAAGATTTGCTCGAGATTCAATCTCCGATAGGTAAGATAAAAAGTAGTCACAAACATCTTCGTCTCATCGTTTGTGATTCCACAATATCTTGTTTCGCTTCCATACAGTTAAGATCATTGTGAGGTGATTGACATTACTAGGCTGTTCTTCGGGAATATAAGTCCGGTGTATCAATTGGTTCATATTCACCTTGATTTATCAAAAAACGGAACAAAAATCGTAGTTATGTCTGTGGGAGACAGATTTATCTATTCAATAGAATTTTCTATGTGAGACAGATTGGTTTATCAAGTCTTCGACTTTGGGTCGTAGCAACTCTTAGTTGTGGGTGAGATCAGCTAAGGGAATCAAGTGCGCAGAATCCGGCGTGGTTCTAGAGGCGTAAGGAACGCGACTATACCTTGATCAGTGTGAGATTTGTTAGGGCTCAACTACATTCCAGTCCGAAGTTAACTTGGAGTAGCCTAGTGTCTATAACGGCTTAATACAGTGTGGTGTTCAAATCTGGACTAGGTCTCGGTTTTTTTTTCCTTCTGTATTTACGGTTTCTTCGTTAACAAAATTTGGTGTCTGTGTTATTTCTTTTCCGCATTAGATTTTTTATATAATTGAAATATCACAGGTTGTGCGTAGTTCAATCAATTAGATAATCCAACCTTTGGTTGTTGATATAAATTGATTGACACTTGAACATTGGTTTTTGGTACCGTTCAAGTTTTTTCTCATAATAATCAGGCTCACGGATTTCTATCTGTTTGATTTGCTGATTACATTGAGAAACAGAGATATAACTCTTGGATGTATTTTCCTTGATTGAGTCTGACTGTCTAGTTGATTCTCTTGGAAGTATATTGGAGTTAGTCCATACAGATTGCCGAAACGAAATATTGGGTGTGGTTGTTAGACCCCCGCTTTTTCAGGTGGTATTGGAATACCTCGATTCGGCAGGTAGGGTTCCATGAATGAAATATAGGTAATGGTTTGTCCTTTCCTTACACCAAGGATCTTTCAGCACACAATCAATTGGGACCAAAGTTAGCATAAAACACTCCAGTTAAGTGTGCTTGGGCGGGAGCAATCCAGGGATGGGTGACCTCCCAGGAAGTTGTTGTTGGATGACCATAACGGTGCCCGTTGATAATCCCATATTGCCGGACTACGCAGTAGCTAAATGGGGACAATATCGGTGAAGGGACGGGTCATTACAAGATTTGTGCACAGAGAGTACATCATCACCATCTAGTTGTCTAACATTTTGAAACTCGTATTCTTTATCCATGACATAATTCAATCCACTGGATGGGGTATATTCTTTATCCAAGACATAATTCAATCCACTGGTTGGGGTTCTAGTAGATTCTTTGACTTTTTTAAAAAAAAATTCTTCTTTTCTCACTCATATTTGGAAGGAAGTGACTAAAGAATTTTGTTTAAGCACTATAGAATCGAGCGTTCGCGAAAGAAGAGAAGAGAAGGTGTGAAGAGGAATATGAAGGGAAGTGTGGTATGTATAGGTGCTATAGAGTCGACCGTTGGCGATATTGAATCGACCATTGGAGATAAACAATATCCAGCGGCAGAATCTTTATCGCTGGCGCTATTTAAAAAATTGGCAAATGTGAAAGAAAATTGATCTTAATGAACTACTCAAAAGAGTTATCAAGACTAAAGATAACATACTAACTTTTTAAGACGATTCACTAAGTAAACTTAGCGTCTTCATCAAGTAAAGATAAGTGAACACTCCTCTCCTATAATTCCACAGCCGCACTCCCCACAGATAAAACAATTAAGAAAAAGTTCAAATTGAACTTTCCCCCATTTGATGTCATTCTTAAAAGAACAACATGAGCGACCTTGCTTTAACTACCAGAGAAGAATTTCTTGGACATTAACAAATTTACAAGTAAATTTGTATCCCAAACATTTTTCTTTCTTTTCGCCAGTTACGAACAAAGAAATTAAAAAAAAAAAACTTAATGTTAGAGGCATCAATATCCATGAGAAAAATAACATCGACAAAAAATATTCTCTAGACCAGTTACGGAAAAAGAGCTTAATATTTGCGATATGACTCGCATAAGAATTATATCTTTCCTAGACATATACGGAGTAGAGATTAAAGTTCCCAAGCTTATTCCCTAGAGGTTCTGCATTCAGAGAGGTAAGGCGACAACTAAGACTGTCTTATGGAATCCCTGCAATATATACACGGAGTGTAACCGTGGAAAGATCAATATTGCAATTTTCAAAACAGTTTGCTCTTCCTTGGTCAGTTACGAACAAAAAGAATTAATAGCTTAACGTATGAGAACATATGAGAAATCAGTTCTAATCACCAGAGATATGATAGCAAAGAACAAATCTCACAAAATAAGCAATACAAAAAATGATCAATAAGGATTAGGTATTACAATCATCTTCAAAATAAATTTAACTAAACAAACTTCAATGATTTAAAATGATAATATTTGAAGTAGCTAACGTAGAACACATATATAAACTACTTCAAAACCTAGCTTTTCCTTCTTAAAACAATAAGAATAAATTCCTACAAGGAGTTAATTAGAAACTTAAATCAGATCTGACTGACATCTCCATACCTTTCAAGAATTTCATCATAGAAGGCTCCCTAGATGTCTTTAACTCTGCTTGACAGTAGCTTGGTTATGCTCGTGAGTTAGAACAATTACCTTTCAACTGACAATGCAAAAAAAAATTCCATATTCTTCTTCCTTTTTGAGATAACTTCTTTTGGTTTCGAATCATAACTCTTTGTTGTTCAATTACAATTCTATCTAAATCATATATAAAAAATCAACCCAACACACTATTCAGAATACTGTACAATCCACGAATACAAAAATGTCCACTCTAACTGCAACCATAACCACTAGATTAATTAAAATTAATATTAACTAGTTCCTCAATGTTATTCCAAAATTAAATTGAGCCATATATATTGTCTATAAGTTCGAGTTGATACATTTTTATTATAGACGAACAAGATCTACTTCGGACTGTAACTTTGAAGCCAAATTTATCGTACGATCATGCATGCAAATAGTTGGAAAATTACTAAAGTTGGTAAAACTTATTCGGATTTTTCTTATACCTTTTACGATTCGGACCCAACAATTGAATAATCGACCGATTGTCTCCATCTTCTTCAGATTGTGCATGATTAGGGATTTTGGGTTCTGGAAAATTAGGGTTTTTAGAAGAGGCGGCAATACCTTTGCAGGGATTGTCTGCATCTGGATATCTCCTACTTTTTTTAATGATTGCCGTGATTGTATTAAGTTTTTTTTGTATTAAGGTACTTTTGAACTTCGATTTATTTATGTTTGGAAGAAGTGAGAGATGGAACTGAAATTTGATTTTTTTGGTTCGTACACAGATGAAATGAAGTGATGGTATAGATCCATCAAAAAAAAGAAGTGATGGTATAGAAGGAAAATAAATTATTTATTTTAACCTAAGGATAACATGTAATATTTTCTGTAAAGGTAAAAATGTAATATTAAGAAATCAAGGTTAAAAGCGGGATGTGCCAATTCCGCTGAAACATTTCGTAGCCAAAAATTGGATGAATTTAGTTGGTCCGAAAATGCTTTATACCCCCACATTTTTTCCCCCAAATCTTTCCCCCATGATATGTCGCGCTCCTACTGATGGTTCGTATACAGTCCAGGACCCACCGTAGGCCCATAGGGTTCAAGGCTCCAGGTCTGGGGTTTAGATTTGGACACGTCATTGGGGGAAAGTGTGGTACAGGTGGAGGGTGTGTAGCAGCTTCGTAGTTGGTATGAATGCAAACTACTTTTTAATATAGCGCAAATCATTTGCCAAATCGAAAAAAGAAAAAAAAGACCGTTTTCAGTGCGGTGGGCCGTTAAAGGACTCACCGGTCGCCACCAAGACCAAAATGTTTTTGGTACAAGTTCTTATATTTTTAGTTTTTTAACTTGCCAAGTCGATTGGACAAACACAAAAATTCAAATTCCTGACTTAACTCTTTTTGCTTGCGAAATCGATTGGACAAACGCAAAGATTCAAAATTCTTGACTTGAATAAGAGAGTAGGAACTATTTGGCCAAACGGACTAACTTACGGGCGTGGATAATTACCAAAGGAAACTCAAACAAAGAGGGCAAAAGGGAACCGTTTTACAAATAGACGACTCGGTCTAATTACTAAAAACAAACTGAGCAGTCTGAGTCAACTCGGACCACTATATCAGTTCGCAACTGATTCCCGCGTGAAAATGGTAAAAGAGTGTCCGAAGAGATTCTCGGGAACATAAAAACAAGAGCAGAAAAAACGTACACTATACGTTTATACCCCTCTCCCTCTCTCTCCACATCAGTCTCTCCATCTCAGTTTCCGGGAGTTTTTCTTCAACTCTCAACAATGGCCACGATACCTCATCATCGTCAGCAACAGCAACAACATTTTCATCAGCAATCTAAATCATCATTTAGGTACGAAACAACAAACTCTTGTATTGATTTTGGTGATCAATTTCTGGAAAAAAAAATTCTTCAGATTTTGATTGATTTTGTTGTTTTTCTCTTCAGAAATCTATTTACAATAGATAATCAGATGCATAACTCAACGAGTTTCGTTGATCAATCTCAACTGCAGTACATACCTCCTTGTAATCTCTCCGCCCTATCTTTCTCTCTAAGAATCTATTGATCTTTGTATTGATGAATGATTTTACCCAAATTCTTTGTGCCGATGGTTTATGTCGGTGGATTTGATCCTGCAACAGATAGTAGTGGTGAGGGTGGTGGTGTTGATCGAAGATGGATTAATGGTTTTCAACCTAAGAAGATGCGATTGATAAAAGAGGAGGAGCTGGATACAAACAACAATAACTTTCTGACTGGTTTATTACCAACGCGTTCTGTTCCAACGGGGTTAGGTTTATCTTTGGATGATAAAAGTTCTGTAGAATTTCAATCTTCGTTGCTATTGGATGACTCGATCAGTAAGGAATTGCAGAGACAGGATGCAGAAATAGATCACCTAATCAAAGTTCAGGTATAAGGAATTTTGTTTACTACGATTTTATGATAACGCTGTTACCGACTTAGGGTTCTATATCGACTTAGGGTTCTATATCGTTTTTGGGAGTTGTGATTTCCATTTGGTTAAAAACTGTTAGACCTTAATACTTGATTAATTGGAAAGTTCATTTGATTTTTGTTTGTTCCCCTAACCTTTGGTTTATCCGGAATGCTTCTAGCTTCTTAGTCTAGATGCCAATAGTATTTGTTTAAGGCTGTTGAATGCTTAGAGATTATTGATGTTTCCCAAAAATTTTATCCCTAGGTTGTTTTCTTACTAATAGGGTGAGCAGTTGAGGCAAACAATCCAGAAGAAGGTTCATGCAAACCAGTTGCAAACTATTTCTTTTGTTAATGAAAGAACCCTGCAAAAGCTTCGTGAAAAAGAAATGGAGGTTGAGGATGTAAACAAGAAGAACTCTGAGCTCGAGGAGCAAATAAGAGTGTTATTGGTAGATGCAGGTAACTGGAGACAGCAAGCTAAGAGTAACGAGAACATGATTAATGCCCTTAGGATCAATCTTCAGAAAGTGTCTGTACAAAACAAAGATAGCAAAGAAGGGTGTGGTGACAGTGAATTAGACGACACAGCATCATTTTGCAATGGCGGGACAACAAACCAACTTGTTTGCAAGGAGAAAAAAGGCTTGGAAAAGCTGATGACCTGCAAAGTTTGTGGATATAATGAAGCATGCATGTTGTTGTTGCCTTGCAGGCACTTATGCTTGTGTAAAAATTGCGAGAGTAAGGTCAGCTTTTGTCCTCTTTGTCAGATCTCGAAGTTTATTGGCATGGAGGTCTATATGTGATGGTATAGGTTGAGTGTTGTAACTCAATCTTGTCCATATGTGATATTCTCATTCTTGCTTCAAACAATATCATGTCCCTGGTGGAATGTTTGCGTTATTGATGCTGCTGTTGAAACACCCTTTATATTTAAATAAAATTGTATAGTTTTTGTTGATTAGACTGCTTTGGGGCATGGTTAGCTTTTGAAATAATAGAATAGGTTATACTTACGTTGTTATAAACTGAAATTGAATGTGAGTTGTTTGTGATTGTTAATTCTCAATCTCTCGGTAGATCTGAGAGTGGGATTTGAGTTCAATCTTGCACTACAGATGCAAAATGGGTTCTGAGTTCGATTTTGCACGACATATGCATTTAACGTCTTAAGGTGTTTATGTACAACGTGAGATAGTTCTTTATGTCTTGCTGCATGACTCAACTAGTGTAAAATTTCTGGTTCAAAAGAGACTTAGCACATTAATATCTTTGTTTTTTTTGCTAATTACTGTCATCTAATGCTTGACACTCAGTGCCAATTAAGGAGAATATTGGAAAACGAAAGCTGGTTTCGGTCGTGGTGGTCTGGTTTTAGTTGGCATGTATTCTCATGGCAAATATTGATAGATATTCAGTCCAGGATTGATCAGGGTTGTTATTTCAAATTCATTTGTTTGTGTTTCTTCTTTTAACCAAGTTATCAACGTATCATTTTCAATTTGAAGGTTTATCCTGATTTCAAGTAAAGCTTCTCTATGCTGAGGAACTAGAAATACGAATTAGATCATGCTCATACTTATTGATTTGTAACTGTTGTATTCTGTTATCTTAAGTGTTCTTGCAAATTGTTTGGTGTTGGTCTTTTTTCTAGATATTGGTGGTTACCTGGATGTAAACTAGAAATCAGTGGAGCTGTACAAAACCAGAAGTCTTGTAAGCTACATTTTGACTCAATGCTGTAACAATCTCTTGCTTCGTACAGACTGTCACTACTTCCATAACATTATGCACATAGGACACAAAAAGTATGATTTTTCTGTTGTGCATGTTAGTTTAATTTCTTTTGTTTGTTTTTAGCAGCGATAGTCATTGATATAGTAAGTAAACTGACGGTGGTCGTGACCTGATGTATCATAGATGAGGCTCGTATATTCCTTTGTCTTGTTTGTATTGCTCCTTGTAGGTGGAAAAATGAAACATGTAAGTCTCATCGTTGGTGTAAGTTTTGTTGAATGTATAGCTACACGAGAGATGGTTGCTTAGGGTTGTTTTACAGGGAAATGGAGACTTTACTGTGGGCTATTCGTGTTATAGAGATTGTGGTAAGTTTCACCTTTGTAATTCAGATGGGTCACGCAGGTGTTTCATGAGAAGGGGTAGGTGAGATACTAGATTCTTAGCGCATGAAGTGACGTGATATGCACTTGCTGTTACTTATACTTCCGATTTGGTCTAGAGGCATTAGTGGGTTAACCAAGAAGATATGGTGTCAGTTGTGACAGTAGTCTTCTTGGTTTGACCGTTAACATAAAAAACCTAAAATAACACGAGTATGCATTTCTACTGTAAATGATGAACTCAAAAGTTTAAATTTGCTATGGCAGGTATGATGATGTGACCTCATTGTTAAGAAATTATGGTTAATGACGCAGTTGGAGCGGATTCCAGTTTATTCATGATTCTTCAGCGTATTCATATAAAAGTAAGTTAAGTTTCTTTGTTTTTTGGTGAGTCCCTAGCGCTTGGTGAATTCTTTTGATCATACTAGAGTCATTACCCAAGTCACTTTAGTGGGTTTCTCTATGTCTTGTTAAACTGAGACGTTTTATGACTTGTTACGCACAGTATTTCTCTTGTTTTTCGGTTTTGAAGCAAGCTCATTCTATTTTAAGTAACAAATTTTGAGGCAATAATAAATATATGCTTACATAAGTTGTGCCCAAGCTATGTCTATTACATGGTTTCAAAAATGGGCTATTGCAAAAAAAAAAAAAAAAACTAACTAAAACACGTAATGTGTGTGACAACAGATTTTGATAAAAAATAAGCAAAACAAAACTTTCTCAGGTGCGATATATGATGGTTCTTTTAAACTTGATTGGCACACGATGTAAGGCAATGGGTTTTGGTCCCGCGACTCGGAGGTCCTATTTACGTATCTTTGAGTATAGTTTAGGTTCATAAGCCCAACACCATAGTTGCGTACTTGCATAGGCATACATTTCTGTTAGTTGTTAGAAATTTGCGATCCTCAACCTTTTGAGGATCACTTACTTCAAGCACGAGAGAGTTTCATAATCATGAAAAATACTCACTGCATCGGCTCTGCATTATTTCACTTATGTATGCTGTGTTTGTGAACTATAAACCGATTCTTAATTTCTTGAATTTTCATTGGTTCTTAGGACGGACTTAGTTCCATGTCATCTTTGGCCTGCATTTTTCTTAGATAAGCTGTTCACGAGACTTTTCTATCATGTGTCTCAAGACGATTTTTCAGAGGAAACTCTTGTTTATCCTGATGCTCGATTCAGAATAACTGGAAAACCTCTTTTTTTAGGTGAGAATCTTTTCAGGTTTAAGTCTTTATGTCGAGAAAGTTTTACACGTATACAAATGGAGGATGTATAGTTTACACCCACCAAACAGAACTACATGTACACGAACAGTAAAAGTAGAACATAATAAGTTAAAACATATCATGAGAAGGTGTTTTATCTATAAGGATCCTCTTTCCACAGAACTTTAATTCAGCTGATTTTATATCTTGCATTATTTGTCTTAATGATTTGAACATCATATGTTTTGAGATTTTATTCATATTCATATTTTATTTTGTTTTTTGGTTTTGCCGCTAGTTTCCATTTTTCTTAGGTGGATGAGATTTATATTAGCGGAGACAGTTATAATCAATATGGTACATAATTAAACATTCAATCCCTTCTAATGAAATATATGAGATATTTGATGTGCTTACTCTATGTATATTTTGTATACACTAAACCATCCATCAAACTCATTCCACCAAACCTTCACATGGTCTTGCCTGCCCTGTCTAACTCTTTTTCCTTTTTTTTTCACAAACATATCATCGAAGTCAAGATATTTCATTTTGGGTAAAAGAATATAGAGAGTTAGATCATTTGTGGGATGACACTTATTCTGCAAGTACTAATAAAGTATTGGCTTCATTTCAATCATTCCTTTCTCTTTTCCTCTCATTCTCTGTAAAAGCTTCTCATATCGGGGTGGGCTCCTTTTCCCACCATTTATTTTTTGTCAGAACAGATGCTTGTACATCAGGAATTATGTTTTGGTTTGGGTTTATATCATTTGGTGATAAAATTCACTTGAAATCATTTGTTCTCCCTTTCTTTTTCTTTTTTCTGCTTTTCCTTTCTAGTTGATGCCTATACACGTTAATAATTGAGATCAGCTCTGATTCAGTATCCAGTAATGCACACTGTTGGGAGCTGTAGTTAATGGTTTCAAAAAGCCCATCTGCGGCCTGCTACGCATGTGTGCATTTTTGAAATTTCAAGGCCCATCGGCACAGAAGATTAATTTTTGACCTAGCATCAGCACAGTATATATTTTTAACTTTAGTCTTGATTTTACCAATCAATCATACTGATATCTGCATGTAATGTAGGTCCTTTAGAAAAAGGGAAATGCGTTCATTGGTGGATGTAGAGCGTAGACTAGTGAAGAAAATTGGTCGTCCGTCATCCAATAGACAAGTAAGTACTGCATAGTGGAGCCTCATAGTTAAAACATAATAAGTTAGTGTAGCCATGATTTGAAGCTAAGACCCTAATGAGTAACCAAAACACAAAAACACCAGTGTCATGAATTTAATCGAAATGCGCTTCATTCTGAGTTCGGCGTTCATATTCTGTACCGTTAACGGCGAATTCAATATGCATGATTGAACAATGCATAAAATATATTTCCAGTATATTGCACATACAATGCATTATTAAACAAAGACTCTCAAATGCATCGAGTACTATCACCACTATTCACCATTCCATGCATTTGCATCTTGCCTGAATATCATCCAACTTGACGAGATTCTTCAATCTTTGTATTTACATTACCTTTCTGTATTGTTTATAAAGCCAATGTCTGCTATTGAATCGATACAGGCATAAATATGAATTATCCTGAAACCTACTAATAAAAGTAGCTATACTAATTAGGTGGTCTTAATATATTACTGACATTTTGTAGGTATACTGTCCCAAATATTCTTTTGGGCCTTTAGCAGGATTACCTCCATTTGATGATAACCGCAGGATCAAAGATCAGATGGCTCGAGCATATAGGCATTGAACAGTTACAGAGGTATCAATCAATCTTCTCCTGATCATGTCTAAATAATTAAATTTCATGCTTTATTGATTGATTAAGATTAGAACATTACTTTTAGGTCTCATTAAAAAGAGAATTTAAAAGATAAGTTCTTTAGGACTAATGGACGTGAGAAGGTGGCGGGTCCTTAATGTTGCATGAAATGATGGTATAACAAGGGGAAGGTGATCTGGGTTTCATCTCTCATAAAATTGATCCCTTGGATTGAGCAGTAACAACAGCCTTGAAAGGGTGGGACCCTTTTAGGTTTTCTTTCTTTAGTTTAGTGCTTATTTTAGGAAGTACCATAAAAAGAAGAGAAGAAGAAGAAGAAAATAAGGTGATATGCATGTGATCTAACAGCCTTTATGTCTCGCTCTTAACATACACCAAAAAGAAAAATATACGAACCACCAATGACTCATATCTTTAATCTCTTCGCTTTGTTGACATTTACCCACCACACGTTTTGTTTAGTTATGTTTATTAGGTCTTAATCACACACACGGGCGCATGTTTGTTGTATACATTCACTGCAAAGGTTGGTGTCTAGAGTAATCCTATCCACTTGATATGATCAATATCATCCCACAGTTCTACTCAAATAAGATGTCCTAAAGCCATGTCTTTATATTCATAGAGAGGATATGCTTGAATTATGAATATGCATGTCAACTAAAGTAACACATATATCTTTGTAGAATCTTTTCTTAGAGTCACTTTACAGTTTTGTTTAAGAAATGAAAGGGGGTGGCTTTCAGAAAAAAAGTGTGGGGGTTAAAATATAGAAAAGAAGGATTATAGAGAAAAGACACCTCTTGTTCTCTTCTTTTAATGTGTCTAAAGTGTTCGTTAAAATTTGTTTACTTTTTATTTTTCTTTCCTGATAGGAGACTACTATTATCAACTAATCTCGCCAAGTCTTGGTATTCATTGGTAGGTGTTTATTCTTGTGGCCCTCACAATTCTTTTCCTGCTTTAGTAATAAAATTTTGATGATGTTCCTGATTATGCTCTATTATTAGCTGTAGTATCTATCAATCAACTAGTTCCTAATTTTTTGATTCTAAAACTACTTTTAATTTGCATTAATTGGTCTAATATGTTGGCTCAAGGACCTGTGGCACCGACATTATAATCATAGTCTTTTTCATTTGAGCTTGTTTGGTTAGATTTTCATTACTAGAAAATGGAACAAGTTCAGAAATAGTACCAGGACTTTCCAAATAAGTCAACATTGTTTTACCAATGTTGAGGAAAGTATTTCTAATTCTTGCGAGGAAGAGTAAGAGTAACCTACAGGAAAAAGAAGTATTGGTTTATATCCAATAAACTATCTATCTTTTTAAGAGCTGAAGATGGAACAAGAGATTTGGTTTCATGTGGTTGTTCTGAGATTTTCTCATGCATAAATATAGTTTATTGTGTTTTTCATAGATCAGATTAATGAATTATTAATAACAAAAGCAAGTGGTTAGCTGATGTGATCAGCAGATCTAGAGAACATAAATTTGTTTCTCTTAATTAAACAAATGTTTAGCAAGAGGCACAACAGACATTTCCATTATTTTTATGTAGTTTTTGAAAGATGGAGATTAGCAATTTGAGTTGTATAGTTCTCTTCTCGAAGGACACAGTAGTCGAATCTTATCAGTTTACCCTATTATTATACTAAACCCAAATTAAGAAACATACTGTATTATTCTAGGGCAGAACTCCAGTGAACGGTAATTAGGCTCTTATAACAAGGGATTTAGGACAAGAATAATTCACCAGGCAATATATAGTTAATTAGTAACACTAACCTAGATTTGAATTACTTTTGTTTTGGTGATGTAGTTCTGACTTCTAAGCTTTAAGCTCTAATAATCAAGATTAACTTTTTTTGGGTTGCATGAAAATGAAGAAAAAACGATCTATGCTGCAGAGGTTGTATCAGGTCAGGATTGAAATGGTCATTGTTAATCACATAAAAGGATAGCAATTGTCATGTAGTAGTAGTAAGCAAGTACCAGAAAGACAAAAATGTTCTTGTCTTTTTGTATTTTGTTCTGTTCATCAGGGTAGTGCTATTTCCTCGTGACCCATTGAAATTTGTTGTGTGATGCAGTTGAAGAAGTACTGCTCCAACCTTTCATATCTTTCTAGAGAGAGAAAGTAGCTATTGGTACTAATTGTTATCATATTAGTGTAAAATAATAGAAAGTGGAAGAGTTGTGCTTCTAACCGTGCAGTTGGAGTATGAAGGGGTTAGAGGAAGAGACAAAACAGAGTGAAAAATGAAAGACAGAAGAAGAACCTCTGTAGATTGTCGTTTTGTTAAACAGATTTTAAAAGAAGAGAGAGAGAAGTAGAAGAAGCGAGCAGAACTATGAGGGTGAGAGAAGAAGATTGATTCTTTTCAAAGAGATAGTTCCTGCACTTCTGCATTTCTCTTGTACATATTTAAAATACAAAAATGTCCTCAGATAATTGTGTCCTTTCTCATTTTGATCCAAATATATGTGTGTTGATTTTAAATCTTCTGTATGTCTTATTCCTTGAGAACACCATTAGTTTGGATTCACTTTTAAGTTTAATGTCTTATTATAAATTATTTATTTTTGAAAGACAATCTTGGCGGTGGTCATGTGCGGGATGTGAGTGTGTGACTAAGTGATGGATGAGCAGTATCAGTATGTGATTGGATGTGGGGTTCATGTCTCTCTATCTCTCAATCTAAATATTGGAACAGAATCTTCTTCCTTCCTCTCTCAGTGTGTGGAGCTTTTCTTAATTTTTTCTTTTGTTTGTGTTTGGTGATATATAGCTAGTGGTGGTGGTGCCATGGTGGTGGGGATCTCCATAGTCGGAACTGCTGATGACTGAAAAATACTGACAACCTGTGAGCCAAAGACTATTCTCGAAAGGTTTTATTGGGTCCTGACTCATATCTCAGGTATGGATAGGATCATCATGCAGTACACTCTATGAGCTTGCTAGTTTCATCATGCAGTACACTCTGTTAACTACGGGTATTTATTGGATTACAAAGGAATGTGATTTTGTGTAGAAATATACCTGGTTGTTTGCCTTGCCTGAAATTAGTTTTGTGGTTTGTAATTTTGTATGCATAGCTACAACCAACTAACTTACCTCTGTGTATAGCGGGAAGTAAACTGTTATCGTTATATCTGAGTTTGCTAATTCATGAGCGTTTAATCCCAATTATATTAGTTAACAAATGATCAACTAGTATTTTATTATTCTAGATGACGAAGTGGTCCTGACTTCTGAATGTACTAAATTTGTTTTGTAGGGACGATGGTGGGTGGGGGAAAAGTGGTCGTCTGGTGTAAGTGGATAGTGAATTGAAAATATGTTTCCATTATATTTCAGAAAACTACAAGAAGGAAGAAGAGATCACGAGCGTTTTCTATTAAACAAATCCAGTACATTCTAACTCTTGTCTCTCTCCATGTCAGTCGCTGCACCCATTTTCATTTTTTTTGCAGTTTGTTAGTGCAGAGAGTAAGAGAAAGAGGTTTGAACTTTGAATTGGAAATTTGGAAGCAGAAGAGAAGAGGAGGGAAAAGAAGGAAAGAACAAAGAAAGATTTCGAAGAAGATATTATATATTTCATACATGGAGGAAGCACTTTTAGTAGAAGCAGTAGAGGTGGATATCGCCATATTGGGACTTGAAACTGACACAGTGGACACTAATACATAAAACTTCTAACTCATAATCACATGCATTATTCGTCGTTACACTGCTGCATTCTTGGGGTTAACTCTGTTGTGCTAGCTTATTATTGTCTTGTTGGAGTACGGAGTGTTGGTCAATTTTCCCTTTGATTTTTGTATAATTACTTAAGGGGGGAGGTTTATACGAGGTAAAAGAACAAAAGAGAGTTGAGTGAGAGTTTGATTTCTGTTCATGGCTGTTGGATATTGCAGAATTCAAACTGATATCCACGTGCTCTGACTATTTAATATGTGCACTAGGAATCTGTCCCTATTTCATGAACAAATGAATAAGAGACGTACTAGATGCCCGTGAAAGTATTCAGGTACAAGGAAGGATTTTGAATGAGTATTGAATTCTGTTATGGGCGCCAAGGACTGTCTATCTATGACGAGAAAGATGTCATCTGAAGAGAAAAAGTTAATGCCCAACGGTACAAAGGAACTGCCCTACCAGCAACATGGGTCTAACACTCGCGACGAGTAACACAACTGTTAACCACGAAATAATTTTGCTTTCTTTTACTGTGTTCATAATTTTATCTTGCAGAAGTTAATTGAAGGCTAGGCATTCATTCATATTTTCATATTACCAAGTCTTGATTTGGGAACTGTTGGGATTGCTTCTTATTATAGGCAGAGTCTAAATTGCTTTAGGGTACTCCCCAAATGATGGTCCATAACTAACGGTCAATCAACTGATGGTTAAAATAGTGTGATCTTTTTTGCGTGAATTCTTAGCAATGTAAACGCACACTCAATAACGGGCACTTTTCCAACCTTGCTTTGGTATAAAATAAAGATGATTATTAAGAAAGAAAAAGTCACCTCAAAAAGTAGTACGTGTATTTAGTTGATAGATAGATTCGAATGATGAGATAATTTATTTTTGGCGTTTGGTAACTTTGAAGTTTGAGAGTATGGAGTCATGATTGAGTTCATCTGAATTCAAGAAAGGAAAAGTCGAGCATTTTCAGGGGCGACTGAGATACTGTTTAGTGCTCCAGTTTTGAAGATCACCATCATCATCATCATCTAGGGAGGAGTACATCTGTTATACTGTATCATCAGTGGGGGACTTTACTCAAAAATATTAATGAAACTTTTGGGCTCAATAATTCAACCACGACCTGGTAGTGGTCAATGTCTACTGCATGACTTTTTTAAGAAATAGAAAAAAACTACCTATATGCCTATTTATGCATGCTTTATAAATACTAGCAGCAGAGGCTAGTTAGCTACCTAGAGGGAGTATGTTTGTGTGCATGGGGAGAAGATAAATATTAGCTTGTTTTAGTAAACTGTAAAAAGCTGAACAGCGATGACCAAATACCCAAAGGTTTCTTCGGTGGACTACTGAGAATAAGTATTGAATAATAGGAATATACATTTAAGATAGATGGAGAAGTATAAAGAGAGCTTTGAAGTTTGAACTTACTTTGGAATATATTTATGGTGATGTGATTTGATATAAATGAAACGAAATGATGATGATGATAACGCCAGTATATATCATAGAAGAAGAGCCAGTCGTCTTTAGAAGGTGAAAACGAGATGGAAGAAGAAAATGGTGTCCTTTTTAATGGCAGGCTTTAAATCCCTGCCACCTACTAGCTACTAATATCGCACATAGTTCAATGCAAAAAAATTACTACTGTAGTAGATTCTAACATCTTGTGTGTGTATGCTTCTAATATCCCGCAACTCATTTCGCCCGATCTCTATACTGCAACTTGCAAGTTTCAATCCTCTCAACAGCTGAAATTATAGGGTGAAACAGAAAATTACTAACGCGTTGTTGCGAACAACTTGGAAATTGTGACCTTGGGTTAAAGAAGCCGTAGAATAGTATTCAGGAAGGAAAAGAAAAACCTCGCATGCACATGAGTTACGTTGAAGATATTCCCTGATCTTTCTTGGACTTGCATTTTATGTCACAAAATGCACAAATTTAAGAAGAGTTATTTTTTTCAAGATATTTAGGAATCAAGATGGTGTCTGGTGTCACTTGGCAAGAGTGCCGATGACCTGACCTATTACGTGGAAACTCATTTATCTACACAATCGATCACTAGTACGTCAAGTAGCTAGTAAGAAGATAATTGATATTATCTTTGTTCCAAATCAGATATCTAGGACTTTCATAAAATGTGATAGTGAAGTAAAAGTACCTAAGATAATGAAGCACATGAAGTTTCTAAAATTAAAGATTTGAGTGAGACCTTTCATGTATTAAATTTCATAGACAGATTTTAAATAAAGATGGATGAGGCACGAAGAAGAGCGGATAGGAGTTTAATATGCACAAGTGAAGAAGAGCCTATTGGAGGCATGCACTAGAACCGCATCACACACACAGATATCCTCACCCCGGTTTTAAGTGATTGTGCGCGCTAGAAAGACTAGTCACGGGTTTATCTTGAAAGACTCGTCTCTCCTATTTAGTTAATATATACATCGCATTTCACAGTAATAGACAGAACATACAGACACATATTCTCTCTCTCATAAACCCCAAAACCAACCAACACCAAAACACATAAAAAAAAACCATTCCCCTCAAAAACCCCATCATTTCTCTCTCAAACTTACCCATCAAAACCCCCTTCAAATCTCTACCTTCTATCCTCAAACTCATTAGAGCACCTTCTTCTCTCTCTAGCTCTGTCTGTTTCTTTCTGAGTTTTTCTGTCTGTCTTTCTCACTCTGAAACCTTCCATCTTCTTCTTCTACTTCTACTTCTACTGCTTCTTCTAAGTTTTCTACACATACAGAAATCACCTTTCTTTTGAACCTTCTCTTCTTCTTCTTCTTTATATTTTCAAGAAAAACTATGGCTCTTATGTTGGACAGTAACTATAATAACAACATGATGAATAACTCGTCATCATGTGAAGGTGGAAGTATATTGTTAGCATTAGACTCAAACAAGTCAGTACCAGCTCCGTTTCTTACTAAAACTTATCAACTTGTTGATGACCCAAATACTGATCATATTGTTTCCTGGGGTGAAGATGATTCTACTTTTGTTGTTTGGCGTCCACCTGAATTTGCTCGTGATCTTCTTCCTAACTACTTCAAACACAATAACTTCTCAAGCTTTGTTAGACAGCTCAATACCTATGTACGTGTATAAAAACACTAGCTTTTCTTTCCTTTTTAAGGTGTTTTTATGAGTTAGCTGGTTGATACATATAGTTTGATGATTTAACTGATGAATTTTGTTTTTGTGTTTTCTTTTTCAGGGTTTTAGAAAGATAGTACCAGACAGATGGGAGTTTGCAAATGAGTTCTTTAGAAAAGGAGAGAAACATTTATTATGTGAGATTCATAGAAGAAAAACTTCACAGCCTCAACAAGTTTCTATTAATGGTGGTGGGTCTGGTTTTTATAACCCATTCTCTAATAGACTGAGTATATCTCCATCTGATGATAATTCAGATGACCAAGTAAGTTGGTGTGACTCATCTGATCCTTTATTATTAGCATCTCCCCAAAGTCATTACCAATATCATGTTGCTGGAGGTGGAGGAGGATTCAATATGAATGGAGGTGGTTGTAATGGCAACACGAGTTCGATAATGGCATTATCAGAAGATAATGAAAGACTGAGGAGAAGTAATTCAATGCTAGTATCAGAGTTAGCTCATATGAAGAAGCTTTACAATGATATCATCTATTTTGTTCAGAACCATGTGAAGCCTGCAGCTCATCCTAGTAATTCATACTCATCACCATCTCCATTTGTTATCACTAATAACAACACTAGTAACCCTACTTCACAGGTTGTCCAAAACAAACCTCAAAATTACCAAAACCAAAACCTAGGGTTTAATTCACAACAACCCATACCACCAAAACAATCTCATTATCATCATCAACAACAACAGCACCATTTTAAGGTTCCATTAAGCCCTAACGCTACTACAAACAACACAACAAGTAGTACTTCTCTGCCTATGCTTGAAGAACACAACAACAACAACGGAAGTACTAAAACCAAGCTGTTTGGTGTATCCCTATACTCATCAAAGAAGAGATTACATCCAGAACCTCCATCGGATATGGATATTAACAAGTCAAGGTCATTGTTGAGTAAAAATGATTTAGGCTTAAATCTCATGCCTTCTTCATATTAGAAGATGTTGCTTGCTTCATTAATTTGCCTTATTTCATTTTGGTTCTTGTTAGAACTTATTAGAATAATGTCTTTTAACTCTTTTAGTTCTTCTTAGCTAGAAAAAAGTAGCTAGGTTTTTTGAATGATGATGCATGTATGGTTGTTTGTGTGCATTGGTGTTAGTGTATATATATTCCAAGTTAAATTTGATCTGATCACCTTTTTTTTCTTTCATTTCTGCTTGACCATCCAATATATACTGAACGAACAATGATGATGAAGTTGAAATTAACAAGACAATACTAAATTTTTTGGATTTTCGTACACACCAAACATTTGCCACTTATGGCTTCTACTGTTGTTTTTCATTCAGTTTACCATTAATGTTGCTCGCTAGATTTTAATTCAGAGCCTTCTGAGGAAAGTTATCAGCAGGTTCTTCATCAGAACACAAGTAGTCAACTAGTCATGATGGTTTTTCATTTGACCATCCCTCTCTAGCTAGCTAGCTAGAGGTGAGCTAACTCATTAAGCTGTCTCTCTGTGAACTAATTAAAGTACGCTCCCAGAAGTTAGCTCAGAAAAGGGTACTCAGTACTCACTAGTCACTACTCTCCATTAATTGAGCTTGTAATCATAATATTTGCATTTTGTGATGATGGGATTTTTAGCTTTAAGCTGTGAATGTTCTATCTCCATGCAGATATATTCTCCGTCTTCTCGATCAGTGGAGAAAAATTACCAGCCTTATACATAGTGCAAATTTTGATAAAAAGTAGTCGACAAAGAGCGAAGTAGATGTATTTATTCAGTGTAAGCCTACGGCAACCAAGCTGTTCATTGCAAGACATCATTGCTTCCTTTTATCCCCTCAAATAAAATGTCATAATAATTAGCTTCTAGCTAGAGATATAGACTATTGGAACGTTAGTTTCACACTAACTAGAAAAGCCCTTCTTTTCATGACGTTGTTCGTTTCCACGAGAAGATCCTACTTTCATTTTGCATGAAAAAAGTTATTTTTTTTCTTTTCTTTCTTATATATATATTTAGATTATAAATGTAAAGATTAGCTAGATTGATTCACTCTATTAGTATTTGACTGTATCTTCTTTTTTTCTTTCTTTCTTCATTTCTAAAGAGAAAAAGGAGAAGAAAATGTACTAATAACGAAGGTCTTAGTCTTAGAAAGACAGTGATAAAAGAAGAGAAAAAGAGAGGAATATGGATATTTAGATGGATTCTTTTTTCTTTTCCTTTTTAGAAGTAGGTCCTCAAAATTTAAATACTAGTAGATATAGAATATCTTTATAACTCAAAAAATACTAAGAAAAAGAAACAAAAAAATGCATAAAATATTTATATACTATGTTATGTTGGGGCAATCATTTCTCATGATCTAAAGCAAAGAAAAAACACAAACCCTATTTTTATTTTTATTTGGTTAAGAAACATATTTTGGAGCCTTGGACAGTCCATGCAACATTGCAATCACATTTGATTGCGTATCTTTAACATGAGAAACCCTAAAACTTTGTCCTTTTGCATTTTGGAGGGATCACACGTGATTTTTGTTCACTCGTGTACTGTAGTTGATGAGGAAGAAACAAGGAAAAGAAAAGAAGAAGAAGTCTCTTTTGACTCTTTAGTAGTCTCTGATAATGATATGGACATGAAAAAGGTTAATTGAATGAAGGAATAGCTATAACTTTGGTTTTACAAAAAGAAAAAGGTGAGGAAGAGGAGAATATAATCTCAGTATGAATCATATATTCAGATCCTCATATGTATAGTAGGGTCAAATGTTGGTCTATCTGATACAAGATTGTGACCAAGTTTTTTCACTAAATTGCTAACGACTACTGTTGCTTAACCAATTTCTTACGCTGTAGGTTTACACTTTTATTCATTAATTTCTTTTGAAACTTTAGTAGTTTAGTTTGAACTTATATTTTTGGAAAAAAAATTTCCCAAAAATTGAACATGGGAAGAAAAAAAGTGTGTCAACACAAAATTTACATTTTAAAAGTTTTCTACGGTCTTCTTTTTTTTACTACATAATATTTTTATTAATTAAACGGTCCGCGAGTTATAACCCCAGAGGTGTCACTATCCATCCACAAAAAACCTATTCAAAACAAAAGTAACACAAAAACCCCATCAAAACAAAAGTAACACAAAACCCCCAATGAATTTGATGAAACATCATAGAATTTTATGAAACCGGTTTGAAGACAAAAACATACAGAAAATCTGTCTGAAATAGCAAGTATCGGCATGGTATTCATCCTAAAAACCATGCCGGCATAAAAAACAGTAGGGTATTCATCATGAACACAAGCCAGGAGTGGATTGAAACTGAAACTGAAAAGTTTCAGTTTATGATTCTAACCCAAACGAAGTTTTAAAACAACAACAACACTTATATGATTGGGTATCATGTACCTTCTCAATGAAGCCATTTCTTCTTCTTCTTCTTGCTCAACAACAATTCAATTTAACCTATCTTTAAGAACTTGTTAGGGTTTGATTTTGATTTTTAAATTTTAATTTAGATGGAAGGGTATTTTAGTATTTCCGCCCCCAAAAAACACCCCTTAACGGACACTATTGGATGGGGTTAGTAATTCATATCCCCCAATTAATATAAGTATCTCCCAATCAAGGTAGTTAATATCGCGTATCGGTTGGGTCCTATACACCTATACAAATGATAATATCTGTTTTTACAGGCGATACATCATTTAATACAGAATTTCAAATAATTATAAAACCATAGTAAAAAATAATAAGAATCATACACATATCTCAAATTTCCAAAATACAAGGTGGTTTATTAGAGCTTCTCCAATGGTCATTGTGTGTGTTTCCTATGTGGGAGAGAAAAAAGTCCATCTCCAACAGTATTGCATGTAACATCGTCTTTTAATTAGTATAAATTTTATTTTCCATAATTAAGATTTTATTAGAGCTAAAAATAGTTAGTTAATATATTAAAGTCAATTCAATTAAGTAAAAGCTGACTAGAATGGTAGACAATGTCAAGGGGAATGTCTAAAACTAGACATTCACCTTGACAATGTCTACCCAAAGTCATCTATACATTGGTTTAAGACATCAGGGTTGGAGAATGATTTTAGAAATAATGGATGTGTATCCTAGGTGGATTTTGACATTTATCTCCACAAACATGCCATTGGAGAAGCTTTTAGCCAACACTGTGATTGTTGTCCCATTATGCCAGTAAATCTTTTTTGTTATCCTTCATATTTATCTTTTATATTTCTCTGCCTTGCAATCAAAATATGGTTTCCATCTTATATCCTACCATATAGTCATTGATTTTATATTATAAATATATTAGGGCTTTTTACCTTCTCCAATTGACATTGTACTTGTCTGTAAAGACTAGATTCATGTTGATGAAAAATTTATTCACGAAACCGATATTATCGGTGTACAAGTAAAACCGATATATCGGTGTGTACCGGCCTGTACAACCGATAATATCATTTCGTCTTTGTATCGCCGATACTTTCGATATCGTATAGGTATTTTCCGATATCCGATAAAAACCTGTAATATCGGCCTGTACAACCGATATTGACTACCTTGCCCCCAATTGGCCGTTCTTTCTAAAGCAAACAACGAGGGAGGAATCACATTTAATCATATAAAAACTATATTTCAGTTTTATTTTGGTCGATCTAATTCTTTAGTTAGACTCATTGACGGGAAGATACAAAATAAATTCGTACATTTTTCTTTGATCATCAAAAATAACGATGGAGATTTACTTCTTTGTCTTTCCATTCCATTTCTGTTCTCTGAACTCTTAAGTCGGTGAATATTTTTTTAATCGGGAAGTGAGGAAGACCATAGATAACAGAATAAAGTAACTTAACGCCACCAGAAACCAGCGTTAACTAGTGTATTAAATGGATGACAGATGTCATATTCTGATTGGCGGGACATGGAGGGATAGGGAGATTGGGGACAGGGGATCCGGGCCGGGTTCCACATGCCTAGGGATATAGAGTAGACAACAAATTATAGCTTCCTTTGGTAAGATATCAATGGTAAATTTGGAGATCCTGGGTATGTGTTGACATATCGCCCGAAAATCTTCTGTAACAGGGGCGGAGCTAGAAATATGATTATGAGGAAGCAAAATATTTTCATAAGGAGCAAGTATTTTTGAAGAATTTAGGTTTGAGAGGCTATTGGGCTGAGTATGAAACTGTATACTTATGCTCTCATCCACCTCTATCACTGTTATTCGAGAGGAAAAAAATTATATTAAAGGAAAAAGATCGATCCAAATACAACAACATAAGCCACTAGGCCAACAGAGAACCAAAGCAGGTAACAGTGTACAACAGTCACACCAATTACAAGCCTATTACAGAGAGAAAAGTCTGACCATTGCAACAACGCCAAAATTCGAGCAACTTAATTCCAGAATTACATGTGCAAAGATAGCTCCCATTTATGCAGAATTTGGCTGCTATCCAAGAAATTCAAGGTGTTCATATCGCAACTCCATAAAACCAAAGTTTGCTCGATAAGAACTATGATTTTTGTAGCATCTTTAGGTTTTCCACCAATTACCCTATTGTTCTTTTCTTTCCAAACATTCCAAATAATTTCATAATGAAGGATGTTTTAGTTATTCATGCATCTTCCTTTTAATACATGCCAAGAAATGTGCAGAGATTTTATGAAATAGTCCCACGGCTGAAAGGAGTAACTGCAGTGTAAAAACAAATGTTCAATAGTGTTCGTGAACATGTTGCATTATGGACAACAAATATTTTTCAGCTCCACTCCTCTATGACTAAGCATTTCTCATGTAGGAAGAGAATTATGAAAGACTGCTCACATTAACAAACTAACTTTGTGTGGAATATAGTATTTCCAGGTAAACTTGAAGAAAGAGCAATCTGGCATATTACATGCAAGAGAAGCATAACATACTTTATTACTAAAATTGTTTATACACTCTATTTCATCATCACCCTCTACCATATTTGCAGTATTTCCAAGGTCTCGTCTCAATAAGTCATTCCATCTGCTCATTGGCGTTAAGCTGATGGCTAAAATTTCCATGCCATCTTCCATCTCTAATCATCTCTGATAAGGTAGCTTGTTTGTGAGTACAAGCTTTATAAATAGCCGGAAATAAGTCTTTCAAACAACTGTTAGCCACCCACCTGTTTAGCTAAAATCTGACACCTCTCCCATTTCTTATTTTGAAAGTTATAAGATTATTAGCTTTCGGCACCATCTTGACCACATTTCTCCATAAACTTCTCCCTTGAGCAGGATTGTCATCAACATGCATAACCATCTCTTTTTTCCCCTTAGATTTCTGCTGAACAATGTTTCGCCACAATGTATTCTTTTGTTTTGTGAACTTCCAAATCCATTTAACAAGCAAATATTTATTAGTAATTCTAAACTTTTAATTCCTAAACCTCCATGCTCCTTAGGCAAGCAAATCTTTGTCCATGCCACCCAATCCATTTTTTTTCTCTGTCCATTTACATCACTCCAAAGGAAATTTCTCATTAGTTTTATCATCTTCTTCTCTATGGAAATAGGTAATTGGAGAGTGACAAATAGTGCACTGGTAGGCTTGATATGCAACTCTTGATATAAGCACCAACCTGCCTGCTTTATTCAAGAATTTCTTTTTACAAGTGGCCAATCTCTGCTCCATCTTTCCTAACACAGGATCCCATATAGAAGTACTTCTTGAAGTTGCTGTGATTGTCATGCCAAGATATTTTATTGGCAATGTCTCATTTTTACAATTCTAGCTCTTTAGCCAACACGCCAATGACCTCATTAGCACCAACCCTCACCTTAGTACTCTTTTTTAGATTGAGCTTAATCCCAGTGATAGTCTCAAACATAGACAAAATAATAAGCAATCTAGTTACCTCCTCTGCATTTGCATCAATGAAAATGAGAGTATATCTTCTGCAAATTGCAGATGGGAAATCATACTTTTAGTTTCTTCAACCTTAAAACCATGAATTTGTCCTATATTAATAGCATCATTCATCAGTTTAGACATAATTTTAACAACTAAAAGAAAGAGATAGTGAGTCACCTTGTCTCAACCCCTTCGACGGACTGAATGTCTCAGTAGAACCACCATTCACAAGAACTGATAAATGAGAAGATGAGACACACCACTTGATCCAAGTGATTCATTTATCTCCAAATCCATGCTTTTTAAGTATACATAATAGAGATTGTCAATTGACATTGTCAAAAGCTTTCTCCATATCAATTTTGCAAAAGATCCCTGGATTTTTAGACTTCAGTCTGCTATCAACATATTCGTTAGAAATTAGAACACCTTATAGTATTTGCTTTTCATGAGTAAAACCCCCCTGAAAATCAGAGACAAGTCTTGGCATGACAATCTTCAATCTCTCTGCAAGAATCTTAGAAAAAATTTGTACACACTTCCAATAAGACTTAAAGGTATAAAGTCCTTTGGTGTACACGTATCTTCTTTTTTTGGTATAAGAGTAAGGAAAGAACAATTTAACCTCTGATCCAGAGAACCATAATGGTGACAATCATTTAGCATATTCATGAAATCTACTTTGATGATGTCCCAACACTTCTTGTATAATTCTATAGTGAAACCATCTGGACCCCGAGGTTTGTCACATCCTATGCTAATAACTACATTCCAAACTTCGTCTTCAGAGAAGTTTCTTTCCATCCAAGATCTATCCTCATCTCCCACAACTGGGAAATAAAAATCATCCAAACTAGAGTTTATGGAATGTTGAGAAGAAAAAAGATCAATATAGTAATTCATAATCTCTTCTTTAATTAGATTCTGACCTAAACAATCAACTTCATCTATCTGCAGTTTTGCAATTGTATTCCTTTTCCTTCTAGCACTTGCAATTCTATGAAAGTAACCAGAATTGGTATCATCCCACCTAAAACCTTTTTTTTTTTTTGGGCTCGGAGTTGCTATTTCCAAGTCTCTAATCTCTCAATACTTTTAAGTTTAGTTTTGCATTGTAATATAACTTCTTGCTATTCAGGTTGGAGAACATGGGTCACTTCAAGGATATTTAATTCTTCTTTCTTCTATGTTAAAGCAACTTTTTCACGTTTGAAACCACCAAACTCTTGTAAACCCCAAGCTTTAATGAAGTACTTCATTTCTGCAGCTTACGAAAAAAACAATGCTTGCACATTCTTCAAACACCATTGCACCCCGCCACATCTCCACATTTTTATGGAAATCCTTATGCTCTATCCAATTTCTTTCCATCTTAAAATATGGTTTGCTACTTATAGTAGGACTAGTAATCACCATTAAAGGATTGTGATCAGAAATAGTTCTAGTAAGAGCACGTTGTAGTGCACCGGGGAAAAGCTTCATCAAATCCAATATTGAAAAGAAATCTATACAATCTGCAAATGAGAGGGTCAAACTGATTATTGGACCACGTATATGAACCACCAATGAGAGGTTGATCTATCAACTCTTGCTGAAGAATAAAGTGATTCATGAAATCAAAATTTCTACTATCTCCTTCACCTTTGTTTCTTTCATTATCCTACCTGATGGAGTTAAAATATCCATCCACGCACCATGACCCATTCCACCAGTGACTTATCTCATTTAAGTCATCCCAAAATGAATCTATAGGGTTATACTCACAAGGGATGTATACGTTAGTTATAACCCATTTAAACCCATTGGCTCTGTTTGATAGCAATGTAGAAATGTTGTTGAAACCAAGTCTTTTATCTTCCTTAACAAATTTACTATTAAAAGAATTCCTCCACTAGCACCCACATAAGGGATGTAAGATCAATCAAATTGGTCATCATACCACAACTGCCTTATGAACCAGCTAGAGAAACGCATCACCTTAGTTTTTTGAATAAGACAAACTGCACATCTCTGATTTGCAATCATATTTTTAAAAGTTGTTATCTTGTCAAAATCGTCTAACCCTCCGACATTCCAATAAAGGATTTTAAAATCCCATTTCCACCATTTTTCTCTCTTGTTATACCAACCACATCATCTTCATGAAGAAGATAATCACAAATTGAATCTTCTTTATCCACATCACAGGAATTTTCATGTTGTATTCCATCTTCCTCCTCGTTTTCCTCCTACCCATCAGGTTCTCTTATTTTTTTCCTTTATATCGTAACACCAGCTGTGTCATATTCTCCTTCAGAGAAATAATGTATTTATTGCTTAAATGACCATAACTACATGCCAAGTTAACGATAAAGTCAACAGTTTTCTCAATTACCCCCCCCCCCCCGCCCCCCCTCAACCCCCCCAATCTTCTGTAGCAGATTTAGCATTAAACATATTTTTCACAATAACATCTTCCATATCATTCTTATTGGTGCCTCCAGGTGAATATTCATTAGAGCTTTCGGTATCTCTACTGTAAGAACTCTCTCCCCTGCGTAGAAAACATTAAATCTTGATCCTGAATTATCTATTGGACTTTCATGCTGCGTTGTTTCCATACTCGTTCTACTTCTCTGGGTCTTAGAAATGTAAATCCATATCCCGTTTTCATCTTCTCTAATTACCTGACCCGATTTATGCAAAATTAGGTCATTAATAGAGGACTTACCACCCTTGGACTAGAAGCATCTCGACCCTCCCTTCTCCCCTTAAACTTCGCACAGAAGAAATCAAATTTAGATTTTCAGAATTTTCAAAAATCAATATCTCCTTAAATCTCTCATTAAAGTCACAGACATTCCTAAGATATTCAGTATTTGATTGCCGAGATATAGGACAATAATCAACATCTCGTTAAACTTTTAAAACTACCTTCTCTCCACAAATGAAAGCCTTTTCTTAACTTAATTTGTAAAGTCTCTAAAGAAATTTTGATCAAGCCCCCCAGTTCATTACATATTTTTGTGAAGTTATCGGAGTTCCACCATTTTGATGGCAATCCTTTTATCGTAAGCAATTTTTCCTTCAAGTTGAAAGAATCCACGGAGTATATTTACTCTTTTCTGGGATTTTTATAACAAGAAGAGTCTATTCTTTTGTCCTCCTTTTTTCCTTTAGATGTTAATGTATCTTTAGGATTGAGCTCTCCAGTACATTTGCATATTTTAATGATTATGCCTCTATGGACCCAAATAATTGGAGACCAAATTATTTTCCGCTCCTCATCTTCCAGAGTAATAGAAGTAGTGAGCATGTTGACTTCCTGAAACTCTGGAAATCTTTTAGTTTGTAACTTCTCCTTAATGGCACCAAAAATTTTGTTCCATGGGGTTTTATGAGAGATTTTCACTAATCCTCTTTTTACTTCTTTCTTTGTGTGTTTATTATGCAACACAGGATAGCCCTCCTCAGAAGAAAGTGGAACCAAATAACCACTAATGTGTTTTGAATTTGTAAATTCCTCAAGAACATCAGCCAAAAGAGCCCAACAGTCTCGTTTTTCTCCACTCCGAAAGCATATACTAAACTTCTTACTTTCTTCATCCCTTATAAATTTGAAACTCCCATGTATTCCCCGGTTTCATTTATTTTGAATCTGTGACAAATAAATATCTTCACCCAATCTTTGTGACCATTTGTTTTTTGACCTCTGCAAACTCAGTCTCACATTCGTTTTAATCTTAGGATTTGATCCAGTTTGTGAGTGTGCTAATTGTACTTCTCCGTTTTCCAGGGACGGATCTATGATCTTTCCCCTTGGGGCTGGGATTATTGATTAGTGGACTTTTTGCTTTTTGCCATTTTCGGAGGTAGATTTAAATTTTTGTTTATATTTTAATTCCATGATAACTGGTGTATTCGTTCAAAGAACAGCTCGGATGATGAAAGGTCTTGATAAATCCCAATTAATAGAGATGTCTAAGAAGACTGGAAGTAGTTCTAGCATTGGAGGAGGAAGAAGCAGCGGCTGTGGTAAGCATCCTTTGAGAAGAATAATGCAGATGGATAGAAAACCTTTACAATTGAAGAGGACTATGTTGGTACCTTTAAAATTATTTAAATGACTGAAAGAAAGAATGGAGGATACAGATCGTGGCTTACTTTCAACCCAAAGATGATGGCATCGCTAAAAAAAAACATTAGAAATTGCATCTGCACAGGGAGAAGTAAAAAGGCTGTCACTATTGCTAAATGATGTTTTCCAGATACCAAGAGAAAGGTGTTGAAAAAGCGGCTAATCTTCTACATGTTTTATTCGAACGACTGATAACTTGTAAATATTTCATAAAATAAAAATAAGAATACTGGGACTTTCGAGCCTTAACATCGATGAAAGAAATCAATGTCCAACAATTTTATTACTGTATTAGATGAAAAAAATCAATTTCCAACAATTTTATTACTGTATTAGAAAGGTAAAGAGTATAAATGATGGTTGTGCAAAGGCTAATATGCTAGCTAAATTTGAACTACTCAAAGCCACTTTAAAAAATGAATCTATATAATAAAATTGAACATAAAAAAATAAAAGTTGCATGCAGGATAAGAAGAAGAAGAATATAAAAATAACGATAAATAAATGTAGAAATTAACATTTAATCCCAAACTAGTTGGGCTTTAGACACTCTAGTCCACTCCTCGCAAGCCTAGTACTAGGAGGTCCTAATTCACCAATTTTACAACGGGTTAGCCCATTTTCCAACGATTCAGTCCAAATCCATATTTTATGATGTCGAAAATACCCATCCACCATTGATCTCGTATTACTTTTCCACAGTTCAAGTTCTTTCTTTTCATTATCAACATCGAAACAGCTCTTTAGGAATCTCTCTCACCATCATTTCAATTAAATCTGAGAATTAAACAAATACTCATTCAAGTTGATTCAACTTTAGAAAGCTTAAACCATAATCATCATTACTTTTCCTTTTGAAGATCAAGTCGAGATCGAGGAGAAAAGTGAATCATATTCAATTTCTGCAAATCAATTTGAAGTTTTCATCATTTAAAGCGGTTGGAAAGATAAGTTTAATAAATTATTACTCCATTTAATTTGGTTGCAGTTGTTAATTTATTGATTCCAGAAAAAAATTGTAGTTTGTAAAACCTAATTTCTTTGATCAGTTCAAATGCATCATGATCAGATTTTAGATCTATAATCACCTCATCTTGATAGTTGTTTTGAGATAAGAATGTTGGCAAAATTTTCACAAAATTTCTTATAACTCATCTCGAAAAACTATGATTCCGATGCAAAATCAAATTTTAGATTCGAAATCAGTACAGCTTAATCTTTATTACGAATCAAATTTATTTTAGTTTCAGTTTTCATAAATTTGAATTTGAATTTATTTACCTTCCAGTTCAACTATGGTACTATGCTAAAGCATTCATGAATACATATTATATAGTGTTGACTTATTCCTTGGATTAATGGGGGTAGTTTTAGTGTGGAAGTATCCATGACAATTCATGTTGATCGAGTTAATGACTTTGATGATTTCTTTTATTGCAAAGCATTGTTATAATCAAGTCTAAAATTTGATAGCTACATTTTGAAAATATTAAGATTACGGTGATTTTTAATGGGAAGATATTAAGGACGTGCCGACTAGGAGGTATGTTGAATAGGGTATAATTAACTAGCAATCACCTCTACTGCCTACTTTAGCTAGGAAGTTTTGTTACCTAGTAATTGCCTTTGATTTAGTATAAATAATACTAGTGATTAGTAGTGTATCAAAATCGTTTGATTGAATGCTTCAATGAGGTAAGTCATGATGTCTTACATATATTAATTATTCAATTTCTTAGAAAATTATCTAGGTGAAATTTTCTTCTCTTTTACTTATTGAACTTTGGTAATGAACCAGTAAAAAACTGACGTTTGTGCTATTTCTTCGTTACTACTAATTTGTTCATATAAAAATTTGGTTGAAATTCAGTGGTGGTATACCAAGCTAAGCAAGTATCTAATGTTGGTTTTTTTGTGGCTAAGGAAATTGGTCTCATTTGGGGTGTTAAGAATGATCTCAAAAAGCTCCAGAACACCTTGAAAATGATAGACGTAGTGACAGATGATGCTGAAAAGAAGCATATAAGAGACAGCTCCGTGCGATTGTGGCTAGAGCATTCCGGAAAAATACATTGGCGACTACTACAAAGACCAGCGAGGAAGTAGATGGAAAACCTGGTCCCAGTGCTTTGTATGTCAAGGTCAGCATGGATGGTGCTCCTTATCTACGAAAGGTGGACTTGAGAACTTACTACGAGTATTAGGAGCTATCTTTTTCTCTTGAAAAGATGTTCAACTGCTTTTTATTGGTAAATTATTTTGTATTCCCGACTGCAAGAACCTTAACCTAGTACTTAATTTTTAACTGAACTTCAAAACGGAGCCTTTGTTAGCATGAATTAGTGATTTTTTTGTATGCCTCAGGTCAATGTGGGCCACATGGGGCTCTTGGGAGAGAAAGCAAGCATAGGGATCTTCTATATGGATCAAAATATGTTCTAGCATATGAGGACAAGGAAGTGGGAGATGTTCCTTGTGATTAAGTCTCTGTTTTTTGTTTGCTACTTCTTATGGTTGCTTTAGTTTTAATTTAAAGGGGGTGTCATGAATCCAATGTGAGCATAAGCAAGAATTTTAGAAGACATGTTTTCCCTGATGCAAAACAATGCGAACCTTCTAGATTTGTTTAATTTTTCTATTGCCAAAGCTTGAACAGTTGATTCGTCAATCGAGTTGAGGTAACTTAAGGCATTTTATTAAGTTTGAGACTTGGTAGTGTCTTGAAAGACATGGTGTATAACATAGAATCTATGAATGCATGTTTGCACACGAAAACTTTTATTTTTGAGGTGTGGCATATGCTTGGTCCGCTTTTGTTCATTTTAAGTCTGGTCATAAAATTATCATCAGCACAAGATTTAAAACCTTTACAGTAACAAAAAACAAGCTTATTAGTTGTGTGCATCATATTCTACCATTTCTTTCCCAAGATTTGTTTTAGGTGAGATTCACTGGGTATGATGCCATTGCTTAAAATGACTTGCATCCTAATTTTAACCTGAATTTAATTTTTTATATATAAGGGAAGTGGAGTTCCCATCTCCTTTGATAAAAGTATACTGAATAGAGCTCCAATTGCAGATAAATTTTTTAATTTAGCATATGATGGGTTGCTTTTTCAATGTGTACATAGTTGTACACCTTTTTATTTCCAATGTGAGCATAGGAAAGAATTTTTAATCGTGGTATAAAACGTTTAATTGCTTCTCTTATAATTGCTTGTGTTTTATATGTTATGTTGGATCCTTAAACTAGGATGTACAAACTGGTGCACATGTGAAAAAAATGATTCCGTAAGCTTTCATTTGCATAAATAGCTAGGGTGTGTAATCAAATTAAATGGATTGTTAATGAAAAATAGAACGATACTAGAAGTTTTAGTGGATGTTGTCTCTCTATTATAAATTTGTGCATGAGTACTTTTATGTGTGGATGTTGTCTCCCTATCGTAAATTTGTACATTAGTTGTTATCATTGATTCCTTACCACAACTGATCAACTCCTATTTCATACTGATTTTTTTTAGTTGATAGTCGTTTATTGTATTTTGATACTACTCCTTTTCTGAATTTTGACAAGTTGAAATCATATACCAGTTGGATTTTATACCCTACCATGTTCTGATTCTCATATCTAATTCTACTATCAGGTTGTGAGATGCCTGGCTAATGAAGGTATTATAAGTGGATTTTCGGAACTAACTTTCATGATTTCAACAAAGGAGTGTGTGGGAATCAGGTGAGGATTGCTTTTGAAGCAAAATGATCCAAGTTAGTGTTACTGTATTATCTTGATTACTATGTGATACTTTAAACACTTGCCTTACCAGTTTGTGCATATTTTTTTATTGAATTATTAACGTGTACAAAGTTATACACATATTGGTCGTTAATGTGTACATAGTTGTACACATATTGATGTTTAATGTTCACATAGTTAGTACACTTGTTGATCGTTAATGTGTGTTAACGTGTGCATAATGTTAGACTGTATCACTTTAAATCTTATTTCCTTCATTTTTACGATGTTGACTTGTTTTTGAGTGAATGAAATATGCCAAGAGTTCCTTGTATGAAGGAGAGCTCCTCTCGCTTCTTTTAGCACATAATTACAAGTTCAGATAATGCTACTTTAAGATTAATTATAAGCTTTACATGAATTGATTACGATGACCGCTTAATCTGGAAAAGAAACTCCTGAATATTTTCTAAATTACATAACAAGTTATCTAATTTTAGAGTTGTCTTAATTGTGACTGAACAGTTCTCTTTTGCCTATTAATTTTTTGCACCCAGTGTTTTGAGCATCAATCTAATGTGGTTATCAAATGTCATTCTCACGATGCTTCATTTTTCTCTCTCTCTTTGTTCTTCATTGGGATGGGTACTTCAGTTTCCAGTTGTCTTAATCAGTCAAAAGAAGTTGTGGCCAAATTTGTTTGTGTGGGTATTTTCCATTAGTTCTGGTAGCCGTATTGGATATATTGAGATGTGTTTTAGCGATCGGTAAGAACGGAAGAGATGGGTACAGATTTGTTTAGGAAATGAGGTGAGTTCTTGCCAATAAATCAGTGAAGGTGGTAGCTTTAGGTTGCTGGTTTGCTACGGAATTGGTGGTCTGTTTTAAAAGGATTGGAACTGGTTTTGAAAGCAAGGAAATGAGGGAACGTAGGCTGTATATTTTGGCTTAACCTTGGTTCACATGACAAAGAAATGAGCTTGTATAATGAAGTTAGTAATTTCGGTCCAATAAATATTGTTAGTATTAATTATTTTCCCTAGTTTTTTATATATATATATAGTTTTTACTGTTAATAAATCATGAGCAAACAGCTCAAACAAATATAAATTAATGAGAAATTTGTAGGGTTCAGGGAAATGTTAATGTTCTGTGATGGAAATTTCCAGTCCATAACGTACTAAAAATGAAATTTGCAGGTAGTCACATACATGGATAAAAACCTATCGTAACTATGTGGAATTTGTATCTAGGGAAAATTATGTACCAACTGATACTAGATAGATCTAGAATACGCGCCAACTGGTATAGCTGGATATGTCTAGCAGTCACAGACTAACAGTACAGGGATTATGTACTCAACTTGACACTTTCATTTTTCCCACCACAATCAAATGCATTCTTTTAATATCTTTCGATCTATATCTTAATTTTCATTTTTTTTTTATTTAGCACAATTTGCAATGTAATAGGTGTACTGTCATGTAAATTCAACTGTCTACGTTCTTATTATCTTCTTCATGTTCATCGCATCACGCATGTTACTATGTACTATTGTTTCATTATTTATCATATAAGTACCTTTTCGCTTGGTATAAACATATTTTTAATTTTGGGTTCATATATTCTGTGTCTTTATGCAGCTGAGATAGGAACTTGAAGAACTTCAGGTTCACTACATGCTACACACACTGAGGCACGATGGGAAAACAAAACTGGCGTTTTCAAGATTCAGCAGCTGCATAACGCTAATGGCTTATGGAGCGTATCTCGTTTTCCAGTTTTTCTGTCACGAGCACTTATACGAGGTTGGACTCTTTAATGCTTTCAGAAATCTTCTTTTTTTGATATTGTGGCAGTTTTGGTTATCCTTATAATAATATTTATCTTTTTACACATTTCTTACACTATTCTGTATTTACTATCTAACTTTTACATCTAATAAAGTATGATCCCTAATCCAACACATTATACGCAGTACGTGGCACATTTAGTATGTCTAGTATAAATCAGTTGTTACATATTTGACTGGACGGTCTTCCTTAGTGATTCTCACTATACAAGAATTTAGCATATGGTATTATTAGCTTTATAGCTTTGAGTAGAATATGATTTTCAGCTGTTTTGATATTGAATTGGTAATGTGTACATAATTGTACACATGTTGACTCTTAATGTGTACATACTTGTACACCTTGTACACATGTTGATCGTTAATGTGCAAATAGTTGTACACTTGTTGATCGGGTTAATGTGCACATAATTGTACACCTGTGGATTGTTAAAAAGTTTTTGTTTTCAGGTTCTAAAATTTGGTATGATATATTTTTCAGGGAGTTGTACAGTAAGGAAGATATTTTTCAGGGAGTTCTAAAATTTGCTTTGTTGGCTACTAGGAGTTTGGAAGTTGAAGTTAAAGTCACCAAAGCTCAGATTTGGGACACATCTGTTCAAGAAAGGTTAGTTTTTTTTTCCCTGTATACAAATATTTTGTTATTTATCCAAAGTAATAAATAATTGAAACCGTGTGTAATCAAGTTAATGAAATCAGAAGTACCAGCTATTACAAAAATTATTAGTAGGAAAGAAATGTTGCAGTATTATGTGCAAAATCTAGATCCTAACGAATAGGCATCTGCATATCTACGAAGTTATAACTTAGTAGCGCAGATTACACGGTATCACGTTTGTCTTTGTTGTCTATATACTCCCTAGTTAGATTTAAACACATTTGAATTGGAAGAAGTTGCACATGGTACTAGTGTATCATTGACATAACGAGAGAAATGAACAGCCTCAAGGGTATCTACCTAGTACACTTGCATAAATAACTAGGGTATCTACCTAATATCGAATGAGGCTCGTAAAAAATAAAATGAAATATGAATAGTTCCAGCCGTCGTTTTCTGCAATAGTATCTCTGTATAACATTCTAGATGTAGAGTTATCATCCTTCCGTTCATTTCCGAGTTAGTTAAGAATGCATCGGAAATTCAATGTTAACTGATTGGTACATAAAAATAATTTCAGGGTGAGGAACTGAAGAAAAAGATTGGTGCACTAGCATATGTAGAATATAGTTCTAAGAACCAACAGGTAGCCTATAAATATACTACTTTTTCTTTATCGTTTATTGTGGCCTGAAAAATTCAAGCAATTTCTGTATATGTTTTGTGTGATCAACAAAAGAATGAATGTTACATCAGTTTCGTTGGGGCGTCAATGTAATTTGATTTTGGTCTTGAAATGCAGAATGTGAAGACTGTATTTGACATTGCAATAAAACTAGATCTTCATCCAACTAGTACACTTGCATAAATAACTAGGGTGTACAAACTAGTACACATGTGAAAATTATGACTCCATAAGCTTATTTATGCAAGACTAGAGTGTACATACTAGTACACATGCGAAAGTAATGACTGCTTAAGCTTATGCTTGCACAAACAACTAGGGTGTACAAACTAGTACACTTGTGAAAAAGAATGACTCTGTAAGCTTATACTTGTGTATAAATACATAGGACGTACTAACTAGTACACTTGTGAAAATAATGACTCTGTAAGCTTATACTTGCATAAATAACTAGGATGTATAAACTAGTACACATGTGGATAAATAAATTCGTAAGCTTGCGTTAAAAACTAGGGTGTACACACTGGTGCACCTTGTTCTGTCTTATGAATATATGACATGTTTTGTGGGTTGATTTTCTTGATTTTGTAGATGTGTGCATAATTGGACACCATTTTCCTGCCTTATTGATATATGGCATATTTATTGGTATAGATGTTGGATTTGCTAGGTTTTTGTTATATACTTGTACATAGTTGTAAGCCATTGTCTCGTCTCATGAGTAGATTGCCTGTTTTGTGGGTATGGATGTTAGGTTTTCAGAATTTTTGTAGGTGTGTACATAGTTATACACTATTGTTTGTCTCATGGATTTATTGGCTGTTGAGGTATAAATCAACAACGTTTAACGTCTTCATTTCATATCGATTGATCAAATTAAGATGTTAGTTGTTAGATTTGTGTTTTTCTTTTAAATAAATTTGATAAAACTTTCATGGATTCAGTTTCAAAGATAGCTTTGGATTTTTGCAAGTATAAAAAAACTAATTCTTGATGAAACCTAAGTTGTTGTTTTACGATATCATGAGATAATTTTAATGCATGCTTGTTGTGTTTAGGTACTTTTCGATTGAGCTTAAAAAGGTGGAGAAAAACAATGGACAGGTTTTATAGACGTACGATTTTCTGGATTTTTTGATTTTAATAGCATGCTTGCTATGTGTTGGGTTTTAATAGCATGCTTGTTAGCAGTGGTGCTTAGGCGGACGATTCAAGTTATATATGGTGTTCAAACTGGTGCACCTTGTCTTGTCTTTGGATTTTTTGGATTTTTGTAGATGTGTAATGTTTGTACAACAGTGTAAACTAAGATTTTGTAAAAATGAAAATTTTATAGTCATATGGGTACTCTTTTTGTAGATCTCGAAAAGAGCTTTCCGAATATATAAAGTTTGTGAATTTTGGATGAGCGGTTCAAAAGATAAATTGGTTTTTAATTATTTTTATATTATTTAAAGTTGCTGACATCATCGTTAGTCACTTTGGACTAAGCTGTAAATATTTGGACTAAATTGTAAATCATGAAGGTTATTTATGTATTTTCCATATTTTAAATAGCTTTTGGACTATTCTGTACCTAGTTAACTCGGCCTAGACTAAATTGTACTTTTTAACGCGGTTTTGGACTAAACCGTATTTTTCCCTAAATAAATAAGGTAAAATTGGTTGTTGTCTTATTTTTTTATATAAGGGGCTAAAAGATTCGGTTTTTATCATATTTGATTGATGATAAGAATATTGTTAATGAGATGCTAAATTATTGGGAAACTAGTAAACTAGATTTTAGTATCCTCTCCAATAAACGGTTACCCCATCATCAGGCACGGATGAGCTTAGAATTTTAGTTTTAGGCTTTTAGCTAAGCAAATGGGTTGGTAAATAGTAAATACACAACTCCCCCTACTCCCTGCATGATGCCTTTAACCCGTGACTTCATGTGGTACCAGCTATACCACCGAAGTTACGGAGGCGTTGGTGGTAAATACATAACTTAGTGGTGAACCTTTGGTGTTATGCCCATCAAAATGGAACAGATACTTTTACTTTATGGGTAACAGAAAATTTGGACTGTTGGGTTTGGTCAAGGGACGGGTCAGAAGACGCTGCAACACCTGGCTGCTTCAAAACCTCTTTTAAAAGCCGTACCCTTACGTATTTCAGTGATAAGACGCTGTAGAATACGAACGAACTCTGCTATTTTTGGAGTCTGAACTCTGATCTCCGAAGAAAGCTGTTGAGGTACACACATTTACACCTACTTCTTCTCATTGCTGACAGAAACTACCTGGTCTTTTTCACACCACAGAAAGAGTAGTTCTATCTGTCTCTCTTTTTAATGGATATCGTTTTCTCCACACCTCATAATTGAACTTTTATTTTTGAAATAAATAGAACTGTAGTACAAATCTCTACTGCAATTGTAAAGAGCTCTTGAAATGAGCTGGTCTATGTACGTTAATGGAAGCCGTTCCCTGAATAACATTTGAACATGAGCACCGGCGAAACTTTTTTGGCTATAGGCATTTTCCACCTCAACGTCTGTCTGAGCAACAAAATTTTGTTAACTCCCCAGTATACGCTAATTTGTATTTGTAGGTTTTAGAACTCTTGTACAAAATTCGTCCGAATTCGCAAGAAATGCTTCTAAAGTTGTACTTATGCTACGCAATTTTATTTGTGACCGAATCTATTTATTGTTATCAGGAAAATGAACTCCCGACCTGTAACACCAATAACCGATCCAAGTAGTAGGTACCTGTCAATGCTATTCTCATTTCTAGACTAGACACTAGTTTCTTAAGTTTCAGCATCTACTTCGGTAGCGTTCGGTAGCATTTAAAAAAGAACGGACTTTTGGGGACTACTCAAAAATGGAGGGGGACTATTTTGTGATAGGAATGTCTACCCTATACTTATAAGGGGTGTCCTAAAGTGTGGAAATGACTAACCTACCCTTAACCTAATTTAATTTAAAACCAACCTAATAACCATCTATATATATATAACCACCACTCCTCCCACCACCGCCGCCCATCACCTACCACCTCCAACTACCACCACCACCAACCACCACCACCTCTATGTATATAGCTTAATTTAAATAATTAACGAAGATATTCTCACAAACCCATTACTTGTCATTCGTTTCTGGTTGAAGAAATGAGAAGTAATCATCAAAATGAGTTGAAAATGAAAGTTGCAGAGAGAAGTTCGGCTAGGAATTATGTGAAACAGTTTGTCGAACTAGCCGAACTCAGCTTTAATGGAGTTTTTTCTTTCAGAAAAAAGTTCGGTTACCTTGCAAAAAAAAATTCCCAGTCGAACTTTTAGTTCGGTCACGTCGCAACTTTTTTTCGTTTTTCTCCTAGCCGAATTTTTAGTGAGGTTTTGTCGCAATTTTTTTCTACTAACCGAACTTTTTTCTGAAAACCTATATATTGAGTTCGGTTACGTCGAGAAAAAAAAATTCCAACCGAACTTTTAGTTCGGTTACGTCGCAACTTTCTTTTTCCTAGCCGAACTTTTCTCTGAAAGCAAAAACTCCATTAAAGCTGAGTTCGGCTACCTGTGTCTTCAGACCCATTAGCCGAACTACACTTGCAGATGAGTTCGGCTACCTGTTCTTCAGATGTCGTAGCCGAACTTCATTTCCATGGTCGAAATCAGTTTATAAATTTCTCATTTTTTCAAAAGTTTTTGTCTATTCAAGCAACATTAACTAAATTTGAAGTATACCTAAGTACCCAAAACCCTCATTTCGAAATCAACCATCTTTAAAAAAAAAACCAAAACCCCCTTCTTCTCAAAAATTATTCTTTTAAAAACACTCAGCTAATTAATCTAACCTCACTAATCAATCATTACACTAACACTAATTAATCATTACACTAACTAATTTAATCACCAAGGGCAAGTTTGGTTTTAGAAAAAAAACTAAGTTAAGGGGTGGCTCAAATTTACTCAAATATCTACCCCAAAATAGAAGAGTAGTCCCCTACCTTTTTTGAGTAGTCCCCAAAAGATCATTCTTAAAAAAATAATCGATATGAGCTTTTCAGAATCCAGACCAAGCCCATATAATTTTCAGCTCGTTACCCGTTGGGCTTATCGAACATTCTTTTTTTTCTTTTTCTTTTTGTTGTTGTTGTTGTTGAAAGAGTAGCTCTATTATTAATTTGGAACTTTTCTGCAGTAGGATCGTCCCATCGAATCATTCATTACAATTACATTAAGGAAATTTGGGCATGAGTTGTCCCAGATACAAGTGTTTATATCTCTTCCTGGTTGTGGTTGCTTTTGTGCCGCGAAGTTTTCCAAAACATCTGCTGCCTGATTCGCTCTTCTGTAGGTGTGCATGATTGTGAATTGTCCTACCTGTTGCAGATGGTTTTTGATCTCCCTTATCATATTATGAATGATCCATGGTGTTTGTACGTTGTCTTTCTGTAGCAGCTGCAACAACGTAGGCGAGTCAGTTTCAAAGCATATTTTCCCACATCCTTGTGCTACTTCCATTTTTGTGGCCATCAGAAAGGCCCATATTTCCACTACCAGAGCCATAGTTGTCCCAATGGGTGCTGCCATAGCCATCATTACCATTCCCTTTGAATTCCTGCAAATCCATCATGCTCCTGCTACTTCCGATGGTCCCACTGGTTGGCCCTTGCTTGCTCCATCCATATTGGTTTTCATTCAATCTTGTGGTGGTGGATAGGGGTGAGCATTTTATCCGTAATCCGCGGATTTAACCGGGACCGACCGTATTTTTACGGATGGATGCCTGGACCGTTCGCTAATGGGTTGGACGCGAATGAGATTTTTGAAATCCAACGGATTACGGATTGGGCCCGGATGCAACCTTGAAAATCCGTTGGACATCCATATCCGTTAGATTAAGGGCATTTATATAATTTCTAGAAAATATATAGATAGTTTTGGAATTTTTAAGGTGTTTGCTTGGAGTGTTGTCCATGACACTTCTATATTTATCTACATATATAAAATGTGTAGGTTTTATAAGAAGTCATCTGTATTGGTTTTATTTTTTCATTATCAATTTTAACCAACATAAATCCATTGGATTATCCGCACCCAATCCGTTCATCTGTGCATCCATTGGATGTTGGATTGGATGCGGATGCCAAATGTGAAATCCGTAGTGAATTGAATTGGATGCGGATGAGGTAAAAAACGGTCCATACAGGCCCATGCTCACCCCTAGTGGTGGATTCCATCTAACCTAGATTGTTTTTGTGTTTGGTGTAACCGGATTGTTCGTTTGTTGTTGGTATGTCTCCGTGTTTGCATTTAGCTTATGCTTAAGGTCCACCTGTATTCTTGACTTAACAGTAATGTTATCCGAAAGATTTGTTGTGGAGTCTGAATTTTGTTTTTGTAGACTCTAGCATTTCTAGTTAACCATATATTCCATAGTGTGAAGCAGCACGTTGTGAAAGTGTCTTTCCTTCTAGACAGTTGTATGAAATCATTGAAATCTCGTGGTACCTTAATCAAGTTTGTGCTTGTTGCTCCCTGAATTCTTCTTACATTTTGTTGTTGCTGGTTGTTTGTAGTATCTTGTTGTTAGTTTGGTGATTGACATATTAGATTTGGTATTGGATGTGCCAGTAGTTGCAGCTGCTTGTATGGGTTGTGTGTTTTGTTGTTGGTATTTAAATGTGAACACATGATATTCAAAGTTTGTTTTCTCTGTCATACTCAAATAGGCAGTGTTGAATCGATTCTAGCTGTAGTTACACATCGGGCAAATATTATTTGTTGATGATCTTTCTGACATGAAGGTATGCCTCTGTGACTGACTTTCTGCATGAAAATTCAAAATTTTTGTGGGCAATTAGCTTGCCATTTTTTTATTTTTTTTTGGGAGAACTGAGCATTGGATGGGTGGGTATTTGTGGTAGTTTGTGGTTACTTTTGTGATAACACCGCACATCCACTTTTTGTTGTATAATATCCTGTTTTTGAGTGAGGCCAGATTGGTTTGTTAAAAAATGGGATTGGTGGGTTCGGAATGTGCATGCATCTAACAGAGTTGATTATGTCCGGCGGAAATATCTAGTTTAGTAATTCAACATTCCAAGCAAAAGAGTGGGATTCAATTAATCTACTGACCAAGTTATTATCCGTATCTCCCATTGTAGACGTGTTTGCATGCATGGGAATCCAGTTTTCGTTGATCCTGGTTGAATTTCCATCTCCAATCTGGATTCAATAGTTTTTATGCACAAATAAAGCAACTTTATAAATATTTTTCCATGTAGAGATCGTTGAATCTGATAACTTTGGCATGTTGGGGAAGACTGACTGGTGCTGGAGATATTTTGATTTATGCATGTTATTGCATATCGTTGTTGGTTGAGCATGAATCTTCCACACTCTCTTTCCAAGTAGAGCAAAATTGTGTTTCCTTGTATCTCTTATTCCCAGCCCTCCCTCGTTGACAGGGAGATTGATTTTTTCCCACCTATCACATGTAATTTCCTTGTATTTTTCTCATGCCCCCCAAAAAAATTCCTAGCAATCTTGTCTATTTTTTGTGTGTGAACATGAGCTGGTTGTAGCTGTGTTTGCATCACATGATTAGTCGTTGGTATGAGAGAAGAGTTGATGAGTATCCATCTTCCCTTATGATTAAGACATTTGGCCATCCATATTTTAGCTTTCCTTTCCAACCTTTGTAGAAGCTGAGCAAAAATTGGTGACGAGTTCTTCCCCTGTTTGAATTGTACTCTTAAATATGTTGGTGGGTTGTGTGTTGTTGGTATATGGAAAGTGATTTCTACCTGTTTGTTATGTGTTGTGGGGTTTTTGGATGGTGAATGAGGATCGATATCTGTGTGTTGATTGTCTTGCCAGTTGAAGTAGAGTAGGAGTGTAAAATATTTTTGAGGTTGTCACATGTTCTCTGGTTTGCCGAGAAGGTGATCAGTTGATCATCAACATACATCAAATAAAGGATTGGTTGAGTCTTTGTTGAGAGGATGAGTCCTTTGAGTTTCCCCTGGTATTCAAGCTTTGCAAGGTTTGACGATAAGAATTCTGCACAAAGGATGAAAATGTATGGTGATAGGGGGTCTCCCTGCTGTATCCCCCTATTTGGTTTGATAATCCTTGTGGTGTGCCATTTATATTCACTGAGTATGTGGCAAAAGTTATGTGTAACATTACATATTCGATGAACTTTCTTGGAAATCACAAAGAGGGCAAAGCTTGTCTCACAAAACCCCAATCAAGACTTGAAAAGATGAGGGTACCCAAATATACCACAATCTTAAACTTTTCCACATATAAGTCCTCTTACCGAAAGTGATTGTCTATGGACTGAGTCGAAACAATACAACGAATCGGTATTCACACTTTGTGTGATCGTCTATGGATACGAGATCGAGACAATACAACAATCAAAGTGTGATTACTTGATAATAGGTTCAGACTTAACCAAACTCGTAGGATCACTATCAAGTAATACAGAGTTAACGTTTGTGTAATTTACTTTAAATTAAAATAACAACAATTATAATTGCGGAAAAAAAAGTAAATGACACAACAAGATTTTGTTAACGAGGAAACCGCAAATGTAGAAAAACCCCAGGACCTAGTCCAGAATTGAATACTCTCAGAATTAAGCCATTATACAAAATCAAACCAACTTCGTATAGTTGAGACCAAGCAACTAAACCTATAGTTCACCTAGTTTCTTCAGTATCCCTACACTTCCGACATTTGATAAGTGCACGCACTGGAACAATTCCTTTGGTTCTTATTCCAAACAGTAAAGGAACAACAATCTGTTCGGTAACAAATCTATTCAATCTCAGTGATATGAGTTAGACAAAGGCTCTTCTGTTTAATCCAATAAACTCCTTTGTCGGGTTTAGATCTATCTATCCAACAACTACCAAAGTAGCAGAGTTTAGAATTTGCAATCAAATATAGGATCTACCAAGATACTATATAGTGATGCCGATCTACGCAACTAATCAATCAAATCTATCAAGGATAAACCGATTATAGTTGGATCCTATCCGATCAAGTTTTGTGCACATCAAAGATTATGAAACCAATAAGAAATCTTCTTTGTTTTCAAATCTTCTTAAATATTAAATAAACACCTGCACACCACAACTTGAATCTCTTGTGATCAATCACGCACAGAATGGAGTCTGTTAATAATGGATTATCACAAGACGTCTTTAGATCTACAAACAGTTCTAAAGATCCCGTCGACACTTCGATCTAGTTTGAGTGAATCTTATATCAGAATAGAAGATTCTCAAGAATAAACAAACTAGGCACAATCAATGTTCAACGACCGTTAGTCAATCAAATCAAATCGAAAACTAATAATACTGCAATTATCTAGTTTCCCGCCAACGGTACTCGTAGAGCTTCTTGATCCCACAAAAGTCTTTAAACGAGCGGTTGTAAGTGATTTCGCCTAATTAGAGTACTTTCCTCTCCGAATAGATGGCTCCACCATTAACAACACAGCAAGGTAGTTTTGCTGGCTCTTAGGATAGTTTGCTCGAAATGCAAACTTGGGTATTTATAGACCAAGGATGTTTGGACGCCAAGGAATTTCCAAAACCGAAATATTCTTAAGAAATGCAATATATGCCCAAATCGGTTTTCATAAATCCTGAAAATGCTTTGTCCAATATTACCGAAAATCTCACTAGAAAATATCCAATTAGTAAATGCACAATACCAATTTTTATTTTCCAGAGATATGCATTTAATTGTTGGTAATTAAAAGCATACAAAACTAACAACCTTAATTAAAAGATTCTTAATTTATTTCGGTCCGGGATCTCCTTGAGTTATTAAGGAATATCTTTGAACAATAAAAGATAAGAGTTACTGAACATGTTCAAAATATGTCGACATCTTTTTCTTTGTAAATCCTTTTTCATATTACAATCTTGGAACAGATTATACCACACTTCCAAACAAGTTTAGAATTGGTTCATCTGTATTCCAAGAACAACTCTGTGATTGATCAAATATCAATACACTAATCATGGGTTTACGGTTCTACCAAACATAAGGATCGGTTTTACCTTAATATGGTTACTGGGACCGGTTACATTAGCAGGACCGGTTACCATATTATCATGGTATTACTTGTGATCGGTTACACTAGTCACTAGGATCGGTTACACCAATTACCAGGACCGGTTGCGCCAATTACAAGGATCGATTACACAACTCTTTTGTTATTGGTCATACCAATTACCAGGATCGGTTACACCAATTACAAATATCGATCATACCATCTTAGGTGATTACTTAGGATCGGTTACACTAATAAAAGTCATACCAATACATAAGTCAGGCATTGTGACTAGTTTTACCAAGATACATAACAAGTTATGATCGGTTCTACTAACTCACACATATTGGTAATCCAAAGATATGCAATGAATAACAATACCAATAAGCCTAGCGATTTCCCTTTCGATTCATAAAACAAGTTCATGAATGTACTTCCTTTAAACAAATGTAAACATTGTTTCCTAGGATGAAATCTTCACCTTTACCCATACACATAATCACAATAGCATTCATACGATTATGTTGATATCTTATATACGAAGTTCAAAAGATAGGCGTTATACTTCGTATTATAATTCCTTAATACTACGTATAACTAGAGTATAATCATTCACAGCTTCGCAGTTATCTTTTCAATATAGTGAGAATGGTGATAATGGTATTATTGATAAATCTAAAAAGTGTGAACAATCCAATACTAAAAAAAGAAAATAGTGAGAATGGTATTATTGATAAATCTTGAAAGTCACGTAGAAACTTACTGAGTATCTTGACTCATATGTAGAATCAACAGTTTATAATTACATAAATGTTAATGATATTTTTGGGACTCAATAATATTTGTAAGAATAGTTAGAATAATAGTTTGACCATTAATGTTAATAATAAAAATATTATAATAGTAACTATAGGTGATAATAAAAACAATAATAATTTTAATAAAGTAATGTTAGCATTTATATAACTTAACTAAAATCTCATTAAAAATATATAACGATAAAAACAATAATTATGATTAAATAACTATGGAATATTAATAACGATTATCTTATCTACAATTAAGTTTTGTAATTAAACTAATGACAAATTAGAAATAAATGTTTTGCGTTTAAACTAGATAGTTAATGTAATACTTATTAGGCGTTAGACGTAAGAAGGTGAGGATATAATGCATAAAATAAAAAGATTCAACTTGTTAGTAATCTTGTACCGAATTATCTTTAGTCTAACAAATGATCCTGTAAATCTTTAAAATGAAACAAATATACATGAAGTAGTAATAATAGTATTTGAATGTTTAGTGTAAGATTATAATTAAAAGAAAATAAATTCATATATTAATAAGATACTTTACACTAATAGCAAAATCTAAAGAGTATTAGGATATATTATAATTATATGCAGATGCAAATTTAAATCATATTAATTAAATTTCAAATGCCAATATTTAACAAGTTATAGAATACGGATTCAATATGAATAAATAACATCTATTACATCAATCTTTACGTGAATATAAAATTATATTTAAAAGGTTGAGACTGAGTGTACCAACTGGAACAACAACTTAATAATAATGAGAATAATAACACAGTTGATAAAAGTATTCGAGTAATTAAACTAGTAGCAAATCTATAGTTAATAATATTTGAAAATTTATATATGGTATTACAGTAAAGATAAAATTATCAAGTTTTATAAATTGGCGTAAAATCGAATTGGGATTACTTATATTGGTAAAAGAAGTAAATAAATAAATAAATCAGATGACTAAATTGTTTAAAATGATGTGAACTGTTTATATATTTTACGAATTAAATTTATCAGACTTACACCAGTTCTGATAAAAGTTTAGAGACTAATTAATCTTAATAAATTAATACTTAATTAATCCAGCGCTGGGGAATAGTGAAGGTTGTGTTTTCTCTGTCCGTAGGAAGGCATTGTTGGGCTTGGCCAACCTTGACAGGGCAACTTCATTCAGAGATGACCGATCATAGAAAGTTTGGTATAATTCTTTAGGAAGCCGATAATTATAATTTTACTTAGAAAGATTCGTAGGATTCTTCCTTGAAGTTAGAGACAAATATCTTATAAAATAGAAATTATTTAAGAAAAATTAGACTTTCTTATTTGATAGAATTTAAATCAGTGTAGTTGAACCTAGAGCCACAAATTTTAGTTGTAGAAAGCCATATATGTTTGTGCTTTGTTTCATGTTGTTTGCATTTAGACGAGAGATAGTTTTATCTCTATAAGGTGGGGAGTTTTTGAAGACCAGAAGGAGGGTTTGATTTTCGAGGAAGAAAATGTATAAGGTGGGGAGAATGTAAAGACCCTCAAGCTCGTCAACGTTATTTGACCGGTCTAGTAATAATCAAGTGACGAATTAGCCGATAATAACTTGATTAGTTTAACACGAACGTTAATTAATAGAGATTAATCTAACAATGATCTAGATACGAAACTAGTACCGTTGAATAGGTCTCGAAAAGTTACGTGGAATAGACTACTCGCGCACATCATTCAGACACTGGGTGAAAAAGATTTATCAATTTGTTTACGGGGGTAGAATAGTCATTTCGTTGATGGACTTTATGGCAGCCCTTATCCAAGCTGTGGGTGCCTCGGTAGTTTTGGTTTGGTCTTATCGACCCCAGACCGAGAAGATAAGTCATTTCTTTCTTTTCTTATTCTTTCTTTTCTTTTCTTCTTTTTCTTTTGCTTCTTCTTTGTTCTTCTTCTGTCGAAGATGTGGAGTTGGATTTGAGGTACTGCTTGAGAGGATTAGATCATGAGGATGCATAAGAGAAGGATGTGAGAACACAGGGTTTAGGGTGAATTCTCAATGGATGAGAACCACACAGAAGAATAGTATATTTATATGTTAAGCAAGATCTTTTACAAAGGAAACAATATATCCTATAGCTACTGTACAGCAAGAATACAGTAAAGAAATATTATAACAGATCATGCTTGGCTACAAGGATATACCAATTAGGAAAGTTGCAGCTCTTAGGAACTCATAGATTTACGCTGCACGGATGAGTCAGTCATAGCTCCAATACTCCCCCTCGATCGAAGCGGGTGGTCAAGAACAGTGAGCTTAGATCGCAGAGAGTAGAAATGATCCTTAGGCGTCGACTTGGTAAAGATATCCGCAATTTGATCCTTGGAAGAAACAAATCGAACAACAAGCTGACCAGACTGAACTTTCTCACGGACAAAGTGGTAATCGATTTCGATATGTTTCGTGCGACCATGAAAAATGGGGTTCATAGTAAGATAAGTAGCCCCCGGATTTTCGCACCACAAGGTAGGTAGAAACTGAACAAGAGCCTGGAGTTCTCGAAGTAGAGACTCTACCCATACCAATTCATTGGACGCAATAGCTAGACCACGATACTCCGCCTCTGTACTTGAGTTTGAGAAATTCCTTTGCTTTCGAGAGCTCCAAGAGATGATATTGGGACCAAGGAAAACGAAATATCCACTTGTAGAACGTCTATCAAGGGGGTCACCAGCCCAATCAGCGTCTGTATATGCTGTAAAATTGATGCGCAGAGAAGGAGCAGGCTGGAGAAGTATCCCATAAGTAGATGTGTTATGAAGATAACGGAGGATACGCTTGACAAGAAGTAAATGAGATTCAGTCGTCCTATGTATAAGCTGACACACCTTGTTAACGGCAAAGGCAATATCAGGACGTGTCATCGATAGGTACTGAAGGCCACCAACAAGACTCCGGTACATAGTAACATCTGACAACGCTGGACTGCCAATTGGATGTATGTTTGTAGATGTGATGAAGGGAGTGCTAACTGGATTAGCACCCTGCATGTTTGCTCGTACAAGGAGGTATTCAATATAACGTCGTTGAGACAAGAACAATCCATTAGAGACTCGTGTCACTTCAATACCAAGAAAGAAAGATAGAGAGACAAGGTCCTTTAATGCAAACTCACATTGAAGAGTAGTAAGAAAAGATTGTATACAGTCCATAGAAGAACCTGTCAACATAATATCGTCCACATACACAAGTAGAAATACCACATCTTCAGTAGAACGCCGTATAAATAATGAAAAATCACACCTCGATATGACAAAACCAAGCTTTTGTAGAAAAACACTTAATCGATTATACCAAACCCGTGGCGCCTGTTTGAGACCGTAAATAGATCGATGTAACTTGCATACATGATATGGAAAGTCAGGATTGACGTAGCCAGGGAGCTGCTTCATGTAGACTTCCTCCGTCAAAATACCATTAAGGAATGCATTTTGAATATCTAGTTGTCGAATTGGCCAAGAATATGTTAAAGCAAGAGTTAAGATGACTCTAATGGTACAAGGTTTGATTACCGGGATGAAAGTCTCACTGTAGTCAATGCCCTCTTGTTGGTTGAAGCCCTTCGCGACAAGACGAGCTTTATAACGTTCAATAGTACCGTCGGCATGACGCTTGATACGGAAAACCCATTTACAACCAACAATATTTTGACCTAGGGAAGCTGGAAAGTAAGACCATGTGCCGTTCTTAATATGAGCATTGTACTCATCATCTGAAGCGCGACACCAATTAAGATCCTTTTTAGCCTGTGAAATACAAGTAGGCTCAAACAAGTCATCAGTCACTTTAGCATGTTTAGAGGCCAACAAAACCCTTTTCTTAAAAATACCATCCTTCCCTTTAGTGGTCATATCATGTTCATTAACAACAGGTGGTGTAGGAAAAGAAACATATAGAGGATTTGGATTTGAAACCTTAGGTAGAGAAGAACGTTTTCTTGTAGGTATAACTGGTAACACATCATTTCTAGAAGAAGAATGAGATGGTGAATCTGGAGTGGACAAGTCAGTAGTCTCCAATTGTTGGTATGAAGTGTCATGAGTGTCAAAAATAATATTTTGATGAACACCACATGATTCTAAAGATGGGGACAAATATTCTGTTGACTGCAAGGAGCTAGCAGATTGGGAATTAAGGTGAGATAATATAGTGGGGAAAATAGAAGACGAAGAAGGAAAAGAAAATACCTGCGAAGGTGACGGGGAGTCTGGCAGTACGGGATAGGCAACTGCAAATGGGAACTTCTGTTCAACAAAAACAACATCGCGTGACCAATATATACGACCAATAGGCAAATGGAGACATTTGTATCCTTTGTGATGAGCACTATAACCTAAGAAAACACAAGGAGATGATCTTGGTTCCAATTTTGTGTTTCTATAAGGTCGTAGATGTGGATAACATAAGCATCCAAAGGTGCGCAATGATAAATAATCGGGCACTCGATTAAATAGAAGCTCATAAGGAGATTTGGAACCGGTGGGGGTTAAAGGTACTCTATTCATGAGAAAGGTAGCGGTAAAAAATGCATCATACCAATAGGACGGCGGAACTGAAGCCATGGACATAAGTGTTAGTCCAGTCTCAACAATATGACGATGACACCGCTCAACTAAACCATTTTGAGCCGACGTATGAAGGAAAGAGAAACGGTGATGTGTGTCATTGGATTGAAGAATTTTGGTAAATTTCCTGTATTCCCCTCCATTGTCAGATTGAAAGATCTTAATTTTTGTGTCAAAAATGTTTTCAACATGCTTAGAGAAGTTGAGAAATATAGGTAGAGCATCAGATTTAGCGTGCATAGGGTAAATCCAAGTGAAGCGGCTAAATGCATCAACAAAAATAATGTAATAACGATAGCCTTCATTAGAAAAAAACGGGAGACGTACCCCAAACATCTGACACAACTAAATCTAGAGGTTTCTCATAAACCATAGTTTTACTAGGAAACGGAAGTTTATGACTTTTATTTTCTAAGCAAGAGGAACAAAAAGAGAACTTTGAATCTGAAATAGGTAGTTTGTGATAACTGACTATAGCTTTCACAGTACGAAGCATAGGGTGTCCTAAAAGAGAATGCCAATTTTGAAGAGAAGTGCGTTCACCAACAAATGCACCAGGAGGAGAAACCGATTGTAGAGTATATAAACTATCTTTAAGCTGTCCCCGAAGTATTGCCATCCCCGTTGTTCGCTCCTTTACAAGGCAAGAATTTTCAGAGAAGATAAAAACTACGTCATTATCTCGACAAAATTGAGAAATAGATAATAGATTATGAGATAGGTGCGGAACATGAAGAACATTTGACAGGGTGAACTTACGGGTTTGGGTTTGCAGAATAGCATTACCAGTATTTGAGATGGAGAGATTAGCACCACCTGCAGTACGAACTTGATCTGGACCACTGTACTCATAATGAGTTTGAAGATTATTCAAGTTATTGGTCATATGGTTCGTAGCACCGGAATCAGGGAGCCAGTCATATGTATAAACTTGATTCTGGACAACATTTTGAGCAGCGGTATAGGCAGTAGGGGTTGAAGAGGGGGTTCTTCCACCCTTTTTGGGAAGCATTTTCGGTGGTGGACGGCGGGGAGGGAAGAAGTCCTTGTCAAAACATTTCCAGCACTCACGAGCACCATGATAAGGCTTCTCACAAATTTGGAAAATAGTGACTGGATTCCCATTAGCAGTTGTACCAGTGATGGGAAGATCACGGTTGCGATTGTTCCGAGCAATATTGGCTTGAGGTGGAGAAATAAGAAGTTTATTCTGTGCATCAAGACGAAGATCATAAGATAGAAAAATAGATTCAAACTGATCGGCAGTGATCATACTCATATTGGTAATTAATGAGCTAACTATCGACTCATAAGTCGAATCAAGCCCCTTAAGAACATAGTGACGAAACTCTGTGTCAGAGATCTCATGGCCACTAGCAGCAAGCGAATCCACAATGTTACGGATTGATTGAATATAATCTGACATAGGTAAACTTCCCTTGGTGGCAGTTTGAAGAGATGACTTGAGATGAATAAGCGTTGCATTGGTCTTTGATGCAAAGCATTCTTCAAGCTTTTTCTAGATAGCACTAGAAGTCTCGCAAGTCTTTACATTTTCCAAAATCGATGACGAGAGAGAAGACATGATCCATCCCAGTAAAAGTTTGTCGGTGCGACGCCAAGAAAGAAAAAGAGGATTAGGAGATCCGTCTGCATTCTTAGATGATGGACACTTGTTAGAGCCATCGATAAAACCCTCAAGATCATAACCCTGTAAATATGGGAGAAATTGAGCTTTCCAAAGAAGATAATTATGTCCGGTGAGCTTCTCAGTAATAGCACCATGAAGCCTAGCAAAAGGAGCCTCTGTCCAAGCTGGAGAGGTCATATTGGGGGATAAAAGAGAACCAGACCCCATTGATGAAGAAGAGGGGTCTGTGGACATTAAAAAGATTGTGTTGAAAAATAAAGATTGAGAAATTGAACTGGTTAATTAGGTCCTAAGATCTACCAGGGTGATACCATGTGAAAACACAGGGTTTAGAGTGAATTCTCAATGGATGAGAACCACAGAAAAGAAATAGTATATTTATATGTTAAGCAAGATCTTTAATAAAGGAAACAATATATCCTATAGCTATTGTACAACAAGAATACAGTAAAGAAATATTACAACAGATCATGCTTGGCTACAAGGATATACCAATTAGGAAAGTTGCAGCTCTTAGGAACTCATAGATTGACACTGCACAGATGAGTCAATCATATCTCCAATAAAGGAGGAGTTGGTGTTTCTGTTAATTATGAAGAAGAAGATTGAGTTGCTGTTACAAATTGAAGATAGAGTTTCTGAAATTAGGATTTATAGAGATGATTTAGGTTCTGAAGATTGAGAAGTGAATCGAGCTGTTGATGGATGAAGAAGAGAAAGGCTGTTGTTAAATCAATGAAGTAAAGTTTCTGTAACGATGAATCACAGAAGTTAGGGTTTCTCAGAGATTTGAATTAGAGTTTGAATTAGTGATGAATATGAAGGATTATAGACTGGGTATGGTGTTATAAGAGTTGAATCGAAGTTTGAATTTAATTACAGAGATGAAAGAACCAATAAGCTGTTGATGGAGTTAGAATTCAAGAGAAGAGTTATGGTTTATGACTTATATGTGATTGGAAGTATTAGAATGGATCTACAGATGAAGTTAAGTCCAAGTAGATGAATTCGATGATGATGATGGGTTAATTTACAGTTTCAGCAAACAGTGGTTGATGAAATAACAATTCAAAAGAAGGCTAGTATTTGGGGAATGAGTGGATGTGATCTGATGAAGACTGTGTTAGTTCGTAGTGATCTGCAGAAGGGTAATAGTTGCGCAGTTTTGTTAGAGGAGCTGCAGTTTGAAGTTGAATTGGTGTTAGTATGTGTTGGTTGGTATCGAGTCCAGTAGTTCTGCGATGCCGAGAAGCTACAAATGGTAACTGATGAAGAACTGAGATTACAAGGATTAGGTGGAAATTGTAAATGGTTACTGGTGTTGGAAAGGAGAAATGAGTTCAATTGCATAAGCAACACATATTGGAGGTAACTATTCTTTTAAGTTAACTTTGTTAAGCTATTCTTCTTGATTGTTGAGTGTATGTTGTTAATGGAGCTGAGATTAAATGGAATGTGAGTCTGTAATGGGAGGAACATATGGATTTAAATCACTTGTTGAATAGTTTGAATTGAGATACAGCTCCGACTGTTGGAAATGGAATGAGATGAACTGAGGTTGGTGTTGTGGGAGGTTTTAGCTCTGACATTGCAGTTGAGCTATTGAGTTTTGGCAGTGGGGTTTTGAACTGAACTCAGTTGAAATAGTCTTTTAGCTTCGCCGCAACTGATGGAGTATGTTTCTAGGATGAGTGTGGCTTAGTACTGCAATTACAGGTAAAGCTTAGATTACAATTGTATTTTGAATTCTAGAATTCAAATCTGTTGGAGTGAATATTTATGTAATGATCAAATTGGATAGAATTGAGTTAGTGAAACTGAACATTAGAGAGTTTTCTTGTTGATATGGTGTTAGAGTTTTCTTGTATCAGGGGCTTATTCCATTAATTGCCCTGAATCCTTTTACCAGTCAGATGTCCGACTAGTTTATTTAGCTGACTCAGTTTATCTGACTGAGCTGAGTTAACACTGTTAATCTGAGTTGGATCGGTTTGACTCAGAACTGATTCAGTGGACCTTGACCTTGACTGTTGACTAGACTTTGACTCCCCTGACTAGTTAGACTGGACTTGACCTTTGACCTGGACTTAGACATTGACTGTTAATTGACCATGGACTGTCAATTTGACCGTTAGTTGACTCAGATGGACTGGACATTAGCTTAATGGGCCTGTTTAGTGAACTTGGGCTTATAGCCAGTTTTCCTAATGAGCATGTATTGGACTTTTGTAATCTGAATTAACATTTGGTTCCTTCTACAAAGTTGTAGATATTCATAAGACTTAGCTAATGGACTATATAACCAATCTAATTGAATTAGTAAACTTTAAATATACTAATGTAAGAGAATGAAAAAGGTGTAGAAACATAAATGGGCTTAGAACCATTAGATAGTTCACTAGACTTATAACTAGAGTTGTATGAGATTATGTTATGAGCCTTGTGTGAGCCTTTTGGCTATACTCTTAGAATTCTTGTATGATTAACAATTAGTCTATTTAACAACGATCGATTCAAAAGATGAACCAGTGGATCGTGGATCTCGAGGTAGGCGTGGCTTGTCATCAAAAGAGGTGGGAATTTACATTTAACTCTTTTGAAACCATTGTTGTTTCTTTTACAAAGGTTTATGTTTAATAAACTCATGCATCGTCAGTTTGTGCATTCCATGCATTGTTCAGTTTGTATTATGATTGTTCTGTTGATTCTTTGGAAAGGACTTGTAATGTTTCGAACGTCATTATGAATTGTTATGGGAAATAAGAATTTCCACCTGTGGTATATAGGATACGCTCCTTCGCATTTATACCTATTTACTTTCGAGCTTTTATGTTTATATCGGTCGTCAGTTTGCGAGTTCGGAATTGTCGACATCCATAGCTATTAGGTGTGAATTTGAGAGTTCGGAATTTACAACCATATTATAAATTGTTTGAAGAAGGAGTTTGTTCATATACATGTTTGTTTATTTCAGTGACTTGGTTACTTTTTAATGTTTGGGAAAACATGTATTGATTTCCAAATCTTGTGCATGATTTCTTTAAAGTTAAATGTTATTTCTACTGGGCACCTCTTTTAGGGATGATGTGCTCACCCATTCCCACTTTCAGTTTCAGAGACAGATCAGAGTTGCGCAGCGAAAGCTTCAAGGGTTGATTTCGTTAGTTGGTTAACTTTTGCTATGTTTATTATGTTGTATATTCTATTAGTAAACCAAATGTATATTGTATAAGTATCATTTGAAAGGAGTTCTTGTATATATATATTTCAGAGCGGAGCTAGTTTCTGGGTTAAGTTTTGTAGAAGATTTCTTAAATGAATGTTTAAGTAAACGTTGTAGATCCTTAGTGCCTCTTTTTTTCGTTAATCTCTTGGATTAGTCAGCTGCTAGCTTTGGGGGCGCTACATGCACTCTGGTATGTGCTAATCATGAATTGTAACAATGGTCGTAGTCTGTTGACCAATAATTTTGAAATGACTTTATATACCACATTACATAGTCCTATTGGTCAAAAAACTTTTGGTTTGTTTGGGTTTTCTGATTTCGGGATCAAGGTGATGTTTGTATGATTGAAAAGTGTCTCTAATTTAACATTTTTAAATAGATTTGAACTAGAGCAATGATCTGTGGGCATGTAGTGTCCCAGTAAACCTTGAAAAGCTTACTTGTATATCCATCTGGTCCTGGAGCTTTTTCCGATCCAATGCTAAGAAGAGCTTTGTGGATATTATCATTAGTTGGTGGTCTAATGAGCGCCCTGCATTGACTATGAGAAATTCTTGGAGAGACATTTTCAAACAGATACGTATCAATCACAGTTGGTGTTGCATTATATTGATGCTCAAAATGCTTCACTATCATGCATGTTATTTTTTTTAATTGTCCACCAAGATATTATTCTCGTCCTGAAGCTGATGAATATGGTTGATTCTTCGATTGATAGTTGCCTTTATGTGAAAAAAGGTGGTGTTTAGGTCGCCATTCTTCAACCAATCTATTCTTGATCTTTGTTTCCAATACATGTCATAACAATTTTGTAGTATTAGGTGAGAATTACGTGTCCTTTTCTCGTGTTGCAGCCAGAAAAGTAGTTTAGCACCAGTAGTTGTTGCATATTCCGATTGTGCAAGTTGAATTTGGAACTCAACTTCCTTTGACAAGTTGGGAAATTGACCAAAAGTTTGTTTATGCCAAACATGTAGAGATTAAGTAGTCACCTTCATTTTGATTTGTAGGTTATGTGCCAAATCCAGAGCATCATTTTGCTAACTTTTTAATGGTCAAGGGGGTCGAGGGAGAAAAAACAATCAGTCATTTGAATCGGTGACTCAACTCACAGAGACTGAATTACATCCGAGTTCCGGCTTGAAATGACGAGGGTACCAAATACACCACAGTCTTTTCAACATCAACTTATATGACCGATACCTTGTGTGATTTAATATATACAGAGAGTGTTAAGAAGATAACAACCACAATGTATACACTAGGTATATAGTACAAGTCCGAAACCGAACCTAACTATAGGGATCAACCCAAGTGTTTTGATTAACGTATACATGCAATTATTTTATTATAACTACAACAATAATTATAATGCGGAAAGTAAAGTAAAAACGCACAACAAGATTTTGTTAACGAGGAAACCGCAAATGCAGAAAAACCCCGGGACCTAGTCCAGTTTTGAATACAATCAGAATTAAGCCGCTATATAAAGACTACAACCAACTTCGTATAGTTGAGACCAAGTAAACTACCCCTAGTTACCTAGTTTCCTCAGTATCCATGCGCCTACAACCAATCTGGACAGCGCACGTGAATTCTAAGATAGATTCCACTATCTTAAGTTGCTTCACCTGCTTGTGAAGACTTCAAGCACTCAACTCCTTTGGATCCTCTTCCAAAACAGTAAAGGACTAATATGTTTTCGGTAACTGCTCTATCAATCTCAAGAAGTGAATCAGAGATTTATGTTGATTAAACAAAGGCTCTTCTGTTTAATCTGATAAACTCATTTGTTCTGTTAGATCTGCCAAGATCTATATTATCAATATAATCAGATTTGGATATGCAAACTATCAGATTCGGATACTAAATAATACTACAAAATTATAGTTTGCTGATCTAATACGACTAGCAATAAGATGTCTATCAAATGATAAACAATGTTTAGTAGGATCTCAGCCGATCAAGTGTGTGCATGAAGTAAATCACAAAGATCGGAAACCAATAAGAAATCTTCTTGTCTTCAAATATTCAATGTTTTCAAAGTACCTGCACAAACAAACTTGATTCCGGCTTATGATCGATCACACATATAACGGAGTCTGTTAACAATGGATAATCACAAGTCCATCGTCAGATCTAAAACCAGATCTGAACTACCATTAATCCTTTGATCTAGTTTGAGTGACCTTATATAGGAATAAAATTTTCTCAGAATAAACAAACTAAGTACAATCAAGATTTAACAACCGTTAGTCAATCAAATCAATAATCAAAAACTAAAATTACAATGCAAATTCCAATTTCCCACCAACGATACTTTCTAGACGCTTCTTGATCCCACATAAGTCTTTAAACTCGCGGACGTAAGAGATTTCACCTAATTAGGTTAGTCTCCTCTCCAATATAGTTTAACAAGTAATACTATTAGTCGGCTACAACAGTGACTAAAAAATTGAAGTGCCTGCCTCAGGACAAGTTTGTAAGAAGAACAAACTTCACTATTTATAGACCAAGGTGATTTGGAAACTAAGGAATTCCCATAACCGAAAATATTCTCAAGATATGTAATAAACTTTCGGTTTTGTCTAATTCCAACCAATATCCAACTGTAATACCGAAATCCATCATGGATGAAAACTCAATATTAGTTGGTATACAAGTATACTTTACTAATATATCTTCCATAGATATGAAAAATAAAACATATACATTCGAAAATCTTAATATAAGATTCTCAAACATTTCGGTTTGGGATCTCACCTTGAGTATCACCGAATATCTTTGAACAATAATAAGATTTTACAGATGTTCAAATTACTCACAATGTCGACATCTTGAACTTTCCTAATTAGAAAACTCACATTTCGAAAATCACATAAACCCTAAAAAACACGTGAAACCGGAATTTGGATTTTGCTATGGGGATCGGGTATGCTAGAGATCCCCAATAGGGATCGGTCCTGCTGTAGATCCCCAATAGGAACCGGAACACCAATCACATTGATTCCTTTCAAATACGAAACAAGTTTCGCAAGTCTAGTTCCTTAAACTCATGTAGTTAAACATAATTTTCTAGGTATAGAATCAATCCTAAGTTCAATACACATTCTAGTAACAAATTGCAAAGATAGTGTCTATGTCGTAATTACGAAGTTCAAAAGATAAGTGTTATACTTTGTAATTCAATATACACAACTTTGGTATACATTCTTCCTTGACTTTGAACACAATAATATGATCAAGTCTCTAATACTAGAGTTTCATATATATAACTTCACTTGTTACATTTTCAATTTAAACGACTTGAAAGTAACGTAGATAGAAATGGAAACAAGTCAAGTCTTGTATTAATAACCTCAAGTAGAAGGATGATGTGTTCGTTGGTGTCGATACGTCTTCGAATTCTCCGGGTCTTCAAAGTAATACTTGTATGTCTCAATATTTCTAGACTTCCTAGTCTAACCTAATGAAGTTGACTCTAGTAATCTATCTAAGCGACTTTGAGTTTTGAAACTAAAATATGAAAACCAATCTTGACATACCAATGCTTGGCGAGATTAGTCGAGTAATGTTCTAACACGGGTGGTCATTTTACAACTTCGTCCATGCACAATTAATATCATTCAAACTCATTTATTTTTACATTCATTAACAACTAACAAAAAGAGAAAACTAGAAAATTCAAGTTCTAATCTATCTGTAATTTCTTCTTGCATCCAAAACCATCAGCAAAACCATAATTCATTCATGCCATTCACTTCCTACCCTGTAATTTTCTACATCAACAATCACTATCTCTTCTGAAAAAGCGCGGGTACAACTAGACAGTCAGACTCAATCAATGGATATATATCCAAGAGTTGTATCTCTGTTTCACAATATAATCAGCAAATCAAACAAATAGAAATCCGTGAGCCTGATAATTATGTGAAACAACTTGAACAGTACCAAAGACCAATGTTCAAGTGTCAATCAATTTATATCAACAACCAAAGGCTGGATTATCTAATTGATTGAGCTACGCACAACCTGTGATATTTCAATTATATAAACAAATATAATGCGGAAAAGAAATAACACAGACACCAGAAATTTTGTTAACGAGGAAACCGCAAATGAAGATTAACCCCGGGACCTAGTACAAATTGAACACCACACTGTATTAAGCCGTTACAGACACTAGGCTACTCCAAGTTAACTTCGGACTGGAATGTAGTTGAGCCCTAATGATGTAATTTTGATAGTGGTAAGAATGAGGTTCGTAAGACTTGTGAAAGCAATTGAATTTAGATTTATTTAAACTAAAAGTAGAGAAAATTTAAATCCAAATTTGTTTTTTTTTTAGAGTGAAAATAACCAAGACACTAGATTCCACTATTACACATGAATAAATGATGATAAAAATTGTAAAACTCTAATTATTTTTAAAATCTCTTTTTCTTAATTCACAAATTATCAAGCATATTCTCAAACATTAATTGTATCCCTTAAGCATAGATTATCTAACCAAAGCATAACCTATCTAATTGAATCACAACTAATTAGGAAAAATTATGCAAACAATTAAAATTCTACAAAGTAGTGATTGAGTGAATTATAAAATACAAATTAGAGAAAAATAGAATAGTTACCAATTATTCATGCATAAATAGCTTCCTCCGTGCCTTGATTACGCGAGAATTAGCTCATCATTATCATGGAAACATGCTCAAAATTCATCTTTATTAATGCTCAAAAATGGTTCACAAATGATGAAATGGGAGAAAAATGAATAAAATCGGGTTTTGTAACACTTATATTTGTTACAAAATCAATTGTTACAGAAAACGATAAAGGAATACCGTCACTGGCACTGTTGAAGAACGACGGTCTTTAAGGGTCTTATGTTCTTCGTACCTTCTTCACCAGCAGAAATATTATTTTTCCTGTAACTTTTTTTTCTCGATTTTTTATGCTCTAAACGTCTCCCTATTCTCCCCCTAACTCTCCTTCCCTTCTTTGAGTCTCCTAAAGCCTTTATATAGTCACAGGATCAAGAATAATATCGTAATAACCTAAAAATCTTCTCGATATCCAACCATTAACTCATGAATATTTTCTTTTATGTTTTAGGTTCTTACGCATCTTTTCGACGTATACACGCTCCAGAACTTCCTTGTTTGACTCCTCCACACTTCTGCCGCAACCAAACTCCATCACAACTCAATCCATGCACGTTCAAACACGCTGTATTCCGAGGTTGAATATTTTCTTCCCGACGAAAATTCAGCCCAACTGAACGCATTAGAACACTCATACCACCATTGTTTGGGCATATCACGTTCATCCCAATCAAATCAATGATTGAATCTCACTAAAACTCCTTCAAAAATCCAACAGAAAATTCTGCAGAAAAATGAATTTTTTCCCGCCAAAATTATTTTTCAAACGATGAAGGTGAAGTGCCCTGAATCCAAAACGCGGGTGCCTTTAGCAGCTCGGCTGCCTTGGGGGCGCCCTTATCCATTTTAGGGTGCCTTTAGTAATTTTGGTGGGTGCCTTTAACACTTTTTCTTGGGTGTTTCCAACACTTTTTCGGGGTTCTTTCGGTGTATTTCTGGGGTTCTTCCGGTGCATTTCTGGGGTGCCTTTAGTACTCTATCCTGGGGTGTAAAACACCACTTTACGAGCCAATTTCGTCGCAAGAGCTTATTTCTCTAAAAATACCTACAAAGACATAAAACACCATAATAAGTACAAAAATGGTTACTAATAATATATACAATAGAGATGAAATAGACACATAAATGCGTCTATCACCTAACCAATCTCACACTGATCAAGGTACAGTCGCGTTACTTACGCCTCTAGAACCACGCCGTATTCTGCGCACTTGATTCCCTTAGCTGATCTCACCCACAACTAAGAGTTGCTACGACCCAAAGTCGAAGACTTGATAAACCAATTTGTCTCACACAGAAAAGTCTATTGAATAGATAAATCTGTCTCCCACAGATAAACCTATGAGTTTTGTTCCGTCTTTTGATAAATCAAGGTGAACAGGAACCAATTGATATACCAGACTTATATTCCCGAAGAACAGCCTAGAAATATCAATCGCCTCATCATAATCTTAATCGTATGGTAGCGAAACAAGAAATTGTGGAATCATAAACAATGAGACGAAGATGTTTGTGACTACTTTTTATCTTGCCTATCGGAGATTAAATCTCGCGCAAATCTTAGAGAAGATAATACTCAATCGCGATAGAAAATAGCAAGATCAGAACACACAACTACAGAGAAAATATTTGGGTCTGGCTTCACAATCCCAATGAAGTCTTCAAGTCGATAGCCTACAGGGTTTTATAAAAAACCTAAGGTTAAAGGAGAATCGACTCTAGTCGCAACTAGTATCACACAAGAGGTGTGGGGATTACCCCAGTTGCTAGAGTTCTCCTTTATATAGTTTTCAAATCAGGGTTTGATAGCTTTGAAACAAAGCAATCAATATTCACCGTTAGATGAAACCTGATCTAAGAGCCAAGCTAAGTTTGCTTGAAACCAAAGCAATATCTCTCCACCGTTAGATGGTCTTAGCTTGTTACATACAAATGAAATGTACCTTTATTTAGATATGGGTAACCATACCTAAACGTGTACACCTTGTTGGCTCAACAATAATTAACCGAAATTAGCCATATGAATACTTTCGTATCAACCGTATTCATCTTATCAACAACTAGTTCAAATGACTCAAATGAAACTAGTTATAGAGTTGTTCAATTGTTTATATTCTCATAGAAGTATACAAGACACAATTGAAACAAAATCGATTTTGATTCACTCGAATCAAGTCATGAACTCGAATCAAGTCATGAACATTATATCCACGGTTTGCAAAAGAATGCATTCCTTAATATATAAATGTATTAGTTCATGAACAAACCGATTCTAGAACTTAACCCACTCAAGTATGCAAACGGTACGCATACTTAAGTAGCCAGACTTGGACTGTGTCCGACAGTATGCGAACGGGTACACATACGATCACACATCCAAAACAACAGTTGAATAAGTACGCGTATGTGTACGCATACAAAAGTTCCCGGACTTCAACTGAGTTCGCCAGTACGCGTACATGTACGCATACCAAGGCTCTCGGACTTTACCTGACCTTCCCAGTCCGCATACGGGTATGCATACTATGCCGGTCTTGGATCAACATATATGTAAGTACGCATACTATGTCTATAATCCAATTATGGTTAAGTGATCTAAACTCTATTTCAATCATTGAAACATTCTTAGAGGATGACAATAGTTGTTTTCACAAACTATTAGCATCAAAGCGATTTTCAAGTTATTGAAATAATCAATACGAAACATTCCGAGTCTACATCAAATGATTGTATTACACAAATCATGTAAGATGTTACTTGGAAATTTTCACATGATCATCTTTTGACTTGCGTCAAGAATATAAGCTGAACTTAGTTGAAGCAAAAGATTACCAACACATATTTCGAGAAATATGTAAGAGAGTTAAACGCAGCTCGAAATATCAAATGTGTATAATCGAATACTATATAGTAAAATAACTTTTGTCTCAAGAAGGAGATAGAGCAGAAGTAAACTTTCTGAGTGATAGATGAGTTTCAGTCTCCACATACCTTTTGTCGATGAAGTTCCACAAACTCTCCTTAGTAGTTCTTCGTCTTCAAATGATGAATGCCGTGAAGTCTAAAGCTCAACTACACAATCTATCCTAGTCCGAGACATTACTATAAGTAGACTAGAAATCAAGACTTATAGTTTTGATCACTAAACTTGACAAACAAGCTTGATATAGCAACGCCTGCGAGTTCGACCGAGCAGTGCTCTAACATCTTCTTTTTTTCTTCTGAATTCGAATTCCACCCCTCAAAGCAGCACCACACAAACCATTCTACAAGATTGCAGTTTCCTCGTCAACAGAAACTTCTTGTGTCTATGTTATTTATTTTCCGCATTATATTGTTTTATTTTTATAATTGAAATAACACAAGTTGTACGTATTTAAACCTAGATAGTATTAACTCAGCTGTAAAAAACCTACAAGACTCGTTCTTGTTCAATTCGTACCTTGAAATATAGATTATAAGACTTGTTCTTGTTGGAACTCGGTTAGTGAATGGTTTGGGTATATATTATGTTTACCTTGTTAAAGAGAATCTTATGTACAGTTTCGTAATCAAACGTATAGATTGTACAAGGATTGTCTATATAGGTTCCCTAACAAAAAAATTGGCGGTGTATTAGTTACCATATCATTTTCAACTGGTGGTGCAGAGAATTACCAAAGATATAAAACTATATTTGGCATAGCAATGAACCGCGAAGAGGCTGAAAGTTTCGTTGTACTTGAAGTGATAAAGTAGATCAGACACAAATCCTATATAAGTATTTGCATTAGAAGTAATGCTAATAATGATTAAAGTCTTGTAAGATGTTAATTCTAACATTAGAATTCAAGATTAGATTATTAAGTGTCTCAATTCCAGTTAAGACAGTAACCAACTCAGCTCAATCTTCACTACTGCCTGATGTATTTGGAGGGAAAGGCGTTACAAAATTTTCCAGGATAAACGACTTAATCCCCTGACAACTGCTAGACATGTTACTAATCTTCCTAATGAAACTATCAATTCCTTGTCATCCAATGAGATAATCCACCACAAACTGTTTTTTCTATTCAAGTCAATGTCTCTCAAGATGATCTCCCACAAGAATGTGCTCTGATTTAATGTGATGTCTTTTGACACAAATACTAATAAGCAAGGTATTGGTATTATGTTTACTGATGTTGCAGGGAACCAAGGACACAAAACTATCTTTGGCATAATAACAATGATCCTAAAAAGGCTGAAAGTTTCGTTGTTCTTGAAGCAATAAAGTGGGTCAGACAAATCCAATATAAGTATTTACATTAGAAGTGATGCTAATCATGATTAAAGTCTTGCGAGATGCTAATCCTAACATTAAAATTCAATATTGGATTAGTAAATGGCTCCACTCTAGTCAAGATAGTAATCAACTCATTTCAATTTTCATTATTGTCTGATGTATTTGGAAGGAAAGGCGTCACAAAGTTTTCCAAGACAAATGACTTAATCCTCTGACAACTGTTAGACATGTTATTAATATTTCTAATGAAACTGTCAATTCCTTGTTGTCCAACGAGCTAATCCACCTCGAACTGTTTTTCTTTTCAAATTAATGTCTCTCAAAATGATCTCCCACAAGTTAGTGCTATGATTTACTATGATATATCTTTTGACAAAAAATAATAATAAGCCAGGTATTGCTATTGTGTTTACTGATGTTGCAGGGAATTACTAGGGATGCAAAACAATCCTTCACATAGCAATGAGTTCTGAAAAAGTTAAAAGTTTCGTTGTTCTTGAATGAATAAAGTGGGCCAGAAACAAATCCTCTACAAGTATTTGCGTTAAAAAATAATGCTAATAATTTCATCTCCTACCTTTATAAAATTTATCTTTAGATTAGCTGGTTAAGTTATATCTCCCACAAGAATGTGCTTTGACATACTATGATGTATCTTTTGACACAAAATACTTATAAGCCAGGTATTGCTATTGTGTTTACTGATGTTATAGGAAATTACCAAGGATGCAAAACTATCTTTGGCATAGAAATGAGTTCCAAAAAAGCTAAAAGTTTCGTTGTTCTCGAAGGAATAAAGTAGGACTTTTAAAACTTAAGCACTAAGTAGAAATTTTATTTGAGTGATACACTAGTATAAATTATCAAAGAGTCCACAAAATGTGCTTTGACTTACTATGATGTATCTTTTGACACAAAATACTAATAAGCCAGGTATTGCTATTGTGTTTACTGATGTTATAGGAAATTACCAAGGATGCAAAACTATCTTTGGCATAGCAATGAGTTCCGAAAAAGCTAAAAGTTTCGTTGTTCTCGGGGAAGGTCATTAATTATCAAAAGTCAAGAGTTTATTTTAGTAAAAAAGTAGAGAATAAACATTGCAAACTGTTAGCTAGGATTCTTAAAATTGGTAGAATAACAAAAAATGATACTTATTTAGGTACTCCCCTGTTTTTTTAATAGATCTAAGTGTTTCAATTATCAAAACCTTCTTGATAGAGTCTATAATAGGGTTCAAGTATGAAAAGCTAAATTTCTATCTCAGGCAGGTAGAACAATACTTATTACCTCAATTACTAGTGCAATGCCTATGTTTCAAATGATGTGTTTCTTACTCCCTAAAAAAACCCTTGACAATCTTAATGCCCTGCAAAGGGACTTCTGGTGGCAAAAAAATAGATGTAATAGAGGAATACAGGAGGCTTAGGGATTAAAAATCCTTACAAGTTTAATTTAGCCATGTTAACTAGGCTAGCTTGGCGTCTGTTAGAAAACCCTGACAAACTGTGGTGTATCATTCTTAAAAATAAATATTTCCCCAAAGATGACCCTCTGTTTTATAGAAAGAAAACCAAAAAGTCCTGGGTTTGGACCAGCATATGCAAGGGTTTAGATATCATAAGAGAAAACCATGGTTGGGAGTTAGGAATTGGTAAAGATATTCATATTTGGACTGATAAATGGTTGCCTAATGGTAAATTCCCTAAACCTAAGGATGTTAACAGTATGCATTTGGTTCACAAAGTGTCTGACATTATAGAGGATAGAGGTAACTGAAATTTTGCTTTGATTAATAACATGTTTGTTACTGGTGATATTGATGAAATCAAAATGTTAGAGCCATGTAATTACTATGGAAAGAAGGATACTAGAAAATGGATGGAACCAGAGATGGTACGGTTTCTGTGAAATCTGCTTATAATTATCTTTGTAATAGAAACCATGCAAATCTTACAGTTGAATGGAAAGGCATGTGGAGACTAAATGTTATTCCTAGAGTTAAATCTTTTCTTTGGAAATCCTTAAGCGGCTGTCTGCCAGTTAGGGAAACTCTGGGTAAATATGCGCCGATAGATATAGTTTGTCTTTTATGTAATTGTAATGCTAGAGAATCTATTAATCATTTATTTACTGAGTGTATATTATCTGAAGCTATATGGAGAGGTTTATCCTTTTCAAGTATCTTTTATGCAGCCACCAATAAAAACTTTACTAACTGGTGCTTATACTGGCTGAAAGATATGAACAACATAGATTTCTTTGCTTATATACTATGGTATATTTGGAAATATCGTTGTAAGGTTGTTTTCGATAACATCAAAGCTAATCCTAAAGATCTGATTGAATTCATTAGGAAAGATATACAAAACTATATTAAGCCTAAACCTTGCTCTGTTGTTAAGGTTATTCGTGATAATAGATGTGATATTTCTCATCCTTACTGCAGTTGTAATAATTATAATGCTTGTCAAAATGCTTCTTATATATTCTTTGATGCAGCTTTCAAGAAACAATCTGGAAAATTTGCATTTGGTATCATTAAAGTATGTAACACATGCATTATTTCAGACTTCGCATGTGGATCAGGTTGGTGCTCTAGCTCTGAGGAAGCAGAATCCAGAGCCTGCCGGGAAGCCGTCAAATGGTCAAGAGAATGCGGAGATGAAAGACTAATATTTCTAAATGATAACAAGAATGTCACCAGTAGCATGAACATGGAGAACTTTTTTGCTGTCGATTGGAGATCTAAGGCTATTTTGCAACAAGCTCTTTATCACAATCATTATCTTGCTAGTTCTTCTTTTGCTTATGTAAATAGAAACTGCAACAAATATGCGGATAATTTGGCTAAACTTTTAATTAAGCATTCGGAAGCTAGAGTAGATTCTAGATATTGATATATCTAGAAAAAACACTTGGCTAGATAAGCTAAGTAAACTTTGTAATCAAAACTATGTATCTCTTCTTCTTTAGTTTTTATGCAATTTCCTTTCATAAAAAAAAAAAAAAAAAAGTAGGAATTTTAAAACTTAAGCACTAAGTAGAAATTTTATTTGAGTGATACCCTGGTATAAATTATCAAAGAGTCCACAAAATGTAACAGTGAAAAAAAGAAAGAGAATCACACCCGAAGGGACTCGAACCCACGATCGCCTGATTAGAAGTCAGGCAACTTATCCATTAGGCCACGGGTGCTTATTTGCTTCTATGATCGTGAAACAAGACCAAAAACAATTATTTTCACATGTCAGCTTCTAAAACCCTAGCGAGTTGGAACTGAAATCACATTCCGGGGTTTATTGATCGTAGCCAAAATTAGGTTGAACATTTGGTGACTTTGGTCTCAAAACTCTTAAGAAACACCCTCTCCTCTTCTCAATACCGGGCAGTGGTGGGATTTGATGGAATTTTCCAAAACAATGGAGGTGGTGATGGCATCATCAAAACTAGATGCAGGAATAAGTTGTTTTGATATTGAAACAGGAGCAGAACAACTTCGTCTCAAATCTTGTGCTTCTCCTCCTCATGGTCTCATCAGCTTATCTGAACGCTTCTTTGTCTCCTCCCAAGTTCGCGAATCCTCCTCTTCTTCTTCTGGTTCTATCCTCCACTGGTTCTGGACCAAGGTCTGTCTCTCTCTGTCTTACTCTCTATCAAATACCCCTAAATTTTGATTTTGTTCTGATTTTTGATTTGTTGGGGTGGTTTTGTTTGTTGCAGGCTGTAGCAGATGTTAAAAGTTTTCCTGCTGAACCAATTAGTCCTCTTGTTTCTAATTCTGATGGCACTTATATCATTGGCGGTGGTTGCTCTGGTAACATTTACCTCTGGGAGGTTGCTAGTGGAAGATTACTTAAGAAGTGGAATGCTCATTACAGAGGTGTAACTTGTTTCGTATTATCTGATGATGAATCTCTTTTGATTTCCGGGGCTGAGGATGGATGTGTCCGTGTCTGGTCTCTTCTCATGTAATATATCGTTTTGTGTTATTACAATTCATCTCTATTTTGTTTGCTTATTATAACAGTTGTTTTTAATTCAAAATAGTCACAGGCTCATTGTTGCATTCTGTGTGTATTTGTGTAAACAGGATATTTGATGATATTGGAAGGACGGCTGCCACACATTTGTATGAACATAACTTTTCTGAACATACTCTGAAGGTGACTGATATTGTTACAGGCCATGGGGGATGCAATGCAATTATCATTTCTTCGTCCGAGGACCGTACTTGTAAGGTTCGGTTTGTTCGTATTACATTCTAGTTGGTTATCTATAGATAGACTAATAATCGCATAAGTATATCCACAAAGTTTGTTAGAGTTTGTGGATATACTTATCAACCTACAACATTGTTGCTAGTTAGAGTTTGGGCATTGTCATAACTACCCAACTCTTTAATTTCCTTATCAACCTACAACATCCACAAAGTTTGTTTATTTTGAACCTTTTTACGTTTCGCAATAGCCGTATTTCTACCTCAGTCCTTATATTTTATTACATTTCTTCAATTGAGTTAAAGTGCTAAACATACTCATCTTAAAATGAATTAACTTGATCAACATCTCAGAATTGGTAAATGAGTGGCACAACTTTGTATCAACATCTTAATGAATGTACGTAATCCTGAATGTAATACTCACTAATCTTAAAAGTATGGTTCTTTGTTTCGAGCCTTGAATACGTAGAATTCTTCTTGATATTGCTTTATGCTCTGGTGTGGCTCAACATCTCTCAGGTTTGGAGCTTATCTAAAGGGAAGTTGTTGAGAACAATAGACTTCCCTTCAGCGATTAATGCAGTCGCACTAGACCCTTGTGAACACATATTTTACGCTGGTGGTAAGGATGGCAAGATATATGTTGTGTCACTTACTGGCGAGAACACCTCTGCTAGCAAGTACGGGATGCATATAGTTGGAGCATTATCTGATAACAGGTTTTCCATCCCCCCTCACCTTAGTGCGACTCTCTTTGATCTCTTTATTCACAGTATCAATGAGAATCTGCTGTGATATATACTGTGTTTTCTTTTTTAAAATGGTTAAATGTGATTTCAACCTGGCATGTTTTTCTAATCTGGTAGCTCCGTGATAAACAACATCATGTAGATTCACTTCTTGCTAAATGCTAGTTCTTTAGCATTAAGCTTTATCGGCTTCGTGTTGTTGTTTTCTAACTAGTGATGGTTCTTTTACAGCAATAATGCTGTCACTTGCTTAGCATTTAGCAAAAGTGGAGTCCTATTAGTCTCTGGGTGGGAGGACGGCAGAATTCGGATTTGGGACACAAAAAGCAAACAAATTGTCCGTATGCTGCAACACTCAAAAGGTATTGTTCAGGCTATTTAATTGTCCACTGTTTGCGTCTGAATATGAACTTAGTTGTTAGTTTTTGTAACCTTCTTCTAAATTCTTGGTACGTGTAACCCCAGGTCAAGTCAGCAATGTTATTGTCGTCCATCGGCCACTCAATTCGACCTCTCAGACATCAATGGCAACACAATCATCGGCATCTAAAAGGAACGCATCATTGCTACCACCACTAGATAAATATGTAACCTCTACAGATGACAATGATGACTTTAAGACTGTTACTGCATCTCAACATCCTCTTTCTAGAGTCACAGACGCTTTATACTGCAGTTCTGATGTGATGAAAAGTCAAATAAAAGAACTCCAGGTATTTCTTTGTTGGTTTTAATCATTCGTGGAATTTCATTCTGCACTAGACATTTCAGCTTATATAACCTTTTATTTTCAGTTTTTGATTTCAAAATTCTAATCCAGATTTCGTACAAGTGATCAGTGTATCGTGCATTGCAATTCGTGTAAGCCTAAAACATATCTCTGATTTTGGTCTATTGACATTATTTCAGCAAGAGGGTTCGACTGCTGCTTCTCAACTGGAATTGGATAGACTAAGGGTAGAGTGCAAAAGATCTCTGCAGATGGCCGAGCAATGGAAGAGGATGCACGGTGACCTGCATCAGTACTGCGCAGACGAATTAGTAGATTGTGGGCGAAATGGGGGTGATAAATGAAAACAGTGCTAGCAATGGCCCAGAGTGATCAGATTTTGTACTTATAAGTAAGTTAATCCTTTACGTTGAAATTATTTATTTATTTGAGACATGATAGTGGAATTTTTGGCAAATTTATTTTTAAGATCACGATATAATTTGTAACTACTGACAAATTCTGATATAGCACTAGAAATGATTCTGAAATACTTCACTAAAACTATCATGGGAATACTAGGTGTAGAAGTAACCTCGGCTGCAGCAGACAGGTAAACATATCTCTAGTTTGAATTTTGAACTGATGTAGTCTGATTCTTAGAATTCTACTTTTATCTGTGCCTCCTTTGCACCAATGTTGAGCCAGGCTTTAGCAAAATAGATGTCTCAACTGATCCTGGGGGGATCAATGTGTCAGAGGTAAACTTGGGTGCCAACTGCCAAAAACATAAGGTGACCAACACCACACCACTGGCCATCTGGTTTTGTGTCAGCCAACGTTAGTGGCATGGTGTTAAACACACTGACTAGCTATCCAAAGGGTACCCATACCCGTTCGACTCGTTTGGAAGATCAACTCTCTAGTAGGATGAGACTCACTCCAGTAGGATAATTTCCACTTATGGTGATCTTATATTAACAAATATGATAGTGGGGGATCCTTCATGATGGTTCAGCAGCAATCAACATTTCTTTTGGATTCTTTTTATGCACTTAGATTTTTTGCTTGCTGAGAAAGTGAACAAACTCATTTCAAAATAATATTAGTTAATAGAAGGAGAGAGAAATGGGGGGAAGGGTTGGGTTATCTGTGTTTTGGATTGGAGTTGCAGAAACGAGAACAGGCAACACCTAATAAAAACATAGATGATCCTCTCTCTCAATCTTTTTCTGATCACCTCTGTCAAAAATGTACAACTGGCTTCTTGAATGCTGATAATGATTTGATCTGAAACTCTGCTTCTTGATCTATTCCAAGGTCATTATCACCTTAAAATTTCAGACACAACAAAGCTGTATAGTCAAACAGAACCCTTTATACCCCTCTCACACTGGTAAACAGTAACTCATCAGATGTATCATCATGTCACTCACTATATACAGTAACAATAATAGTGTTGAAGTGACACTCATCTAGAATCTGTATAGAATCTGACGTAAATATCAGATATGCATGAACATAACTGCCAACTTTGTGTCAAATCAGTCTGCAGTAATTTTCACAGGAAGACTATTCTTACAGTTGTTTACCATTGGTATCTAGATTGCAGAGTCTTATGCGTGCAACCACTTGTGCCATTGAGCATTACATACAGTGGCGTGGGCTAGTGGTCTTGGCAGACTTGGTGATACATATAACTTTGTAAATGCCTCACCGAGCAGAAAGAAACAAAATTAAGGTAGAAACTCGCAAGTGTTTGCAGGAGTCGTCCCATTGTTGTCATTTTGTTTTTCACTATTTCCTCGAAATACCATTTAGACTGGTAAGTTTAACATTATGCAACTCTATCGTGTAGCTGGCTGTATACCCCACCACTGTCATAAACACAACAAGCTCTAGTTCTGAGTTGATAATGTATACAAAATTTAAAGGTTAGTGAGATGCAGAAAGTTACCTACTACTATGTGTGAAGGCTTTAGCTTAGAACTTCAAATTTTCATGGGATCATAGTGAAACAGAGTTGGCCTTGGTATTACCATCGGAGCAGAAGAATGCAGTAGAAGCATGATAGCCGGGGGAGATATGAAGTTGGCTATCAACTGGGCACCTGGTTATCGCGGACACGTGCAATCGTCGGAATGGTAATACAGTGAGTCCAGGTAGGAGGAAGGGTTATACTCATTTAAAGGGGTCTGGTGAGACTTCCGAATTAGGGTCTTATCCTCTGACACATGGCATGTGAGTGTATGTGGGTGGTGTTGGTCTTTAAAGTTTTAAGTAAATTTTCATTATGATTCAATTCAAATCTAGTAAAACTTACTTGCAAAGTCAAGTTTTACTCCATTCTACTTGTTATTACTCGTTTTAGCTATAGAAATATGTCAAAGATTATACATCTAGTTATGACCAGGGGGTTAAACTTATATATTTGTGATTTATTCACCATCTCACAATTTTTTTATATGCACATAAGATTCATCGGCTCCAAATCCCTAACCTCTTAGCACAACCGGTAAGTATCTGGCCAACCCAATTGTTAGGACGCTTCATGAAAATTAGATAAACCAGATGGGTGCAAAATTTGCCAACATTCGCAATATTATGGTAAAAGAAAAGAACCCAACAGCTTTGTAACTTATATTAAGATGGGATAAAAGCAGCATTTGTAATTGAATAATAATAGAGGGAGGATTCGTGGACACTCTTAGATGGACACTATCATACATGATTTGCGCCATTTTCTCCGCATAACCCAAACGACAATGAACTTGAGTCTAATATTTAGATAATACGTTCTTCTTATAAGGCTCTACATTCCTACCAAAATTGAGCACAATTCGAGACGTATAACACCACCATCTACCCTTTTGAATATCAGCCGTTAAAAGTTAACGGTTGAAATTAAGATCTGTAGATTATGAGGTTTGGTATCTCGAATTGTGCTCATTTTTGATAGGAATATAGAGTCTTATAGGAGGTACATGTCGTCAAAATATTAGATTTAAATTCATTATCTTTGGGAAAAAAATGACGCAAATCATGTATGATAGTGTCCATCTAAGAGTGTCCATGGATCCTCCTCTTAATAATAACATTCAACCACTCGATATTTATATATATATAGTCTTCTTACTACTTGATTCTCAGTCGGTTCCTCTTAATAATTCTCAACACTTATTCTTACTTCTTTTCTTTTCTTTTCTGTGTATTATATTCTCTTTTTATCTTCTCCTTGCCCTCCTAGTTTCTCCGTCATCATCAGCAACTACTGTGCTATTGCATTTTCTGATAAAACTCCCACTTTCTCTTTATAAGCTTACCCATTCCTCTGTCCTTCAGATTTCTCTGTGTGTTTCTTCTCAGCTTTTCTAACCATTATTCCTTGTCAATTCTTCTTTCCAGTCTTTACATATTTTTAGGGTACTTCTCGGTTAATCATCAAATGGATGTGGACTTTCTGAAGTCTGCAACAGAAGAGCAAACAATGGAAATGATGATGATGATGATGATGCAAATGGAAAAGCTCCCAGCAGATTATTCAGGACCCCATCATCAACACGAAGGAACTGATTCCCAATCCATGGAGTTCTCTGGAAGTAGCATTGATTTATTAACACATCACAGTTATGATGAAAACCCACATCAATATTCATCACTTGCATTGGTTAATAATCATCACCACCATCATGCTAATCCTTCCACATTATCATTTATCGGCAATAATTCTTCAGTTCATCATCAAGAACAAGTTAACATGTCTAGTGCTATGGTAGTTGGGAATAACAAATACTCCTCAGGTCATCATGCAGGTGAATTATCCGGTGCTAATGCGAATGGTGCATTTTCGAATAAAAGAAACTCAATGGCAGCAATGCGAGAAATGATATTCCGGATAGCAGCAATGCAACCAATTCATATTGATCCGGAGTCGGTTAAACCACCAAAGAGAAAGAACGTAAAGATATCTAAAGACCCACAAAGTGTAGCGGCAAGACATCGCAGGGAAAGGATAAGTGAGAGGATAAGGATACTTCAAAGACTTGTTCCAGGAGGAACTAAAATGGACACTGCTTCAATGTTAGATGAAGCAATTCATTACGTCAAGTTCTTGAAAACACAAGTTCAATCTTTGGAAAAAGTTGCTACAAACAATATCAACACTGGTGGAACTGCTGGATCACCACCAACACTTGGATTTGGTGCAAATTATTCTTCATTAGCAAAAACTTACCAATATTTACCTACTCAGCATCAAATAATGTTTAACCCCAATAATACTCATCATCAAATGCTTAACTGAATGAAGTGAGAATACAAAGGAATAATACTAGGCTATCAAGAAATCAAGAGAGAGTTATTAGTTCAGCATCACCACCATAATCATCAACTATATATACAGTGATTGTGCAGTAATGTTAAATTGTTAATTACTGTTTTATTATAATATTTAATAAAGTGTTTGTAATTAGGAGACAGATTTTTCTAAGTAATGTTAATGATTTATTATAAGTTTCTCATCAATCATCCTTGTACACTTCTTTATATTTTCGGAAATGGACCATGTACGTACAATTCTTGTTATTTATATCAAAGGCCCGCATATATATTGACGTACCATGAAACTACTGTAGTTAAGCTGTAATGTACAATCGATATCAAGAACGAGCAAGAAAACGCACATAATTAGTAGAGTCGCACTCACTCACTACTAGCAGGACAAAGACAATGTACCCTTAAAACAAGCCAGAGGTTGAAGTGCAAGTTGAGCACCGGCATTTCTGGTTCTGGCTGAGGCTAAAACGGGTTTCTGATCGATATTAATTCAAGATAATATACATGATAAACGTGTTTAATGATAAGTTAAATGGCCGTGTCTTATCCCGTGTCAGGATAACAAAGAGAGAGATAATGAAAAGAAAAAGTTGGTGTCATACAGAGGATATATGCATGGTACATACACGTGAACTTCTGACCAGTGGTTTTATTTTACAAAAATCTATTCTGAGTTCTTAGAGAATTTTGAAGGTTGCCTTGTTGATTAATAGCCGCTCACGAGTTGCTTCTTGGGGAGCTTGGGGGGGGGGGGGGTTACAGAATCAACTGACTTGATTCTTGATTCTCTATTTTTTTCACCATACTGCTATACTAGTATGTAGACGAGCTTCAATCTCATATCATGACTATTACCATATCCTACTAGAAATGCATTTACATTTTGATTCTATGCTCTGTTGACAGGCAACATAGATATCTCAAGGGTAACTGGCCACGGTATATAAGATTTAGTTTGGGGAGTTTGCTTGTAGGTCAGAGAAACTTGTCATAAGGAATCATGCTAGGCTGCTCAGTGCTAACCATGAATCCAAGATACTTTATAATAACCACCCTCCATATACGCGAAATCTTGTACGTACTAATGTGAAATCTTATAGATTTATCCATTTCTAGGTACTTAACAACTGCTTTCTTCTTCTTACAATATTGTTTGCGTTATGGGTGAATAGTTTGTGCTAAATCATGTTTTGTTTTGATTCCATTTGATATTAAAAATGATCGAGGTAGTGTCTTTTCTAATGCGGTTGGTAAGCTGGGAGGAAACCGACAGTAGTACCAATCTGAGACAGAAATAAAGAGCTCTCATCTCTATATATCCATCATCTAGCTAAGGTTTTGATGAGTCCATACAAATGAAAGATGGGTAGGGTTGGTTACCCAAAGTGCAGTATAGGGAAGGAATGTTGTCATCTCTCCATATAAATCCAGCATGAATTTTCATTTATTTCTAGATCCAAATCTATGAAGAAGAAGAAGATCGAAGCTCCAAATGGTCAAACATAAAATGTCTATAGTAGTAGTAAGTCTCACATGTGAGAAAGACCCCACCAAGATCCCAACATACCCATATAGGTGGGGGAGACTTTGAATCTAAAGTTTTGGAATTGAGCACCCAATTCACTAGTCTACCTCCCCTTCCCTTCACCTATATTCATTGTACCATCTTCTGACAAAATTCTATCTCTCTATCTATCTATACAGGATGATATGATAGCCTAGATAAGTTAATGTATTCTTCTTCTTCGTCTTCTCTATGAGTGAAAGCTAACTCGATAGGTAGATAAAAGTGAAGCAGATAGATGGAATTGAAGAAGCGATTCCAGATAAAAAGCAACTTACAAAATTAAACATATGGTGTGGGGTTGGTCTGGTCTTAGGGTGCGCTAAAGTTGGAGTAATGGAGGTGGGAGGGAGTGATATATAGGAAACATATTATGAGTTTAAATATAATGAGTTTAAAATTCAAGAAAACACATTGACATGATTGCATGAGTTGGTTGGTTGGATGGGTTAAGTTTTGAAAACACTGTATATGGATAAATTTTGTGGTCCAAATCTGGGACAATAAATCTAGACCGTTGATCATTCCCATTTTTAGCCCGCTACTAATTTCAGTGCTAGAGTCATTTCTCCCTCAATCATTTAGATTGTGCCACGTCTTGTCCCAGTTAAGGTTTTGCAGGGGATTACCCATTTATTTTATGATGAGGGAGTCGTGTATAAAACCTTTTATTTTCAGCATCTTCCAAAAATATCTATAAGAGATAAGTTTTCATATAAGTTTAATTAGGGTCTTATCACATATATAGCATTACATTAAATCAATTCAATCGGTGGTTTATGTTCGATATTACCCGTTTTCAACTGATACTCAATATCCACTTTGGAGTTTGGAGTGTCACAAAAGTCAGCACCCATTTTGGACAAACTTTGGCTCGTATTGGTGAAGACACTACTTTGGATTTATAAGGCGTTTGTGAAAGTATTTGCGTTCGCTCACATTGTGGTGAGTCGATGATTGATTTAGTCAATCAGGATGTGTAATTCTCAGTTGATTTTATAATGAATAAAGAGGTCATAGCCGTTTAGTGGATGTAGACAATATACACATACTGTGTATATTGTTGAACCACGTTAAATATATGAGTACTTTACTTATTGCTTTATTTGTGTTTGTATTTGTGTGGTTCTCTTTCTCTTCTTCTTATCATAGAACATAGTGAGATTCATGGAGAAATCCGAGTATCAAGTGTTTTTGGTTAGCTAGTTTATTTCCGCAAGATTAATTAGCACTTAGATAGCTCTGGACACGGACAATTGGTACGTAAGGTACTGTTTAGTATCCAGAATAACCAGTTCTCCCAACAATTGGTTTCAGAACTTTAGGCTGGATAAAAGATTTGAAGAAAGAAATTTTGGGTTTTCTGGTTGGCAGAGAATTTTGAAAACGAATGATATGTTTTCATCAAGTATGTGAGGGTTTAATGTTACAGCTTCCGAAGATGCAAAGTTTGATGTTTTCAAGTATATGTGGGATTTGATTTCATCAGCTTTGGGAACAAAGAAGAGTAACTCGTAATTCTTAAGGAATGAGATTATATCAGCTGGTAATCTGCATTTGATGTGATCAAGATGGATAGTCTTGATGTTTGTGGTTTTCTACGTTAGAGGTTTGACATTGATACTTATAGAAGCGTAAACACTATGCATGGCTTCAAGTAAGTTTTATTTAACCATGCATATTATAAAATTAACAAGGTTAAGTCATTGTGCTCTATACTTTGTACTGTATGAGATTCTTGTGAACAGTTCGAAAGACCTGTGTGTATCGGCTTTCAATTAATTGGTTGTTGCTTGGCAACACAATAAGGCAAGATCATAGTTGGAATGCAAGTTTTTGTTTATATATAGGTGGAAACAAAGATGGAAATATTAGCATCTCAAAGTCTCGTTATTGTTTCAAACCAAGGGAAATAATAATTTTGGTTATCAATCATCATCATTTGGATCATGTTGTTGTTTTTATTTAACCCGAAGTTGAAGAATGTAAAGATGAATTCATACTCTTTTTGCCTTAGTTGTTTGCTACAATAAGGATTTGGAGAAATTTCGTAGTAGGTTCCATTTTGGAAGTAGTGATCGTTGGCCAGGATTCGATACATTCTATCTGTGAAGAGTTTGATTTTCAGTATGAGTATTTGAAGTGTGTGGCTACAAATAGTTGCAGGACATTCATCGTCGAATGAGAAGTGATATTGGTTGTGGTGGAGATATGAATTCTTATTCTTAGGTAAAAAGCAGTTTGTCGACACAGTTCGGGGGTTCGTTTGTCTGTGTTGAGAATGACATTGTGTCGTTGGAGAAAAATGTTTTGGAGTTTCTCTCATACTATTTCCGAATGGAGAAGCTAGATAGTTTGTAATCTTTTGATTCTTGTCGATGATGTTCTATCGAAAAGTTGATTGGTTGTACACCATTTGAAGTTGATCAGAGTTGGTTGAAGCGCAAGACCGTTTGGAGAAACAGGTTGGTTTATTTGTATTGAGGTTAAAGAATAATGATACAATACTACAATGTGTGTAGTGGTGTGGCAATGGTAGCGTATACTACTTGAAGAAAATACGGTGTATAATTTGAGAAGGGTTTCGATTCCGGCTTGTTTTTCTATCAACCTTTATTATCTATTGTCTATCTGATTTCCTGATGATCAGTGTGAGACTTTTTGTTGGAGAAAGCTACATTATAGCGATGATAATATTTGAGGGTTTGCTCGTCTGTTACAGTTATTGAAATCATGGTTTTAATAGTGACAGAGCCTGTAAAGATCAAAGTAAAGATTTTTTTTTGAGAAAATGGTTCAGCAACCATTTAGTTTCCATCAAGATATTTTCTCTACATAGCATAAGAAAATAAACACAACAACATCTTGAATTTTTTTGGAGCTGAAGAAGTTGCTAAAGGTTTCAGATTATGACTGTGTGTGAAGGATGAATTATAAGATTTCAAAATGTTGGTGTACATTTGGAGCAAGATTGGGAAAGGGATATGCACAAGAAAGAATGTGTGACATTATGAAGATGACAAAATTCTTTGACGTGAGTCACACTTCTATCCGAGTCTGAATTGTGTTGTGGTTTGACTATCGTGAAATTTAAACTACATGCTTGTTTAGAAATTGATAAAAGATTAGATTGACAACTTTGTTAAATCCCGTAAAAGGACATTGTTGTCGAAGCCTGTTGAGGTTATTGAAGTGGTGTAGAAAGTTATAGTGTGTTAGCTGTCAAAGTCTCTATGAAGATGGATTTTTTTTTTTGGTATGCATGTAATAGTTAAAGATTTGATGAGATTTTATAGATGAGTAAAACTAAATTGGTGATATATGGTTGTAGAAGCATGATCCAATCAAAGATAAACTCTGTTAAAGCAAGACTCATACAGATGAACTCGAGACTGACACACAGTGACAATGATCCATGGATGGGTTATATTTGGTGTGCAGTTAGAGTCATTCTCAATATTCTTTGGTACATACAAAATGGTTAGTTTCTTGGAAGCTAACACGAAGGTTGGTTATATATAAAAACTGACACGAAGTATCTCGTTAATTTGTTGTATTGGAAATGCTCATGGAAAATGAGAATGTGTGTGATTATTTATTTGAAGAAACAATTGACTCAGCTAGAGTTTAGATACGAAGATGAAGATTATGGTTCTGCTAAAATAACGTTTAGGAAGACGCTTGGAGACTACCGTGGTAGTTTCATTGGTGATCGAGTAGTCATAGATGTCATCCCTCATAGAGTAAGGTGCACAACTTGGAGTTAGTGGTGTTAGAGCACTGCTCGGTCAAACTGGCAAGCGTTGCTATCTCAAGCTTGTTTGTCAATGTTAGTGATCAAAGCTATAATTCTTGATTTCTAGTCTACTTATAGTGATGTCTCGGACTAGGATAAATTATGTAGTTGAGCATTAGACTTCACGACATTCATCAATTGAAGACGAAGAACTACTAAGGAGATCTTGTGGAACTTCATCAACAAAAGGTATGTGGAGACTAAAACTCATCTATCACTTGGAAAGTCTATTTCTACTCTATCTCCTATATTGAGACAAAAGTCGTATTACTATATAGTATTCGATTATGCCCATTTGAGATTTCGAGCTGAGTTTAACTCGCTTACATATTTCTCGAAATATTTTTGGTAAGCTTTCGTTTCAACCAAGTTCATCTTATATTCTTGACGAAAGTCAAAAGATGATCATGTGAAAATTTCCGTGTAACATCTTACATGGTTTGTGTGATACAATCATTTGGTGTAGACTTGGAATGTTTCGTTATGATTATTTCAATAACTTGAAAATTGCTTTGATGCTAATAGTGTGTGAAAACGGCTATTGTCATCCTCTAAGAATGTTTCAATGATTGAAATAGAGTTTAGAACACTTAACCAACATTGGATTATAAACATGTTATGCATTCTAGCATATATGTGATCCATGTCCGGGAACCATAGTATGCATACCTGTTGTTTTGAGAAGTCTGGGAACCTAAGTACGCGTACCCGTACGCATACTGGTGTAAGGTTCATGTCCATAAAATTCTATTGGGTTTGGAGGTATACGTACCCGTTCGCATACTGGCGAAAACCAAACTTGGTCCGGCTACTTCAAGTATGCGTACCCGTTTGCATACTTGAGTGGTTAAAGTTCTAAAATTGGTTGTGACATGAACAAATACATTTATATAATAAGGAATGCATTATTTGCAAACCGTGGCTATAATGTTTATGAATTGATTCGAGTGAATCAAACCGATTTTGCTTCAATTGTGTTCTTGTATACTTCTATGAGAATATGGTAATTGAACAACTCTTTAACTAGTTTCATTTGAGTCATTTGAACTAGTTATGGTTAAGGTGAATAAGGTTGATATGAAAGTGTTCATATAGCTAACCTCGGTTAACTAGAGTTGAGCCAACCTAGTGTACACGTTTAGGTACGGTTACTTAAACCTAAATGAGGGTACATTTCGTTTGTGCACAACAAGCTAAGTTCGATCTAACGGTTGAAAGATATTAGCTTGTATCTAATCAGGTTTTCATCTAACGGTGAATATTGAATGCTTTGTTACCAAGGTAACTTAGATTGCAAACCCTGATTTGAAAACCATATAAAGGAGAACTCTAGCAACTGGGAAACCTAATCCCCACACCTCTTGTATGATACCAGTTGCGACTAGAGTCGATTCTCCTTTAACCTTAGGTTTTTCACGAAACCTTGTAGGTTAATGACTTAAAGACTTCATTAGGATTGTGAAGCCAGACCCAACTATTTTCTCGGTAGTTGCGTGTTCTGTTCTTGCCCTGTTCTATCGTATTGAGTACTATCTCCTCTAAGATTTGCTCGAGATTGATTCTCCGATAGGCAAGATAAAAAGTAGTCACAAACATCTTCGTCTCATCATTTGTGATTCCACAATATCTTGTTTCGCTACCATACGATTAAGATTATTGTGAGGTGATTGATAATACTAGGCTGTTCTTCGGGAATATAAGTCCGGGTTATCAATTGGTTCATGTGCACCTTGATTTATCAAAAGACGGAACAAAACTCGTAGGTATTTCTATGGGAGACAGATTTATCTATTCCAATAGACTTTTCTGTGTGAGACAGATTTTTTTTATCAAGTCTTCAACTTTGGGTTGTTGCAACTCTTAGTTGTGGGTGAGATCATCTAAGGGAATCAAGTGCGTAGAATCCTTCTGGGGTTCAGAGATGTAAGGAGCGAAACTGTACCTTGATCAGTGTGAGATTGATTAGCGCTCAACTACATTCCAGTACGAAGTTCATTGGTAGTAGGCTAGTGTCTGTAGCGGCTTAATACAGTTTGGCGTTTAAAGTTGGACTAGGTCTCGGGGTTTTTCTTCTTTTGCGGTTTCCTCGTTAACAAAACTTATGGTGTCTGTGTTATTTCTTTTCCGATTTATATTTTGTTATATAATATAAATATCACAGGTTGTGTGTTGAATCGATTAATTGGTAAATCCAACCTTTGGTTGTTGATTGAAATTGATTGATCCTTGAACATTGGTCTTTGGTACCGTTGAAGTAATTCTCTTATATTCAATCAAGCTCGCAAATTCCTATTTGCTGATTGCGGATTGAATTAAGAGACAGAGATATAAAACTCTTTGATATACTTTTCTATAGATTGAGTCTGACTGTCTAGTTGATTCTCTTGAAAGTATATTGGAGTTTGTCTATTCAGATTGCCTAACGAAATATTTGGTGTGGTTGTTGTACCCCCACTTTTTCAATTGGTATCAGAGTAGGCAAACACGTTAAAGACCTCATAAGTCTGTGTTTGTAGCAATCTGATTTTTATGGACGAGTCTATCTCTAATTACGTATCAGGTCAGAAATTACCAGATTATTTTCAAAGCTTGAATTCACTTGAGAAAACTGTAACATCTAAGTCAATATCTAAACATTCTCTGAATGTAGAAACTATTGATTGGGAAACACGCCTAGAAGAACAGATGGATAAACTTTCTGATGAAGGTGATTCAGATATTTATAGAGATGTTGATGAGGAAGTCTCAGAGTATGTTAAGTTTTTGGATTCGTTGAAAATGAAGAAGATTACAAATTCTCATGTCACACCTCTTCTGACTCCTCTCTGTCGTGAAAACAAGAAATTGAAAAGGATTTACAGAGGTCTTTATGGTTGGAATCGCTCTTGCGAATCGATCCTCATAGATTCCGAGGAAAATATGCGTAGAAAGTCACTTGAATGTGATAATGTGTATCAAAAATAATTCTTGTTGGAAGAGAAACTTGCAGAAACTGAAGCAAGGATTAACTCTCAGCAAACAAGTTTTGATGACAGAGAAAGCGCTTTTCTCACTCGAGAAAAACGTCTTGAGGCTGATTTAGCTGCTTCTCTTGATAAAATCAAGATGTTGGAAGATGACTTGAAAAAGTTCAATACTAGTTCAAGCAAATTAACCATTATGCTAGGAGCAAGTAAAAATCATCGTGATACATGAGGATTGGGCTATAAGGGAATAGATGCTCCAAGTATTAGCAAAGAGGTAAAATTTGTCAAGGCTAGTGATTCTTCTCAACAAAAGGTTTCCACTGATAGAAAAAGTGAAATACCTTCACCGGCAGTTAAGGTTCCAAGAGCAAAGTATATCAACCTACAAAGTCAGCACACACAGATCGAGGTAAGAACATTCTTTATGTTTGCCACTATTGCGGAAATAAAGGTCACCTGGAAAGGAGATGTCGTTTCCATATAAGGAACGAGAAACTTCATGATGTTCTTGTTTGGGCATCACAAGAAGTTGTGAAACCAAGATCATATGTTAAGACTAATCCCCTTAACATTACATGTTGTAACTGTCCAACCTTTAGGCAAAGGAATCAGTGTTTTGATAAACCTATATTTGCCTATAAACGTCATACGAATCCTTTTCACAATCGTAATGGTTATCAAAAGGATAACTTCGTAAAGACGAAGACAAGATCCGATGCTTCCAATTGGAGAAAGACTAACTTGCAAAAGAATAGTCAATCCAATTCTCTTCCGAGAATTCTAGAAGAGAGTAATGGGAAGAAGGTTCTGGTTGTTCCTAAACGCACTCAGAAGTGGATACCAAAGAAAGTCAATGATGTTTTGAGTGTGAAAAGGAATGATCTCCCAGAAAATTCCATGACTATGGAGAAGGCAGTATCCATGATGTTGGAACTTAAAAAGTTCTTTGGAAAGATGGATTTGGATGTGAAAGGTTCTAAAAGCGATCTCTTTCATGATAATCCAAAAGTCACTTGTGGTGAGCAAGACATTGTTCACCTCAACACAACTTGATTGTGTTGTAAGTGCATCCTCACCAAGGAATGCCCTGCTATGTATACGGTGAGGGAAGCACGAGAATTGGGGCACACATATTATATTCGGTAAGGCTGTAAAATTCGATTGGATTCTTCTAAAAAGGTATGTCTATAAAATGGAGCAAGTTTCGTTCTTTTATTTATTTGCTTAGAGTACTTATAATGATCCACGTACCTTTCTTATCGTTCATTTCTACCTAACTTGATATGTGTTTAAGGTTCTTAAATATTTAGGTTTGAAAATAGCAGTTCGGGATGTTTGGACTTCATGGTACACATACCAGGTATGCATACCATCATTTAAAATCAAAATCCAGGGATTTTAGTACGCAAACCCATTTGCATACTGCTCCAGGTCACGAAAATTCGTTTGCAAACCGGTATGCATACTGGCATGTAGACGTCGATATTCGGTAAACTTTATTTGGCCGTAACTTCTTCGTCCGAACTCGGAATGACCTCATTATTTTTGCATTCTCTTAATATTTGAATTATCTTAAAAATGGAGATGAGAATTATTTAATTTGGATGAGTTAAGATTGGTCTTTGTCCCGTCTCTTGTTTTGAGTGTTTTTCTTCATTTCGTCGCACTTGTTTCACTTCTCTTGGACTTGGGCACTTGGATTCTTGGAGTACTACTCTTCTAAGATAATTTGTAGCTTTTACAAGAATGTTGTTGGTGAATCACAAAGAAGGAAGTTCAAGAATGGGCTGTAGAACGCATTCCTATGGGATTCTTGAATGATTCACAATTTTCTTTGGTGAACTATGGTGCATGGTCGTTAATGACTTTGTATGTTATTTTTTGTTAAGAAAATCTTTTTATACGCCTTTGGTAGCTATTCTTAGTGTAAATCCGTGCAAAAAAGATTGATTCTACCTTCTAAGGGCAAAGATTGTTTTTGCAGTATTAATCTTTATGGTTTTATATATTGCAACTTGTTATGGGATATCTGTGTTTACGTCCGTGAACTATGATTGTCCCATTTTTGTCAAAAGTTAAGTCTTTCATACGTCATTATGCAAATATTGATAAAGGATTGAATGAACTTTTGACAACAAAAGTTAAGCCTATTATGTCATTATGCAAATATTGATGGATGATAGGATGAACTTTTGTGTATAAAGATTAAGTCTATTATATGTCTCTATGCAAATAGTGATGAAAGATAGAATGAATCTTTATCTATTCTGCAGTATTGGTCTTCCCTGATCCACATCTTTGTGTAAATACTGTGCGGCTCCATAAGTTCTCTTATGTGAGCATTTCTGATTAAATTAATCATGGGTTCTCTTGTGGTTAATTTAATTGAGTTTTTGGATAAAAATTCATGTTTCATGTGATTTGTTAATGTACAAAGAAATCCTTATTTTCTTGTAAAAGTAAGGTCGCTCTTGTTGTTCTTTCGGGAATAACATTTTATGGGGGAGAGTTCTTAATTGAACTTGTGCTTAATTGCCAAATCTTTGTGGGGAGTGCGGCTGTGGAATATTGTAGGAGTTATCTTGTATCTTTATAAACTCCTTGATGAATACACTAAGTTTCGACTATGTGAAATCATCGAAACAAGTTGGTATGTTGTTCTTTTTTGGTCACGAAGTATCTCTATGAAAATTTCATGAGGATCCCACTAATTTTCGTACCTTTGCCAATTTATATTGACAAAAAGGGGGACAATTAATGTGTAGTTCACACTACAAATACATATGGTTTATGGATCATTATGTAAGGGGGAGTGGTTTTTATTGTGATATGAAGTATTGACTAAGGGGGAGTGATACATAACACCATAGTATTGTTGTCAAAGTCGTGATACAATTGAACTTTGATGCTGTGTAATAATACTATGACACTATATAACAATGCTTGAGAGCAACTGTTTTGTCATTGTTATAGCTACGGATCTTCAACAACTATGATGCTGAGTTGAACACATTTAGAATCATTGGAGTACTTGGAAGTGATAAAGATTTCGAGTAATGTTGAAGAACCAAGGAGATCAAGCATTTGGATGAGGAGCTACAAAGTTTATTTAATTTTTAATTCATATATATTGATAGTTTTGTCACTAAAATTGACAAAGGGGGAGATTGTTAGAGAACTGCTCGGTCAAACTCGCAAGCGTTGCTATCTTAAGCTTGTTTGTCAATGTTAGTGATCAAAACTATAAGTCTTGATTTCTAGTCTACTTATAGTGATGTCTCGTACTAGGATAGATTGTATAGTTGAGCATTAGACTTCACGGCGTTCATCAATTGAAGACGAATAACTACTAAGGAGAGCTTCTGGAACTTCATCAACAAAAGGTATGTGGAGACTAAAATTCATCTATCACTTGGAAAGTCTATTTCTACTCTATCTCCTATATTGAGACAAAAGTCGTATTACTATATAGTATTCGATTATATAGTAATCCTCTAAGAATGTTTCAATGATTGAAATAGAGTTTAGAACACTTAACCAACATTGGATTATAAACATGTTGTGCACTCTTGCATATATGTGATCCATGTCCGGGAACCATAGTATGCATACTCGTATGCGTACCTGTTGGTTTGAGAAGTCCGGGAACCTAAGTACGCGTACCTGTACGCATACTGGCGTAAGGTTCATGTCTGGAAAATTCTGCTAGGTTTAGAGGTATGCGTACCCGTTCGCATACTGGCGAAAACCAAACTTGGTCCGACTACTTCAAGTGTGTGTACCCGTTTGCATACTTGAGTGGTTAAAGTTCTAAAATCGGTTGTGACATGAACAAATACATTTATATAATAAGGAATGCATTCTTTGCAAACCGTGGCTATAATGTTTATGAATTGATTCGAGTGATATGACATCGACATAATCTTGTATATACTGTTATGATTATGTGAATGGGTTATGGTGAAGATTTCATCCTAGGAAACAATATTTTACATTTGTTTAAAGGAAGTACATTCATGAACTTGTTTTATGAATCGAAAGGGAAATCGTTAGGCTTATTGGTACGGCTATTCAGTGCAAATCTTTGGATTACCAATATGTGTGAGATGGTAGAACCGATCGTAACTTTGTTACGTATCTTGGTATGACTAATTGTTAGAGCATGGATCGGTTGAACCCACCAAGCGTTGGTATGTCAAGTTGTGTTGTCATATTTTAGTGAGTCAAAACTCATCTAATTAAAGTAGCTTTATTATATACTAGAGTCAACTTCGTTTAGGTTAGACTGGAAAGTCTAGGAATATTGAGACATACAAGTATTACTCCGAAGACCCGAAGAATGTGAATAAGAAGCGAACTACAACGACGACATCATCCTTCCTCTTGAGGTTAGTAATATTAACTTGAACTGTTTCATTCCTAACATATCTTTCAAGTCGTACCATATTGAAAACATAACTGCGAAGCTGTATATACTGTACATATTGTATGATACTCTAGTGATGTGACATGGTCATATTTGTATGATCACAATATTAGGGAATTAGATTACGAAGTAAAACGCTTATCTTTTGAGCTTCGTAGATATGACATCGACATAATCTTGTATATACTGTTATGATTATGTGAATGGGTTATGGTGAAGATTTCATCCTAGGAAACAACATTTTACATTTGTTTAAAGGAAGTACATTCATGAACTTGTTTTATGAATCGAAAGGGAAATCGTTAGGCTTATTGGTACGGCTATTCATTGCAAATCTTTGGATTACTAATATGTGTGAGATGGTAGAACCGATCATAACTTTGTTATGTATCTTGGTATGACTAATTGTTAGAGAATAGCTCAGTTGAACCCACCAAGCGTTGGTATGTCAAGTTTGGTTGTCATATTTTGGTGAATCAAAACTCATCTAAGAGTCGCTTGATTATGTACTAGAGACAACTTCGTATAGGTTAGACTAGAAAGTCTAGGATTATGAGACATACAAGTATTAATCGAAGACCTGAAGAATGTGAAGAAGTAACAAGCTATAACGACGACATCATTCTTCCTCTTGAGGTTAATAATATTTACTTGAACTGTTTCATTCCTAATGTATCTTTCAAGTCGTGCTATATTGAAACCATAATTTCGAAGCTGTGAATGATTATACTCTAGTAGTGAGACATGATCACATGATCATAGTGTTAAGGAATAAGAATACGAAGTATAACACTTATCTTTTGAACTTCGTATATATGACATCGACATAATCGTATGAATGCTATTGTGATTATGTGTTTGGGTAAAGGTAAAGATTTCATCCTAGGAAACAATGCTTACATTAGTTTAAAGGAAGTACATTCATGAACTTGTTTTATGAATCGAAAGGGAAATCGCTAGGCTTATTGGTATTGTTATTCATTGCATATCTTTGGATTACCAATATGTGTGAGTTAGTAGAACCGATCATAACTTGTTATGTATCTTGGTATAACTAATCACAGTGCCTGACTTATGATTTGGTATGACTAGTTTTTATTAATTAGTGTAACTGATCCTAAGTAATCACCTAAGATGGTATGGTCGATATTTGTAATTGGTGTGACCGTTCACAAAAGAATTGTGTAATCGATCTTTGTAATTGGTGTAACCGGTCCTAGTAATTGGTGTAACCGATCCTGGTAATTGGTGTAATCGATCCTAGTGACTTGTGTAACCGATCACAAGCAATACCATGAGTATATGGTAACCGGTCCTGGTAATTGACGTAACCGATTTTGTTAACTGATGTAATCGGTCCTGGTAACTTGTGTGTTCGATCACAAATAATCCATATTGAGGTAGAATCGATCCTTGTGTTTGGTAGAACCGATTGAACCCATGATTGTGATTTGATACTTGATCAATCGCATAGTTGTCTTGGAATACAGATGAACCAATTCTAAACTTGTTTGGAAGTGTGGTATAATCGATTCCAAGATTGTAAATATGAAAGAGGATTTACAAAGAAAAGATGTCAACATACTTTGAACACGAACAGTAACTCTTATATTTTATTGCTCAAAGATATTCCTTAATTGCTCAAGGAGATCCCGGTCCGAAATAAATTAAGAATCTTTTAATTAAGGTTGTTAGTTTTATATGCTTTAATTACCAGCAATTAAATGCATATCTCTAGAGAATAAAAATTAGTAATGTGCATTTACTAATTGGAGATTTTTTATTGAGAGATTTCGGTAAATATTGGACAAAGCATTTCCAGGAATTATGAAAACCGATTTGGGAATTTTTTTCATATCTTTAGAATATTCGGTTATTGAAATTACTTGGTGTCCAAACTTCCTTTGTCTATAAATACCTAAGTTTGCATTTCGAGCAAACCATCCTAAGAGCCGGGCAAACTTTATCTTTTTGTTGTTTCTGGTGGAGCCGTCTATTTGGAGAGAAAAGTACCCTAATTAGGCGAAACCTCTTACGACCGCTCGTTTAAAGACTTCTGTGGGATCAAGAAGCTCTACGAGTACTGTAGGTGGGAAACTGGATAATTGCAGTTTATTAGTTTTCGATTGATTTTATTGATTAACGGTTGTTGAACTTTGATTGCACCTAGTTTGTTTATTCTTGAGAATCTTATCTTCTGATATAAGATTCACTCAAACTAGATCGAAGTGTCGACGGGATCTTTAGAACTGTTTGTGGATCTAAAGACATCTTATGATAATCCATTGTTAACAGACTCCATTCTATGCGTGATTGATCACAAGAGATTTAAGTGGTGTTGTGCAGGTTTAATTGAAGATTAAATAAGATTTGAAGACGAAGAAGATTTCTTATTAGTTTCTCATATCATTGTGTAGCACAAACCTTGATCGGATGGGATCCAACTAGAATCAGATTTATTCGATTGATTAGTTGCGTGATATCGGCATCGCTTTATAGTTTCTTGTTGGTTTATATATTGATTGATTGCAAATCTAAACTCTGCTACTTCGGTAGTTGTTGGATAGATTGATCTAACCAGGCAAAGGAGTTTATTAGTTTAAACGGAAGAGCCTGTGCATATGACTTGAGATATCTTTATCCTTTAAGAATAAATAGTGTTGTTACCAAACAGATTTGTTGTTACTGTTTGGAATACGTTCCAAAAGAATTATTCCAGTGCGTGCACTTATTGAATGTCGGAAGCGCAGGGATACTGAAAAAACTAAGTGAACTAGGTTTAGTTGCTTGGTCTAAACTATGCGAAGTTGGTTTAGATTTTGTATAGCGGCTTAATTCTGAGAGTATTCAATTCTGGACTTGGTCCCGGGGTATTTCTGCATTTGTGGTTTCCTCGTTAACAAAATCTTGCTGTGTCATTTACTTTTCTTTTTCGCAATTATAATTTAAAGTAAATTACACAAACGTTAACTCTTTATTACTTGATAGTGATCCTATAGAGTTTGGTTAAGTTTGAACCTATTATCAAGTAATCACACTTTGATTGTTGTATTGTCTCGATCTTGTATCCATAGACGATCACACAAAGTGTGAATACCGATTTGTTGTATTGTCTCGACTTTGTCCATAGACAATCACCTTCGGTAAGAGGACTTATAGGTGGATATTTTAATGATTGTGGTGTATTTGGGTACTCTCGTCTTTTCAATTGGTATCAGAGCAGGCAAACCCGAAAAGATCTAACACTCTGTGTATGGTGCGATCCAATCTATTAGAAATGAACACGAGTTCACATGAATCGATTTCAGTTAACGTACTTCTAAGATTTGACGGAACAAACTATCTATGGTGGAAATATGCTATGAGATCTTTTCTTCAATCACGAGACTTTAATACTTGGCTATTAGTCGTCGATGGTTATAATCGCCCGAAAGTAGAAAATTCGGAAACTGAGTTTAAACACTTGGTGGATTATACAAGCGAAGAAAGGGCTTTTGCAAAGCAGAATTCAGATGGTTTGAATGCTATTATACATGCTGTAAGTCGTGATCTACAACATCATGTATCAACATGCCAAACTTCAAAGGAAGCTTGGGATAATCTTCAGATCGTATTTGAAGGTAATACATCAGAGAAAGAAGCTAGACTTCAAACTCTTACTTCTGATTGGGAAAACCTTCAAATGGATGACAACGACACTTTTGAAGAGTTTCATATTAAACTCTCTGATATAGTTAATGCTTCTTTCTCTCTTGGAAAGACTATTTCTGAAAAGGATATAATGTGCAAAATTCTCAGATCGTTGCCATCTAGATACGAATCAAAGAAGCATGCAATCATCGAAGCTAACGATCTTTCATCTTTATCAAGAAGTTCTCTTGTAGGAAAACTAAAGATATTCGATCAGGAGTACTTTTCAAAACGAAAAGACAGTGTGGCCTATAAAGCCATCAAAAATCCGCCGAATCAATGTACGGAAGATTCCCAAGATCATGAAGATCTAGATGATAAAGATGAGACTGAACTAAATCATCATTTGTCTCTTATTACTCAACGATTCAAGAAATTGTTGAGACACCGAAAAAGAGAATCTCATGTGTCGAAAAGAAATCATATTTCTACACATAAAAGTGAAGATACTTGGGATGACGATGATATTATTCCTCAATGCTACAAATGTAGAGGCTTTGGTCATATTTCTCCAGATTGTCCAACTAAGGATATTCAGTGGAAGAGAAATACATATACTGCCACACTTGATTATTCCCCTGACGAGGATAATCTAGATTGTATGATAGACCATGTTGCAACCATTGCAGAAGTCTATGACTCTGAAATAATTTCAACAATAGATACCCAAGAAGAGTTCACTCCTAAGATTTTCAAACAAGGATTCCCTTGTTAAGATAAAAGAACTCAGTTTCTTGAATATGAAATCAATGGAATAAAATCATCGCTTGATCAAATCATACTAAGTTATCTGAATGATAAAGTAAAACTTAACAAGCGTCTCGTGAAAATCGAACTCTCTCAATGTTCCGAGAAAGAACAAGTATCTAAACTCATTCATGACATCAAATGTTGTCAAGATGAAATCAGAAAGTTAAAAGCAGAGAATTTGAAATATAGAGATAAACTTGTCTGCTCTGGCAAATCAATATTTGATATGAATATATCAAAAGACGAGGAAGCAAGGTTAAAAAAATCTATCAAACCTAAGGGTTGTAACAAGAATACTTTCGGGGTTTGTTTCTGATGCAGACAATGGGGGCACTATAAAAAACAATGCCCTGGTGTCACACAGAGAAAGAAACTCTGTCAATCAAAAAAACCAAGATCTAAGTCCAGATCAAAAATCACTTCAGAAAATCAATGTAAAAAATTGAATAATGTGATTTTTAGACATAAAGATCTTTCCTCAAAATTGAGAAACGAACCTAACAGTTCAAACATAAAAGATTATCAAATCTGTAAGTATGTTGAAACCTCTAAGAGAGGAAAATTCAATAACCGAAAATTGATAACCTAACTAGTTATCATGAATCCTTACTTGTTACCCTCAAAAAGTAACAGTAAGGATATGTATGTAAATATTTTAATAAAAATATTTCTAAAATAAATTTTCGATTAAGGGATTAAATGAAATAATATTCTCAAAGATTGTGAGAAAAACTTCTCTTATTTATAAGAGAAAAGGCTTCATATTTCATTTTAGAAATCAGACAGAATGTCTACCTCTAGCTGCAACTCTCGCAAAGCTGAAAAAGTCTGGACTATATTATTTCCTAACAAGAAACTTCGTCTTGAATCTTCAGATGGTGATTCAGACTCATCTCCAGAGCTTCATCAAGATGTTCCTAATGAAGTAATCACATCTCTTTACGATATTCTTCTCAAGAATCTTTCACTAAAATTAGATCTAATCTTATGTGAAGTAAGGAATATGGAAAAGGATTTGCGAAAGGAAGTAAAGGAAGTCAATGACAATGTAATTAGTCTTGAATCCAGATTAGTAATCATAGAAGATGATTGGAATCCTATGAAATCTTCGGATCCAACTTCAGAGAAAACTCTAAAGGAATAAATCAGAGTGTTGCAATCAAAGAAAAATAGACATCAATTTTTGATTTATTTCGATTATTGTATAAGGTCTATTTTTGAATAAAACTATCAATTATTTATGGAAATAAAATTATTATTTTATAATTTTTCTTGTGATAGTTTCCGATTACATAACATGTGCTTGAATGTCTATATTATTGCTATGTGTTTATGGGATGTCTGATTTTGGTTTTCATAACCTTTGTTAGAGCACTGCTCGGTCGAACTCACAAGTTTTGCTATCTCAAGCTTGTTTGTCAATGTTAGTGATCAAAACTATAAGTCTTGATTTCTAGTCTACTTAAAGTAATGTCTCGGACTAGGATAGATTGTGTAGTTGAGCATTAGACTTCACGGCGTTCATCAATTGAAGACGAAGAACTACTAAGGAGAGCTTGTGGAACTTCATCAACAAAAGGTATGTGGAGACTTAAACTCATCTATCACTTGGAAAGTCTATTTCTACTCTATCTCCTATATTGAGACAAAAGTCGTATTACGATAGTTTTCGATTATACACAATTGAGATTTCTTGAAATATATGTTGGTAAGCTTTCGCTTCAACCAAGTGCATCTTATATCCTTGACGAAAGTCAAAAGATGATCATGTGAAAATCGCCGAGTAACATCTTACATGGTTTGTATAATACAATCATTTGGTGTAGACTTGGAATGTTTCGTTATGATTATTTCAATAACTTGAAAATTGCTTTGATGCTAATAGTGTGTGAAAACGGCTATTGTCTTTCTCTAAGAAAGTTTCAATGATTGAAATAGATTTTAGAACTATTGGATTATAAACATAGTTTGCATTCTTCCATGTATGTGATCCATGACCGGAACTAGAGTATGCATACCCGTATGCGTACTTGTAGTTGTGAAATTCCGTGTACCAAGTACACATACCGGTACACATACTTGCGTAAGGTATAGGTCCGGGAATTTCTGATGGGTTTTGGAAGTGTACTAAGGTATGCGTACCCGTTAGCATACTGGCGAACCCAAACTCAGATTGACTGCTTAAGTATGCGTACCCGTTTGCATACTTGAGTAACTAAAGTTCTAAAATCGGTTTGTTCATGAACTAATACATTTATAAATTAAGTAATGCATTCTTTGCAAACCGTGGATATAATGTTCATGAATTGATTCGAGTGAATCAAACCGATTTTGCTTCAATTGTGTTCTTGTATACTTCTATGAGAATATAGCAATTGAAAAACTCTTTAACTAGTTTCATTCAAGTCATTTGAACTAGTTATGATTAAGATAAATAAGGTTGATATGATAGTGCTCATATAGCTAACCTCGGTTAACTACTGTTGATCCAACATGGTGTAAGCGTTTGGGTACGGTTACATAAACCTAAATGAGGGTACATTTCATTTGTGTATAACAAGCTAAGTTCGATCTAACGGTTGAAAGATATTAGCTTGAATCTTATCAGGTTTTCATCTAACGGTGAAAATTGAATGCTTTGTTACTAAGGTAACTTAGATTACAAACCCTGATTTGAAAACTATATAAAAGAGAACTCTAGCAACTTGGAAACCTAATCCCCACACCTCCTGCGTGATACTAGTTGTATAAGCTAGAGTCGATTCTCCTTTAACCTTTGTTTTTTTTACGAAACCCTGTAGGTTAACGAATTAAAGACTTCATTGGGGTTATGAAGCCAGACCCAACTATTTTCTCTGTAGTTGTGTGATCTTATCTTGTTGTTTCTATCGTATTGAGTACTATCTTCTCTAAGATTGGCTCGAGATTTATTCTACGATAGGCAAGATAATAAGTAGTCACAAACATCTTCGTCTCATCGTTTGTGATTCCACAATATCTTGTTTCACTACCATACGATTAAGATTATTGTGAGGTGATTGATAATACTAGGCTGTTCTTCGAGAATATAAGTCCGGTTTAGCAATTGGTTCCTGTGCACCTTGATTTATCAAAAGACGGAACAAAACTCGTAGGTATTTCTGTAGGAGACAGATTTATCTATTCCAATAGACTTTTCTGTGTGAGACAGATTTTTTTATCAAGTCTTCGACTTTGGGTCGTAGCAACTCTTGGTTGTGGGTGAGATCATCTAAGGGAATCAAGTGCGTATTATCCTGCTGGGATCAGAGACGTAAGGAGCGCAACTGTACCTTGAATCAGTGTGAGATTGATTAAGGTTCAACTACAGTTCAGTCTGAAGTTCATTGGTAGTAGGATAGTGTCTGTAGAGGCTTAATACAATGTGGTGTTCAAAGATAGACTAGGTCCCTAGGTTTTTCCGCATTTGCGATTTTCTTCGTTAGCAAAATTCTGGTGTCTGTGTTATTTCTTTTCCGCATCATATTTTGTTATATAATTGAAATATCACAGGTTGTGCGTTGAATCGATCAATTGGGAAATCCAACATTTGGTTGTTGATTGAAATTGATTGATCCTTGAACATTGGTCTTTGGTACCGTTCAAGTTACTTCTCTTATATTCAATCGGGCTCGCAAATTCCTATTTTATGATTGCAGATTGAATTAAGAGATAGAGATATAAAACTCTTTGATATACTTTTTCTAAGATTGAGTCTGACTGTTCAGTTGATTCTCTTGAAAGTATATTGGAGTTTGTCTATTCATATTGCCAAACGAAATATTGGGTGTGGTTGTTGTACCCCCGCTTTTTCAACCTTAATATTCGATCTCATATGATGTGAACCCTTTGGGTTTGTGTGACTTTTTGATTTAGCGGGATTAAGTTCTAGCCCAAGTTGGTAGGCTTTATCAAAGGATCATAAGGTGTTCCGATTGAAACTCATATGTAAAAAGTCACAATGTGTTGAATCAATTTGTGTTTACTTGAGTTGTGTTTAGCATAAACATATGTGTTTCGGGTTTTCAACTTTTGCTATTGGCACGCATTAGTTAAAACCATTTCAACCTTTCTCTGGTAAAGGTTGCTATTTGTTGTTGTTCTTTTGTTCTTGCGAGAGAAGGACAACATACTGAGGGAAAGTTCTAAATTGAACTTGCGCTTAATGATGTGTCTTTCTGGGAAGAAGAGGATGCGGAATCTGAGGTAACGAATTTTTTAGTTAATCGTTTTCCTGTTTAAGAAAAGCCTGCTTATATTGCATATATTTTGCTTTTTCTTAACAAAGTTTCGGTACAATTGATATGTATTCCATTATGTGTGTATGGATGTGTTTGTGTGATTCAATTGTTTCCAGTTAAGAGAAATAATTGTGCAAGTCAATTTATTTGGTTTGTATGTATTGTTTATGGCTTAACGAAATACAGGATCATTTGTGTTGTCCAATTCGATTCCAGATAAGAGAAACTAAGTTAATTCTGATCTTAGTTAGACTTATCAAATTGAAGGATTCGGTTATTCAAGTCTAATCGAATGCCTTGACAAGAAATACTAGTTAACTAACCTAGTACTTGTCTTGTCTAAAGTGAAAGGTCTAAGTTATTATCTGAATAATTAGAACCTGATGAGAAAAATAAAGTTAATTCTGATCTTTATTTTGGTCTTATCGAAATTAGCGATTGTATGTTTACAATCGGTTTAGCAAGAGAACTAAGTTTCTTAGTCAATTTGTTAAACTATTTGCTTCGGGCAATTGTTTTCTTGATAACATATTAAAACCAAATTACTTGTAGTTTCGATTTTGATATTGGTTATCTAAAGTGGTATGTGAAACCTTCGAGCTTAACTCTTATAGGTTGTACAAGTCTTTTAGATTTGTAAGATCCTTTCATTTTGACTTTTATTTGCTCGAACCTTTGTCATTTTGTGACAAAAAGGGGTAGAAATATATGGAGTAAACAAGTGATTTGTAATCACTAAGGAAAGGACAATTGTGCTGAAACGTTATATCTAACGAAAGAGTAAAGCATTGACTAAGGGGGAGAAACATATCATATTGATGTTGTAGTTATCTTGACTACAAAAGGGGAATAACAAAGATGCTAGGATTGAATATCTACCTATCTTACTTTTAGGGGGAGTATTAGCTTTGTTATTCAAATGTAAACAACGACATTTATTAATTGAATATATGCAGGTTATTGTCCTGTTGAAACTTGGAATCAAGCGTATGTTTAATGAATTCTTGTAATTTGTTTATCCATATGTATTAAGAATTTTGTCACTAAAATTGACAAAGGGGGAGATTGTTAGAGCATAGCTCAGTTGAACCCACCAAGAGTGGTATGTCAAGTTTGGTTGTCATATTTTAGTGAATCAAAACTCATCTAAGAGTCTTTTGATTATGTACTAGAAACAACTTCGTATAGGTTAGACTAGAAAGTCTAGGATTATGAGACATACAAGTATTACTCGAAGACCCGAAGAATGTGAAGAAGTAACAAGCTACAACGACGACATCATCCTTCCTCTTGAGGTTAGTAATATTGACTTGAACTGTTTCATTCCCAATGTATCTTTCAAGTCGTGCTATATTGAAAATATAACTGCGAAGCTGTGAATGATTATACTCTAGTAGTGAGACATGATCACATGATCATAGTGTTAAAGAATAAGAATACGAAGTATAACACTTATCTTTTGAACTTCGTATATATGACATCGACATAATCGTATGAATGCTATTGTGATTATGTGTGTGGGCAAAGGTGAAGATTTCATCCTAGGAAACAATGCTTACATTAGTTTAAAGGAAGTACATTCATGAACTTGTTTTATGAATCGAAAGGGAAATCGCTAGTCTTATTGGTATTGTTATTCATTGCATATCTTTGGATTACCAATATGTGTGAGTTAGTAGAACCGATCATAACTTGTTATGTATCTTGGTGTAACTAATCATGGTGCCTGACTTATGATTTGGTATGACTGGTTTTTATTAATTAGTGTAACCGATACTAAGTAATCAACTAAGATGGTATGATCGATATTTGTAATTGGTGTGACCGATCCTAGTAATTGGTGTGACCATTCACAAAAGAATTGTGTAATCGATCCTTGTAATTGGTGTAACTAGTCCTAGTAATTGGTGTAACCGATCCTGGTAATTGGTGTAATCGATCCTACTGACTTGTGTAACCGATCACAAGCAATACCATGAGTATATGGTAACCGGTCCTGGTAATTGACGTAACCTATTTTGGTAACTGATGTAATCTGTCCTGGTAACTTGTGTGTTCGATCACAAATAATCCATATTGAGGTAGAATCGATCATTATGTTTGGTATAACCGATTGAACCCATGATTGTGATTTGATACTTGATCAATCACATAGTTGTCTTGGAATACAGATGAACCAATTCTAAACTTGTTTGGAAGTGTGGTATAATCGATTCCAAGATTGTAAATATGAAAGAGGATTTACAAAGAAAAGATGTCAACATACTTTGAACACGAACAATAACTCTTATATTTTATTGTTCAAAGATATTCCTTAATTACTCAAGGAGATCCCGGTCCGAAATAAATTAACAATCTTTTTAATTAAGGTTGTTAGTTTTATATGCTTTAATTACCAGCAATTAAATGCATATCTCTAGAGAATAAAAATTAGTAATGTGCATTTACTAATTGGATATTTTCTATTGAGAGATTTCGGTAAATATTGGACAAAGCATTTCCAGGAATTATGAAAACCGATTTGGGAATTTATTGCATATATTGAGAATATTCGGTTTTGAAAATTACTTGGTGTCCAAACTTCCTTGGTCTATAAATACCTAAGTTTGCATTTCGAGAAAACCATCCTAAGAGCCAGGCAAACTTCATCTTTTTGTTGTTTCTGGTAAAGCCGTCTATTCGGAGAGCAAAGTACCCTAATTAGGCGAAATCTCTTACGACCGCTCGTTTAAAGACTTCTGTGGGATCAAGAAGCTCTACGAGTACCGTTGGTGGGAAACTAGATAATTGCAGTTTATTAGTCTTCGATTGATTTGATTGACTAACGGTTGTTGAACTTTGATTGCACCTAGTTTGTTTATTCTTGAGAATCTTCTCTTCTGATATAAGATTCACTCAAACTAGATCGAAGTGTCGATGGGATCTTTAGAACTGTTTGTAGATCTAAAGACATCTTGTGATAATCCATTTTTAATAGACTCCGTTCTGTGTGTGATTGATCACAAGAGATTCAAGTAGTGTTGTGCAGGTTTAATTGAAGATTAAAGAAGATTTGAAGACGAAGAAGATTTCTTATTGGTTTCTCATATCTTTGTGTAACACAAACCTTGATCGGCTGGGATCCAACTAGAATAAAATTTATTCGATTGATTAGTTGCGTGAGATCGGCATCGCTTTATAGTTTCTTGTTGGATTCTATATTGATTGATTGCAAATCTAAACTCTGCTACTTCGGTAGTTGTTGGATAGATTGATCTAACCAGGAAAATGAGTTTATTAGTTTAAACGGAAGAGCGTTTGCATATGACTTGAGATATCTTTATCTTGAAAGAATCAATAGAGTTGTTACCAAACAGATTTGTTGTTCCTTTACTGTTTGGAATACCATCCAAAGGAATTGTTCCAGTGCGTGCACTTATTGAATGTCGGAAACGCAGGGATACTGAAGAAACTAAGTGAACTAGGTTTAGTTGCTTGGTCTCAACTATACGAAGTTGGTTTATATTTTGTATAACGGCTTAATTCTGAGAGTATTCAATTCTGGACTTGGTCCCGGGGTTTTTCTGCATTTGCGGTTTCCTCGTTAACAAAATCTTGCTGTGCCATTTACTTTTCTTTTTCACAATTATAATTGTTGTTATAATAATTTAAATTAAATTACACAAACGTTAACTCCGTATTACTTGATAGTGATCATATAGAGTTTGGTTAAGACCGAACATATTATCAAGTAATCACACTTTGATTGTTGTATTGTCTCGATCTCGTATCCATAGAGGATCACACAAAGTGTGAATACCGATTTGTCGTATTGTCTCGACTTTGTCCATAGAGAATCACTTTCGGTAAGAGGACTTATAGGTGGATATTTTAAAGATTGTAGTGTATTTGGGTACCCTCGTCTTTTCACTAATCACAATGCCTGACTTATGATTTGGTATGACTAGTTTTTAGTAATTGGTGTAACCGATCCTAAGTAATCACCATAAGATTGTATGATCAATACTTTTAATTGGTGTGACCGATCCTAGTAATAGGTGTGACCGATCATAGTGTATTGTGTAATCGATCCTGGTAATTGGTGTAACCGATCCTGGTAACTGGTGTGATCGATCACAAGCAATACCATGGAATATGGTACCAATCCTGGTAACTGATGTAACCGGTTTTGGTAACTTGTGTGACCGACCACAAGTATTTCCATATTAAGGTATAACCTATCCTAGTGATCGGTAGAACCGATTGAACTCATGTATGTGATTTGATATTTGATCAATCACATAGTTATCTTGGAATACAGGTCAACCAATTCTAAACTTGTTTGGAAGTGTGGTATAACCGATTCCAATAAGGTAAATCCATGTAAATATGAATAAGGATTTACAGTGAAGAGATGTCAACATACTTTGAACACGTACAGTAACTCTTATCATTTATTGTTCAAAGATATTCCTTAGTACTCAAGGAGATCATGTACCGAAATAAATTGGGAATCTTTTAATTAAGGCTTTTGGTTTTATATGCTTTAATTACCAGCAATTAAATGCATATCTCCATAGAATAAAAATTAGTAATGTACATTTACTAATTGGAGATTTTGTATTAAGAGATGTCGGAAATTTTGGACAAGCATTTATTGGAATTAGGAAAACCGATTTTGGCATTCATTGCATATCTTGAGAATATTTTCGGTTTTGGAAATTCCTTGGTGTTCAAACATACTTGGTCTATAAATACTTAAGTTTGCATTTCTAGCAGACTATCCTAAGAGCAAGTCAAACTTCATTCTTGTTGTTTCTGGTGGAGCCGTCTAATCGGAGAGGAAAGTATCCTAATTAGGTGAAATCTCTTACGACCGCTCGTTTAAAGAATTCTGTGGGATCAAGAAGCTCTACGAGTACCGTTGGTGGGAAACTAGATAATTGCAGTGTTATTAGTTTTCGATTGATTTGATTGACTAACGGTTTTTGAAACTTTGATTGCACCTAGTTTGTTTCTTCTTGAGAATCTTCTCTTTTAATATAAGATTCACTCAAACTAGATCGAAGTATCGACGAGATCTTTAGAACTGTTTGTAGATCTAAAGACATCTTATGATAATCCATTGTTAACAAACTCAGTTCTGTGTGTGATTGATCACAAGAGATTCAAGTGGTGTTGTGCAGGTTTTTATTGGAGATTAAAGAAGATTTGAAGAAGAAGAAGGTTTCTTATTTAGTTCTCATATCTTTGTGTGTGCACAAACCTTGATAGGCTGGGATCCAATTAGAATCGGATTTATTAGATTGATTAGTTGCGTGAGATCGACATCACTTTATAGTTTCTTGTTGGAATCTATATTGATTGATTGCGAATATAGACTTAACTAATTTTGTAGTTATTGGATAGATTGATCTAATCAGGCAAAGGAGTTTATTATATTAAACGCAAGAGCCTTTGCGTATGACTTGAGATATCTTTATCTTGAAAGAATCAATAGAGTTGTTACCAATCAGATTTGTTGTTCCTTTACTGTTTGGAATATGATCCAAAGGAATTGTACCAGGGCGTGCACTCATCGAAGTCGGAAGCGCAAGGATACTGAGAAAACAAAGTGAACTAGGGGTAGTTTCTTGGTCTCAACTATACGAAGTTGGTGTAGATTTTGTATAGCGGCTTAATTCTGAGAGTATTCAATTCTGGACTAGGTCCCGGGGGTTTTCTGCATTTGCAGTTTTCCTCGTTAACAAAATCTTGCTGTGTGATTTACTTTTGTTTTCTGCAATTATATTTGTTTATATAATTTAAAGTAACTTACACAAACGTTAACTCCGATATACTTGATAGTGATCCTATAAAGTTTGGTTAAGTCCTAACCTATTATCAAGTATCACACTTTGGTAGTCGTATTGTCTCGATCTTGTATCCATAGACAATCACACAAAGTGTGAATACCGATTTGTTGTATTGTCTAGACTCTGTCCATAGACGATCACTTTCGGTAAGAGAACTTATAGGTTGTAAACAGAAAGATTGTGGTGTATATGGGTACACTCATCTTTTCACACCCAAATTATTCCATAGAACCTCCACCATAAGAGAGCAAACCAAACTTGAACGTCACTAATGGTTTCCTAATCCAAGGAGACCAAAACTTGGGAATCAAATTTGTGACTCGTATATAAGGAGGTCTAGGTTATGTGTATAGTCATGGAATCCTCAATGAATTACCGATAGAGATGAGAGGGATTCATCCCACCTTTTGAGGGTGTATATGAGAAACTGTTAATGTTGGAAGGAGTACATCATTATGGTACTTGTGGAATGCGTATCGATATTGAGAAATATGTCGCTATGGAGTATTCGTATGGAGATGTCGGAAATACATTTTGAAGAGAAGATCATCTTGGAGGTGATGGAGTAAATTATTGGTGTTGAGCAGAAGGCTTCCATGATAATTTATATCAGGGTGTGCATAGAAGATCATCTAGTTGTGGTAGATAATATGATAAACATTATGTCGTATGGGTCAAGACACTACTTTGGAATTATAAGGCGTGTTTGTAAGAGTTCTTGAGTTCGGTCAACTGAGTCGATGGATTGATTTAATCAATCAAGATGTTCAGTTAATTATATAATGAATAACGAGGTCGTAGTTGTTTGGTGGATGTAGACAGTACACATATTGTGTATATTGTTGAACCACGTTTAATTTTTTTGAGTACTTTATTTATTACTTCGTTTGTGTTTGCATCTGTGTGGTTCTCTTCTCTTCTTCTTATTTTATATCACAATAAGGTTCACGGAGCAATCCGAGAGATGGAATGTTTCTTGTTAGCTAGTTTATTTCTACAAGATTAATTAGCACGTAGATAACTCTGAACCCGGACAGTTGGTAAGGTACTACTTAGTATCCAGAAGGGCCAATTTCCCAACAGTATTTCCCTTTATAAATGGTGCAGAGACTTGGCACAAATAACCAATAAACTGAAATTCGAGTTGAGACGTTAAACTAAAGATCAAGTAAATAGGCCGAATGCAGTCTTTGGTTCTATTGATCCATCACGGATAAGACATATTCATTTAAAGCCCAAATAACACAAGCACTAATTGAGTCAAGTTTTCATGGGTTGAGATTTACAAGGTTTTTCTGAACAAGGTCCAAACAGTTATATATGCTTATTTTTCAGGATGCTAATTTGCCGAAAAGAAGACAATTAGTTTTGAAAATTTAGTATCCTTCTTTTTGCTCACCGTATAAAGATACTAGGCTGGAGATAAAAAACTATGGCTATTTACAAGGTTGGTGATCAAACTTTTTGAATCAATCATATAGATCAGTGCTTGGAAAGTCTGTTTTAACTTCGTCATAACAGGAATTGCCTCTAATTGTTTCAAGACTGGCTCATATATTATGTCTAAAATTTAACCTTAAGCCCAACATAAAAAATAGTCAAGCCCGTCCCTTATTATCTTTCTAGTTCCGCCTCTAGGATTCACTACCACTTCCTGGAAGAATTGCTAGCACCCTTTGAATGAAATTCCCACTAAATAAAGAGAAATTGGCTAGTCTTATTTGAATGGATAAAGGGGTATGCGGGGCACTGCCAAAGAGACACTATTAGTAGCTGCCTAGTCTTTCCCGCCTATCGCGACGGAAGTTATCCCCTGAAATTCACTTATTGGACCAAGGAAAAAATTCCATTAACCTAGTATTTCCCAGACACAGAAAAAAAGAACGTGCAACACTACTTAAAAACAAAAAATATTAACTAAAACCTTTAACGTGCCATTACTTACATTGTTAAAGTTTAAGCAGGCTTTAAAAAGAAAGAAAAAGCAAATCCATATGGATTACGGACTGAAAAGAAGCCATTATAAACGAAGAAAGAAACCAACTAGACAGCTAGTGGCCAGAGCTAGGGAGATTGCATGACTGTTGCAACTTGCAGCAGCTGCGTTGGAGGATATTTATTATTCCCTCCGTACATATTATATAGACGGAATTTTGAAATTTTTTTGTACCACTAGATAGGTGGAGTCCTATTTTCAAGATGAATTTTCTCACAAATACCCTTATTTATTGTACATGGAAAATTGTGTTAGTAATAAGACAAAGGATAAAATAAAAAAAAATATGAAAAATAATGAATTCAAGGTAATTTTCTTAATCTAAGAGATTTGGTCCCTCCGCCTATATATATGTGATACGGAGGGAGTATAATTACATGGGTTATTTTGATTTGCTAGAGACAAGACTTAATTATCTTTATTAAACAAGAATACCTTTATCGTTTTTCTTCTTTTAATTAGCTCGTGTTTCATATGATCCGATTTATGAAAAGGAGGAAGGGACTTAAAGTTAGAACCTCCATTGACTGGTAAACAGTCAAATTAAACAGTAAACACTGAAATGAACGCATGGAATATTCAAAAGAAGAAGATGAAGAAAAGAAGAACACATAATATCAGAAACTCAAAATATTCGACTAGGTCATCATGTAAGGAACAAGTCTTGCTCCTCTACTTTAAGCATCGCTAGAAACAATCTCACATGGTATAGGGAATTTGTGCTTCTACGGCTAATCAGTCTTAAACAACATTTTTCCTAGCGACCCAGTAATTAAACTTTGTGATCTTTTAACAAGCTCGTGATATAAACCGTCTACAATCTACATAAACCATTTAAGTTGATCTGGATGGATCATTCTCAAGAAATACTGGTAAAGAGAAGAAGTAAGTGGTAATTTTTCTAACACCTTAACCCCTTTCGTAGGGCCATCTATCACATGATGTTTCATGTCTCCCTGTCACCCCTCCATAGTCCCTAGTCTAGCTAGTCTAAAGTAATTTCCAGGAATTTTACATATATTCTTCCCTTGTAGAGTTGAATTCTGAATGTTCTTCACTTGCAATGTACTTGATCAAAAGCTATCTTCATAACCACACGCCAATTTAGGCCTTTCTTTCCTTTGTAATGAACGGACCTAATTTCTTAGATTGACCGGTCTTCATTTTTGTTCCTCTTTGAATAAAACCATAAACGAAACCTTTAATCAAACAAGTCCTACTTGTGTTTCTCGGACTTTTTCGATCAACAACCCTTTACGAGTCAACACGCACAATTACATACATGGTATTACAAATATTATCTCTCTCTATATATAACTCCGATCTGTCATATAATCGGCACTCCATCTATAGGCATACAAACATTGCTTATTTAATCTCTTCACTTATATTTCATACACAACACTGTTTACCGTACTAGGTTGTTAGCTTTAAATTTTGTGATTGTACGCTTTCGCAATATTTACACTTATTATTTGTTATAAGGCGTTTCGCCAGTCGGTATATCAGTCGTCATGGTGTCTCTCAAACAAAGCAGCAAAAACTATGTAGTTTTGAAGCCACGCAAAGGTGGAATCATAGATCTTTTTTGGTTATTACTTACAAGTAATATTGAAAAGAGTAAGTTTGTGGATTGCCCAGCAGGAAACGAGGAAGCAGATTTTAAACGTCGATGGCTAATCTTTTTATCGATTGTTGTTCAAAAAATTCTTAATTATGTTAAGAAACCTTTAGCTTGGTATGGAGCGGCCCTTGAGATGTGGTTGAATCTGCTGTCCGAGAATGGGAATTCCCTTGGTCTTTTGTTTAATCTCTTTAAAGGTTAGTAATCACAATGGTGTACGTACACTTCATACTTCATGTATAAAACAACCATTACCAAGGATAAGGTGGTTTAAATTTAATGTATCTGTCTCTGATTTGCAGGGAAGATAGTTATTCCAGACAGAAATTCTGCAAGATTCAAATCAAATACCGCATTTATGGATAATCGAGTTCAACTTGACAAGAATTTAGTATACGGAGATAATAGATATTGTGCAGCTTTTTCGATAATGGCTGCTAAATTAGCATACGAAAATGCAGCTTTTGTCGAGGCAACAGTCAAAGATCACTGGAAGGTAATTTAGTATGCGATTGATCAGTGACTATACTATTTGATTAGCTTAACAATCATTAAATTATCTAACCCAAATAAGTTCTTGCAGATGGAGTTCTTGGGGTTCTACAATTACTGGAATGGTCAGTAACTTTACAGCTTGCCATAATTGAGCCTGTTTTACTTATTAAACTTTGATTATTGACAATTTACATGAAAAACATGCAGAGTATCAAAAAATGGCCACCACGCAAGCCTTCATGCTCCGTGACAGAAGATCTAATAATGTAGATCTAACTGTTGTATCATTCAGAGGCACAGAAATGTTTGATGCAGATGCATGGAGCACCGATTTCGATATATCTTGGTACGAACTCCCTAATGTAGGTAAGGTTCACGGCGGTTTTATGAAAGCATTGGGGTTACAAAAGAAACAAGGATGGCCAAAGGAAATTGTTGAGACTTCATCTCGCCCTCAAGTTGCTTATTATAGTATTAGAGAGAAGCTTAGAAAAATTATTCGAGAGAACGAGAAAGCGAAATTCATTTTGACCGGACACAGTTTAGGAGGGGCTTTAGCCGCTATTTTCCCCGTGATTCTAGCTTATCATGGAGAAACGGAACTGCTACATAGGTTGGAAGGGGTGTACACATTTGGGCAGCCTAGGGTCGGTGATCAGAAACTTGCAGAGTTCATGGAAAAACAGATGAGTCTACATAACGTGAAGTTTTCAAGATATGTCTATGGCAATGACATGGTTCCTAGGTTGCCTTATGATGATGAAACGTTCATGTTTAAGCACTTCGGAACATGCATTTACTATGACAGATTCTACAAAGGAAAGGTAAATATATTATATACATAATAATTGTTTCGCACAACTATTTTAAAATCTGGCAGAAATTGTGATGCCTCAAACTCAGGTCATGGGTGTTGACCTCCGATGACTTTATAAACACTATCTAAGATTGGCCGAATGGCCCGAATCTTATACCATTTTACTTTCTTGTGGAAAACTTTTTTATTTTTTTTATTTTCTCTTTGGAATGCATGGATTCTGTGGGTAGGAAAAACTAAACCAGTAAATGTGTTTGGTCTTTTAACTGCAGATCGTTAAAGAAGAACCAAATAAGAATTACTTCTCTTTGAAGTGGTTTGTACCAAAGATAATGAATTCGGCTATGGAAATGGTCAGAAGCTTCACCATTCACCAGATGTATGGACCGGAATATGACGAAGGTTGGTTCTTACTGTTATTTAGAACAATTGGGCTTGCACTTCCAGGAGTATCAGCACATTTGCCTCAAGATTATGTTAATTCTACTCGAGTTGGATCTTTAGAAACATTACTGACGGACGCCAGTAAATCTCGACCGCCACAACTGATCAACATCAACTAGTAGTACTCAACTACTTATACCGAAGAATTATCTCTCTAATTGGAGTTTTAATCACTATTAGTTTTGTTCATAGAATGTTTATTCCTCAAGGGTGTATTCAAGATTTCTAGTGTATTTGAAATTTATAACAGTGCATTTTTATTTTTGCCTGAAACAAACAGAGCAGTGGTTACTGTTGCGTAAATCTTCAGTTTTCGTATTGCGAAACTATGCTCACTGTCGTAAGACTCGTACGATTGATCCAAGTGTGTTTGTATTCGAATTCAGAAACTGGTTTCAATTGGAGAGGGTTTTTTGAGGAGAGACCTAGGAGCATTGGTGGAATCTGGTAATTGTATACGATTACCTTTTGCCTGAGCATGGGTGCTGTAACGGGAGAAGGGATAGCTTTGGAACCCCCAAATGGTCCTATAGGTGTTACTCGTAAAGTGTGCGTGAATATCAATCTCAAAAATTCTTTAAGAAGAGGAGTTTCCCAAAGTTTTTGGAAACTTATTTAAATACGCCTTGTTTATTTTTTTTATTATATTTTTTTTTGTAAAATACCCTTAACGGGTATATTTAAAGTGGATTATGAAACTTAATTAATTAGTACTTTTTTGGATATTTAAAATGAACTACTCCCTCCGTACCACATTTATAGGCGGAGGGGACAATTCTCTTAGATCAAGAAAATTGCTTTGGATTCATAATTTTTCATACATTTTTTTATTTTACTCTTTATCTTATTCTTACTACAATTTTCCATACACAATAAATGAGGGTATTTAGGAGAAAATTCATCTAGGAAATAGGACTCCGCCTATCTAGTGGGACAAATAAAAATCAAAATTTACGGAGGGAGTAGTATGTTCTTAACATACTATTAGATGTGCCAAGGTGGATTAGATTCTTCTATGAGAAACAACCTCACAACATATGCCCTAAATGCTATATTCTTAACCATGATAAATCTGAATGCAAAGCTACAACAAAAAGTCTGATTCAAACCCATGGGGAACCTCTTACCTTTAGGGATATTGGAGTGGCAAGAATAAGTTCAACCAATCGATTAAGAAATAGTGCTCCAATTTCGAGGCAAATTTCAAAAAACTCCACAAAATGCGCCATTTTTGTTCCTCCTAAAGATGGTGTCTTTATTTAGGAAATGGAAATAGGGAGTAAAGTTGTTGTAATATCATAGGCACAATCCTATGAAGTGGATAGTAGTATTGCAAGATTGGGAAAGAGGCAAAGAAGTATTGAACTACCAATTCAGGGCAACAACCAGCTTAATTATATGCACTCCGGGCATCACAATGGGATGACAACATATGCAACGACAACTTCAATTGCACTGGAATCCAAGTGAGCTTTTGCTGAGAAGATTAACTCTGACAACACTATATGAGAGACTTGGGCATTCTTTAGCCTTCAAATTCCTTATTGCACAATAATCTCACTCTTTTTTATCCTGCATTGCGTCCTAGTTTGAATATCTTCAAATCTTATACTTCTTTCATTCCCTGCATAGTGATTCCCTCATTTTTCACACTTATATTCATTTCAACTATACTCATCCTTTGTGCAATATGAAGATATTGGCTTGGAAGTTTTTGGCAACAAACTAACTGGAAATCATCTTCATCTTATGGTTAGATCTCATGACCAAGACATAATATTTTTATCTGAAACCAAAATCAAACCAAGAGAATGTAAATTTTTACTTCTAGTTTCAGATTTCCAAATGTGATTTTTTGCAATCCAATGGGTCTTTCTGGTGGTCTCTGTTTTATGTGAAAGGATGGTGTTAATTTGGAAACTATAGAAGCTCATCATAATGTCCTAAATTGCCCGGTCCAGTTTGATTCCAGATCTTGTACCTCCCTAATTACTTTTATTTATGGTGCTCTAAACACTAATGACAAAACTGAGCAATAAGAGTGTATAAATTAGGAGTCAATACAATAATCCTTGGATCCTTATAGGTGACCTTAACTTCATTTTTTCAAATGATGAAAAAGAAGGAGCAAAACATATTTCCTCTATCTGAGTTGGATATGTACAATAGCTTCCTTCAGGGCATGGGTCTTCATAGTATCCCTTACTTCGTTAATATATTCACCTGAACCATAGACGATCTGAAGAGTATTTAATTCTATAAATACTTAATAGAGCATGTAAGTCTATAGAGTGGATGGGAAATTTTCTAAGTGCCACTCTATACCATGTGACCTCTATGCGAAGTGATCACTGTCGCATCCTTTTGGTCGCCTCTAAGTTAGACAGCTCAACTAGGAAACCTTTTAGAGTAATAAACATGGCTTGCTTTAGAGATTCTAGTTGTTCGAAGATCATTAAATTAACTTGATTTGTCAGATCAATGGTTTTGATGCATATAGACTTACCAGAAGTCTGAAAAATGCTAAGTATGCTCTTAGGCATTGGAACCGCAATAGTTTTGGAAATATAAACATTCAGGTTGCCAATATTTTCTGATGATGATGTTACTGATCCTAGTAATGAGTTTGAAAGGTCAGAAAAAGATGAAATGTTTTCTGATGATGTTATTACTGTACATAAAGCTTATGCTGAACATTACTTGGGAATGATTCGTCTACTTTTACTGAATCAGCCATCTTTTTCCCAAATAAACAATATTTTCAAGTCAAAGTGCATAATAGGAGGAAAGTTTTGTGACATGATTGTCGACAGTGGGAGTATGGACAATTATATTGGTAGTCATATGGTTGAGAAATTGGGTTTGCCTATCACTCAACATCCTAAGCCATACTCTGTTGGCTGGGTTAATAGCTCTTCATCTCATAATATTACACATCAATGTCTTGTACATTTTTATTTCCCAGGCTATGAAGATTCACTTCTTTATAATAATATTATTAATATGACAGCAACACATCTTCTTTTGGGAAGACCTTGGAAATATGATATACGTGTTATCCACAATTTCTATGAGAACACATATACCTTTACAAAGATGGAAAAAGGAAGGTGTTGATTCCTTCTAACTCATCTTCTGTTTATAAAGAGCATAGTGATGGGAACACAAGTGCTTTAGTAGCTATACCATTATAAAAAAAAAAGTACAAACACATACTCTTAGTTCACATGAAGACTCTAAACCAATGATTGAGATTCCAAAGAAGATGAAACCTTTACTCAAACAATTTCATGCATGATTTCTTAATGAGCTGCCTAGATCATTACCTCTATTAAGAGATTTGCAACATCAGATTGATGTCATTCCAGGTGCATCCCTTCCAAATCATGCTCATTGTCGGTTAAGTCCTAAAGAACATGAAATTTTACACGGTCAAGTTGATGATTTGTTAGAAAAAGGTTTAATCAGACTCAGTAAAAGTCTTTGTGTTAGTCCAACATTTATAGTTGATAAAAAAGATGGAGGATGGAGAATGTGCATTAACTGTCGGGCTTTAAACATAATCACAATTCCGTACAGATTTCTAATTACAAGATTTGATGATATGATTGATATGCTTGTGGGTTCAAAGGTGTTTACTAAACTGGATTTACATAGTGGTTATCATCAGATTCGCATTAGAGAGGGTGATAAATGGAAAACAACTTTTAAGACATGTGAAGGCTTATATGAATGGCTTGTGATGCCATTTGGGTTGTCTAATGCACCTAGTACCTTCACACGACTAATGAATCAGGTACTGCAACCTTTCCTTGGTAAATTCATCATTGTTTATTTCGATGATATTTTGATTTACAATTACAGTGAATAAGAACATTTCTTTCATCTCCCTTAAGTATTTCAAGTTCTTGCTGATAATGCACTCTATGTGAATCTTAAAAAGTGTACGTTTATCTCCACCACAGTCACTTTTTTAGGATACATAATTTCTGTTTAAGGAATTGCAGTTGACATCTCGAAAATTAAAGCCATATCTGAATGGCCTACTCCAACATGTATTAAAGATGTTAGGAGTTTTCATGGTCTGACATCTTTTTATAGGTGTTTTATTCGTAATTTTAATTCTATAGCCGCTGAAGTAACTGATTGTTGAAGCAAAAGAAGTTTCAGTGGACTGGAAAAGCGGATAAGAGTTTTAATCTTCTTAAAGAGAAGTTGTGTAGTGCTCCAGTGCTATCAATGTCGGATTTTACTAAACCATTTGAAGTTGATTGTGATGCACCCATTATGGGAATTGGTGTTGTGTTATCTCAAAGTGGTCATCATGTTGCCTTTCATAGTGGAAAAAATTTAGAGGCTAAAAATAAGTGGCCTACATATGAGCTTGAATTGTATGACCTTGTTCAAGCTTTAAAACACTGGCATCCATATCTAGTTCACAATGAGTTTGTTGTTTACACTAACAATCAATCTTTGAAGTTCTTACAGACTTTAGCTAAGATCAACTGAATGCATGATAAATGGTTGTCTACAATAAACCAATATACCTTTTCTATCAGACACAAGAGTGGTAAATTGAATCAAGTTGCTGATGATTTAAGTAGACGTGCTCACTTTCTTGTCACTCTTCGTAATGAGAGCATAGCTTTTGACTACATCAAAGATTTATATGTTGATGATGATTTTAAAACAATTTGGGATCAGTGTGGACAACTGACTACCGGAGTCAATGACTTTCTTATTCAAGATGGATTTCTGTTTAAAGGTAATCGTCTTTGCATCCCACAAGGCTCTTTATGACTTCATTTAGATCATGAACTACATGGTAGTGGACTTGGTGGACATTTTGGTCGTGATAAAACTATTGATTTAGTTGAAGAATGTTATTATTGGACTTCTTTGAAGAGAGATGTGCAGAAGTTTGTCCAAAAATGCATGGTTTTCCAACATTCCAAGGGTATTATTCAAAACACAAGTCTTTACACTCCTTTGCCAGTTACTGAAGCCCCTTGAGTTGATGTGGGTATGGATTTTATCCTTGCATTGCCGCGTACTACTAAAGGAAATGGCTCTATAATGGTTGTTGTTGATAGATATTCTAAAATGACACACTTTGTTGCCTATAAGAAGACTACAAATGCTTCACATGTGGCTTATTTATTTTTCAAAGAAGTAGTTCGTCTTCACGGAGTACCTAAATCTATCACATATGATCGTGATACTCAATTTCTCAGTTATTTCTGGAAATCTCTTTAGATGCGGTTAGGTACTAAGTTACAATATAGTACTGCTGCACATCCTCAAACTGACGGGCAAACTGAAGTTGTCAACAGATCTTTAGGGAATTTGATACGTGCTAAGATTGCTGACACCAAAGAGAAGCATAAGGAAACTTTTCTCCCTCATGTGGAGTTTGCTTTCAACACATCTGTGAATCGTTCTACTGGTAAGTCACCGTTTGCAATTGTTTATTCCAAGGTACCAAACCATAAAATGGATTTGGTGGTTCTTTCCAAGCTTTCTAAGTCTAATGAAAAAACTGATCAACTAATGGATAAAGCTTCGCAACTTCATCAAGAGGTGAAATCAAAGCTTGAAGATTCTAATGCTAAGTACAAAGCAATTGCAGACAAACATAGACGCTTAAAAACTTTTGAGAAATGAGAACTAGTAATGATACACCTTCGGAAAGAACGTTTTCCAGTTGGCACTTACAACAAAACAAAGATGAAAAAATATGGACCTTTCAAAATCTTGAAGAAAATCAGTGATAATCCTTATGTTGTGGAACTTCCTTCCGATTAGAACATCTTTGATATTTTCAATGTGCATGAGATCTTTACTTTTCATGGAACGAAGGATTAACTGATTTACTTTGACAACTCGAGGACGAGTTATTTTCAAGAAGGGGGATTGATGTAGAATATCTTGTTTCCTTTTCTTTCAAGTCTTTAAATTTCCTTTTCTAGTTCATTCTCTTTTAGACTCCTAATTATTTTAGGTGATTTTTTTAGTCTATTTAAACAAACCTTTGTCTCGCTTCAGAGAACACGTTATTATTGAATATCATTACATTACAAAACTTATATCTTTGCTCAACTTATTTTCTCTCTGATTATTCTCTAATCATTCTTCCTTTCGTATCATTTTCTTCACTTTGTATCTATTAGCATTCTATGTATTGCTTTCTTCTAATTTGTTCGCCTTTAGAGCCAAAGGACAATTAAGCTACATCTGTTCCGTCTAAAAGATTGATAGAGCTTAAGCAATTAGGGACTCTATCTTTTGTTATTTGAACATGCCATTTGATATAATTTGCACCATCTGCAATGGCTTGGTTATATGCAAGATCAGTACTACCAGGGAACATTCCACCACCTCCGCTGTGTAATATAACTTTAGGAGTTTCCGAAGCACAAACATATTATAAACATCTAGTTAGTACTCTATTTAAGGGTCTTCGAAATGATTACATAATCTCAAATAAATAGTAATAGCAAAATGTTAGAAGGAATGTCATGTATAGTGGCATCCCTTGTCCAGAGTTGTTGTTGTTGTCCATGTGTGCAAAGTAACCTACCATCAGAATGAAATTTCAGTACCTTGACTTGATAGATCATTTCTCGGAAATGAAAATGAGAAAACCATTTGTTCAGACTGAAGTATAGATGTGCAGTTATTAAAAAGTTCATATTAACTACATAGGTACAAAAAAAAAAAAAAAAAAAAACACGCCGCTATAAGAATTACAGAAGTTTCCCAATTTCGCATGTTATACCTGTTACATAAAAATGCGACAAGACCCCCTATAAGGAGTAAAAAGTTTCTGTAAAAACTCAAAGCAAAATTTTAAAAAAACATTGATTGAAGGTGGTGATGAATTATGAAGATGGCATGTAGAAAAGGTAGTGGTCTACGCGGTGGTGGAGATGGAGATGGAAACGTAATTACCTTGGGGGTTTTTTTTCTGGTTTAATTGTAGGGATGTTTTACTGTTGGGTGTAATTAAAAAGTTAGAGATAAGATTTATGACATAAGAAAATCTATATGGGTGGTACTTAGGTTGTTTTCTGACCGGCAAAGAGTTAGTTTAATGTTATTCAAAACAATAATTATATGCAAAATCCATGTGTTCGTGTTTGGAAGGCTCCAAGTGATACTGTTTCTAAGATAAACTTTGATGTTGCTTTCTGTAAAATCAATGGAAAATCTGGAGTGGGTATAATATTGAGAAACTATGTAGGTGCATCCAATGGAGCAAGAAGTGCTCCACAATCAGCAGTAGATCCGGAACATGCAGAGGCATTAGCTGTTTTGGCGGGATCAGATGGGCAATGGACAAAGGACTCACAAAAATTCACTTGGAAGGAGATGGTCAGAGGGTGGTTAATGCCATAAATGGAAAGAAGAATGCAGTTAACTGGATTAACTTAAATATCATCCATGACTGCCATTATTTCTTAAATAATTTTGAATCCTAGGAATGTAGTCATGTGCATAGAGATGCAAACAATGTTCCAGACTCTTTAGCAAAACATGCTTTATCAATTTCAGCTTCACAGGAGCGAGAAGTTGATAATCCATCTTGGTTGAATGCAGTTATTGCTGCAAACTTAATCTCTATGTAATAGATTCTTAATAAATAAAATTCTCCTTTCGTATTATAAAATAAAAAAAAATAAAAAAAAGTACTTAGGATAATTGGGGATAATAATTAAGGGGATGAGAAATAGGGAAAATGGGGATAGGAAATAGGGAAAACCTTTTAGAGAGACAAAATTTTAAAATGATAGTTTTAAAATATGCCCCTATTTAATGATATGGATTATGGATCAATTTTTTGAGAGACAAAATTCTAAAATGAAAAGGTCATTCTTTGGGGAAAGGAAGGGATATTAGAATGAGATATGTTATAGGGGCTGTTGGATCCATTAGAGGGGATGCTATAATAAGACAAAATAGGGTCATTAGTTAGTAATTTCAAAAGCCCCTTATCTATTTTTTTTTCATAATGGCTAAACAATCCTCAATATATTAGTGTTAATCATTTAATTAGATTAGCTTATCTAGTATTAGTAATTATATTTGATTTAAAATTGGGGGTTAGTGTTTCGATTTAAAACAAGTTACGGTTGAAGATTTAGTTTGACGAGTCCAATCGTAAAAATGTTACAGTTGCTTTTTTATTTTTCGAAGTCAAGCGAAATCAACCATAACTCATTACATCCAACCGTAACTCATGTTTTTGGTTTTTCAAAACTACTGTAACTTATTAAATCCAATCGTAACTCATATTTTTGGTTTTTCGGAACTAACTGCAACTCACTAAATCCAACTGTAACGAGTTACGGCTGGCTTCTGAAAACTAGAAAGTCAACCGTAGCTGGTTCTAAAATCGATTTTTTTCGAACTTAATAGAGAAAAAATAACATACTTCGATCTCATTTGCAATAGATTAATTCTGGGTCGTTGACTAGAATTAGATAATTATGTTTGTTTTTCTTTTTTTAGGTTTGATTGATAAAAGGGTTATTGATGATGATTGATTTTGAGTTATTGTTGAATTTTTGTTGATGATGATTGATTTTTGGTCGTTGTTGATGATTAGAATTAAAGAGGTTTTTTTAATTAGTTTGATTTAGTTGATAAAAGGGTAACTTAAACATTTATTGTACTTTTAGGATACCTCTAACCAACTAACTAAACATTAGGATCATGTTGAAGCCCTTCTAATGGATTCTAACAGCCCCTATAATCTTTTTTTGTTGGAAGGAACAAAAAGATTCCTTTCTCTAATCTCATAGAGAAAATGGATACTAGACTCTCAAGATGGGTATCTATAAACATTTCAGAAGATGGTAGATCTGTCATGGTTAAGAATGTCACAAATGCATTACCAGTTCATCATATGATAAGTTTCAAGATGCCAGATGATACTATCACTAAACTGAATTCAACACAGCAGTAGTTTTGGAGGGAAAAGAAAAATAATAAAGGTAAGCCACCTATTTCTTGGAAAAATGTCAGTAAACCTAAGGAAGAAGGGGGTCTAGGTTTCAGATATCTTAAGTTGTTCAATAGAGCATTACTGACAAAGTCTGCATGGAGACTATGCACATACCATACTTCTATTTGTGCTAAATCTCTCAAGGCAAAATACTTCCCAGATGGTAATATCTTCAACATTAAAGATAATCCTAATTCTACTTGGTCTTGGAGAAGTATAAGCTCTGAGCTTCAGTTTATTAAAAAGTACAGCTGTTGGAGCATTGGAGATGGTCATGACATCTTGATTTGGAGTTATAAATGGATTCCTGATTTAGAAGCTCTACCTACTCCAAAAGTTAATGCCACAAATGCTTAAGACTATACTCATGTTTACCAGCTTCTCTCAAACTCTGGAGGATGGAATGTTGATCTTATTTTTTCTCTCTTTGAAGTTGCAGTGGCAAGGTTAATTCTCAATATGACTGTGCATCCTCAACAAAAAGATAGAATGGTTTGGACTCTTGAAAGGAATGGAAATTTCTCTGTTAAATCTGCATATAAGAAGATGTTTGAGGAACAAAATAATAATCTTTCAATTGGGCCAAGAATGCAAACTATTTTCAAAAAACTCTGGAAGCTGCCTATGTTACCAAGAATCACTCAGTTTCTTTGGAAATGTCTTAAAGACATTCTGCAAACAAGAGATAAACTGACTTATGTTATCCAGAATGGAGATTATAATTGTCCTATGTGTTATCATACACTGGAGACTTCTTCTCACATCTTACTACAGTGCAATATCTCTACGGCAGTATGGTTTGCTGTTTTGGGAATCCACATTCAAAGTGGTTCTGATATGGTTGAGTGGTTCTGCAATTGGTTTGAGAAACTTTTGAATAAACAGATTCAGCAGGAGGAAGTTTGTAAAATAGCCATTGTGGCTTGGTGCATTTGGTCAGCTAGATGCAACACTGTGTTTAAGGGATTGAAGACATCTCCATAGTCAATTATTCACAGATCGAAGATAGAAATTGAGCTTCTCAGGATAAGACCTATTAGCTCTACTGCTCAAGTTACTAAACAAAATAGAGCTAACCTTCACTGGTCTCCACCTCCTGTGGGAACTCATAAAATAAATGTTGATGGTTCTTTTCATTATTCTCTTAAAACAGGGGTGTTGATGGTGGTTTTTAGTATAGGGCGAAAACTGTAAAAGTCTGCCTACCTGACCCAGCATCAGAAGTAGTAGACCTTGATATGTCTATATTCCTCAAGGAATTTGAAGAATATATCAAAATCTGATGAGTGCCTATGTCTCTCTTCATATTATATTGAAACTAAAGCTCCTAGATGAATTGTTCACTAGTATAGAGCCTAATGAGTATTTAAGCTCCTAGTTGCATTACTCACTAATGCCGGAGCCTGCCGAGTATTCATTCTATGCTATGTTCCTAGCCGAACTCTTGATTTTGACATGACATGACAATTAATGTTCGCTCGCAACTGAGTAGCATGAATTTCCCGAAGTGTTAGGATTAAGATATGCATGGAAATACTCAATTAGAAGCACGCAAAGTTATGATGCCCTATGAAACATAATTAGTGATTTTGTATGAGCGCACAAAATTCACCAAAAAATTGATTGGTTTTGTGGCAACCCGCAAAATTCAGTCCTTTAACCTAATTTTATCAATTTGAAAAATTAAGTTTTTTGCGGCCTGCGCAATAGTTCGAATCCTATTGGTCGAAACTAAACCTAGGAAAACTAGAAATTGATCAATCACGGAGCTAGTAGGAGCAAGATCCTACCAAAATCAGAAAACAAGAAATAAAGAGGAACTGCGGCAAGTAAGAGAAGCAGCAAAAGGAGGAGTGGCCGCGCCACTTGGCCGATCGATATGCCTCAGTAGGCGCCGCCCGTGGCCGGCCGGCCACGCTCTATGTTGCTACTTGCCGGCCTCATTTTCCCACCGACCAAACAGATCGCTCCAAAAGCGATGCACGCACTTTTAATTAAGATTGAAAGTTGGTTGGTCGACATACCTAATTCCTTAAGGAATTAAACATAGGCTACTCATGTCAGTCTCAAAACGATCACATCCGCATGTTTTGGCCGGCTGGTTTGAAAAGCTTGGCCGCTTCCTGACGCGACCAGATAAACACCATCATGTACACCGACGGGCCCACTAATGCTTCGGCCAATCGGAGTCCTTCCAACTCGCAAGTGGAACCACTAAACGATTGCTCAAACAGAGTTGGCTGCGCGAGTTACAAAACCCTAATTTTGGTTAGCGGCGGTACATTACTGCCGCAAAACGATATCGGCCGTCCAACTTCGCTAGCCGAATCGACCGGCATAGATCTGACTTTAAGCAACCAGCAAGATGCGGCTATGCTCACTGACGGGCCCGCCATCGTTCCTACCAAATGGAATTTCCATGGCCTGCTAGCAATAACCAAAAACACTAGCACAAAATAGGCCAGCCATGCGAGTAAAAGAAGCCTTAATCGAAATAAGGCTTCCCAGGTCGGTCTTAAAGCGATCGTGACCGTCCAACTTCCCCGGCCAAATTGATCGTCCTAGATTCGATCTTAATTAATGGGCAAGGTACATATACACTCACCAGCGGCCCGGTTATTGTGCTGGCCGATCAGACAAGCTCCCAGCACGAGGCTAACACCAAAACCGTTAGCCCAAAGTAGGTTGGCCACACGGCCGTTAAAAACCCTAAATTAATTAAACGGTAGCCGTTAACTGCCACAAATCATCTCGGCCCTCCAACTTCGCTAGCCGAATTGACCGACCTAGATCTAATTGTGAGAGACCAACAATATGTGGCCATGATCACCGGCCACCCCCCTTCCATAAGCCGCAATCGTCCAAGCTGCGACTTGCCTACATGGCCCCCAAACGGTCGCCCGAAAGTAGCTAGTCGCACTGCATTTAGGAATTTTAATAAATTCAACAGCAGCCATCAACTGCCGCAAATCATCTCGGACGTCTAACTTCGCTAGCCGAATTGACCGGCCAAGATCTAATTTTAGACGACCAATAAGATGTTGTCGTGATCGCCAGCCGTCACTCTCTTATAAGGATCGACCGGCCTGCCTTTGGCGAGAGTGAATGTCTCCTGGCAGTTTCCCTAAAATGGCCGGTCACGCTCCTTTTAAGACATTAAGCTCCACGACTAACTTAAACGAGCTTTATACAACGATGCTTCATGAACATCGATTATTTTGAGCTGCCTGCTTAAAAGCGATGCTTTATATGCATCGATTACAAACGATGTTTTACAAATATCGATTTCACAAACAATTTAATTATTTTACCTAAAGGCATTACATGATATTTCTTGCGGCAAGTCTCATGACTTAGCTTCTAACATATGGCAACCCACCGCCTGGCTTGTGCGTGATTGGTCAAAATAACTAGGTCTTACAAACAAGACCCACTCAGCAACCTGCTGCATATTTTCCACGAAAATGCTTGATACGTCAAACATGTCACAAATGGGGGATGCAGCATAATGGTGGAGCATTCACCTAAAGCATACAACGTGCTGGGTTCGAATCACACCGCCCTCAAAAACAACGGTTATCAACACAAGTATCCAGAAAACACCAAGAACTTACAGCTTACATTCCGCAAGCAAGTTCCACATTCTGATACAAGTCATAAACAGCCACACCTTCAGAGTTAACCATTCTGATCTCAACACCTTATTCGCTTCCCTCCCTAATATCAACCCTTCTCCTTCATTTTGTGACCAAAGCAAGACTGGAACGACCATTTCTTGGTTTAGGCCAGAATTGTACAGATCGATCTCTCGAATTTAAAGTAATCCCGTGCAGTGCATTTGTTTAGGGTTTGAATTCGTTTCTCATCAACACACCCAAATTTACTAAAACCAACAGAATCAGTTTTTACCCAAAAGGGGGCATTGGACTTATAGTTCGTGATTTTGCAGGTACACATAGGGGTTCCAAATGCATCTACCTAGAAGATGCTTGGAGTCCAGAGCTAGTGGAATGCAAAGGTTTATGGGAGGCAGTGTAGTGGGCGAAGGAAATGCACCTGGAGAGAGTATAATTTGAGCTGGACTTGCAAATAGTTGCAAACCCAATAAACAAGGACAATACCAATGCAGATTGGAGGATTCGTAACATGATTCTTGATATTAAGAACATTTTCAATAATAACAGTTCTTGGTGCTGTAGTTTTGTGCCTAAACAAAAGAACAGGGTAGCAGATATTTTGGCTAAGTTAGCAAGAGTCAGTCGTCTTAGTAGTGTCTGGTTATCTGTCATGTCTGAAGAAATTTTATTTCAAGTTCAGGAAGATGCTAAGTATGTAACCATTACAAGTTAATCAATACAATCTTTCTTGCTTCAAAAAAAAAAAAAAAAAAAAAAAGCCAGAGTGATGGCCTCATGTAATTTTTTGAGTGGTTGGGCAACACAAAATAAATTTGATGTAGTAGGAGAACGAGTCTCCATATCAAACAAATAGACAAAAAGCAAGAGTATAATGGACACAATTTTTTTTAATGTGTATCTTGTCCTTGTTAAACAACCAAGATATTATATACATCTTTTTATTACGAATAATCCAAAATAAGTTCAGTTTGCTAAAAAGTAGAGCTAGCTCAGTTTTGATTTTTTATAGATGAACAAGGAGACTCTGCGGATCGGTGATAAAACTGAGTCAAACCAGTGCTCAAATCGTCGACACTCACCCATGAAATTCTAATTCAATCTCTTCGTTTTTTTGTTCTTTCATCTCAACTATCTCATTCCTTTAGTAAATTGAATTCCTAGATTCTATTAAGCTTTTTTTAGAACTTTATTTTAGTTAAATCCTTATTAAAATCGAGATCTTAAATTTTTATGAATCTCCTGATTCAATCTTTTATCTTTTCTTAAATCCTTATTAAAATCTAGATCTTAAATTTTTCTGAATCTCCTGATTCAATCTTTTATCTTTTCTTTCTTTTCGAGTTCTATTACTTTCTTCTTACTTTTTCTAATTAGGGTTGTTCCAGATTCTTTTCAATCCTTCCCTTTCATCCTTCTATCTTAAATTTCGTTTTCTAATTTTTCATCTTTGTTCTTCCTCCTCCTTAAATTCAATTTAGGTTTTGCATTATCTTTTCTTTATCCGGTTCTTTTCTAAATCATGACCAAATCAGGATACCTTATAGTGATATGTTGTTTTTTAATCTCCTTGTTTTGCAGGGATAGAATTGTTGGAGCAAATGCTCGATGGAGGCCATCTCAGGTCAGTGACTCGGTAACGAGAATTTGGGAGAAGCTACAGTACATGGTACCTAATCTTCTCCAAGGCGGTGATAATTTTAACAAAACAAGAAAGGAATCCTTAGGTTCATATGACGACAACAACATTTGCTTATCTTCCAAGAATTCTCGAAAAAGGGTAATCATTTCTTCCTCTTCGTGTTTGGAGTTGGTGATGACGTACAAAATAGAAGATTGCATCAAGCTTACATCTAATGTCAGAGACAATCTTTCTCATACTCTAGGTATTATCGACTCTTTTCAACATGTGGCAGTAAAATGCAGTACTTATATTCTCTTAGCTGCAGGCAAAATCACTAAAATATATCTAGGATTTCCATATTGTAAGGAAAAAATATGATATTCACACAAGTGGCAGATAGCCAGCATTACTTATCTAATAAACCTTCATTCAACACTTTACAAAACAATCTTTCTCTGCATACCTCTCATGGTTACTTACACTTGGCATTGGAGCTCAGATTTGTTATTTAACTATTTACATGCAATGAAATCACTTATAAAAGAAATCATTCTCTGCATAACCCTCATTTTTTCTTACACTTGGCACTAAAGCTCAGAGTTGTTATTTCACTATTTACATGTAGTGAGATCACTTATAAAAACAATACTTGCTATTTACTGACTCACTCCTCTCCTAAAAACATTCAGCAGAAAACTATAATCTGTAATAGAAGCTTATTGTGCACAATTCACAAAAATCCTTCCATTCTTACTCTCTTTCTTAATGGGAAAATGCTAGACATCCCAACTGAGAATTACTTAGCTCACCTTAATGAAATCATAGAAGATCAAGTTCAACCTTTATCTAACTCTTTTAGGTACTATGCTGAATTCCTTAGAGATACTGCCAACCTAATTGATAAGGGTCGATTTACTAGAGTAATTGTTAAATTGTTTAAAGAAATCAAGAAAAATGATGACCCAAGAGGCTTGAAGATTGGAGAAATGCTTTTTGCTCTAAACAATGCTTGGCAACCAACTGGTCATTTTATAATTCAAAAAACTGCTGATCCAAAAATCTTCATTATCAGGTTCACAAATGCTGGGGATTTTGCAGCAGCAATCTACTCAATCCCAAACAGAGTTCATGGTAAGCTACTTACAATGCGCATGTGGAGCAGTACTCAAAGAATTGAAGATATAGACTTTACAGCTCAAGATTTCTGGATTAGCTTTGAGCTGAGAGGTGAGTTGGTGGAGAAAGGAAATGTAGCAATTAAAGTAGCAGAGAAAGTTGGCAAAGTTCTCACTCTAATTGGTCCTGTTAATGAAAAAGGAGAATATCAAGCTCATGTTATAGCTGACCTGACTACAGCTTTGGTGCATCAAGTGAAGATTATCATTCTGGATGGAGTAGATAGGGAAACAATTAAATTAAGAAAATTCTTCATGGTCATTCCTCATGGTACCTGTAGAAAATGCTGGAATGTTGATGGTGAGCATTCTGATGAGAAGTGCAGACCAAGAATTGCAGAATACAAGAGGAATATGCCAAAAGTCTATGTTTATATAGAAGATGGAGAAATACCAGGAGCCAATAATCAAGGTGCTGAAGTTGATGAAAGAGCTGGGAATCTGGAAAATGTTGCTGCAGGGCTAAGGATTTATGAAAGTGAGATTGACAGAGTAGATTTCCAAACCAGAGGTACCAAAAGAAGAAGGATTGAAGCTGATATAGCCATTGAGCTTGAGGATGTAGCAAGAAGCATTAACCATCCAAAAGAGGTTGATAGCTCAGAAAAGGAAGGACCTGCAAAAACTGGTGGTAGTACTGACAATATTGGAAGTAGAGGAGAGACAGGAAAAAAATAAAAATGTGGGAGTTATAGGAGGCAGAAGATATGCGGGTTTGTGCATGAACAATCTGTCAAATGATGAACAAAGAAGGATGAAAGGAAAAAGTATAGTTCCAGAAGGAAGCAATGACAATCAAAAAGAACTAAAGCAGAAAAAGAAACAAGAAAATTGGTTTAGAATGATGAGTCAATATACAGGGCTGGGTGGAAAAAAGAGTATCGTTATTAATGAACCAATGAATGATAAGGAAGAGGGGAGAAATAATGAATGGTGGATGGTAGAGGATAATTTGGGTGTTCTCAGAGAAGGTGCGGGACATGCTTTGTTGCAACTATCTAGACAAAGTGAGCTGAGTAATCAAGAGATAGAAAGTATTGTCTGCGAAAGTGAAGAAGATAAACTTTGTTGGAGCATTATTGAAGCTGAAGCTGAGAACAGAACTAGCACTGACCAAGTGATGGCCAACACTGAAGTTCTTGCTGCCAATCCTATCCCTATGGAACATGCTCAACCAAATGAGGTATTTCTTTTTAAAAACTTTAAAACCCAGTATGATAAGCTTGATGTCAAATTTATCTCCCATCTTAAAATAATATGCTGGCATGTTTTTATCATTTTTTCTAATATTCTTCTCCTTAAAATCTATAGAACCAGGTGCAAAATTATTTTTACGAAACGATCTGTTTGCATGTGCTGTTTTTACCTGCTTTTGTTCCTTAAGAATGGCATGAATAGTTTATTTCCATGGTATAATAAATTATTTCTATATGGTGATGGATGATAGAGCATATGGGTATGACTTCAAAGTTTTATCATGGAACCTCCAGGGTATTAGGTCTGAATTGAAACAAGATCATCTAAATCACCTCAACAAAACTCATAACCCTGATATGATTTTCTTATTTGAGACTAAAGTCAAGATGCAATGTGTAGAGAAATGCATGACAAAAATGAAAATGAAAGATTGGTTTATCATTCCTTCCATTGGTAGATCAGGTGGTTTTGTTATTGCTTGGACTCAGGGAGTTTCCGCAAACCTCATTTCTTTTAAGGATAATGTTTTCAATTTCCATGTTATTAAGGATAATACGAGTTTTAATATTTCTTTTGTTTATGGTGCTTTAGATAAGAACTTAAGAATTAATCAGTGGGATTTCATTTCTAGTTTTAGTGATGTTAATAGCCCTTGGTGTTTAATAGGAGATATGAACTTTATCCTCCACAAATATGAAAAGGAAGGTGATAAAGATACAAACTCTAGTATCCTTGCACATGTTTATAGTTGTATTCAGAAATTAGGACTATTAGATTTAAAATTTACAGGTCTGCCTTTCACTTTGACCAATAAGAGAACCGGAAAAAATAATATACAAGAAAGAATAGATAGAACTTTAGTAAACCACAAATGGATGGAATTATTTCCTAGATCTTATAATAACCATCTCACTAGAGTGGTATCGGATCATGCTCCAATAATGCTAGAAACCTTACCCAAAACAAAAACAGCTAATAGACCTTATAGGTACATGAAATGCTGGCAGGAACACAAAACCTATAGTAAACTGATTGAAAACTCTCTAGAGAGAAGTAAAAATAGTAACTCTGATATTAATGACACTATTAAGAGATTAGGATCTAAACTTAGGATTTGGAACAAAAAAGAGTTTGGTAACATTTTTAAAAACATTACGGACATTTTAAATGAAATTGAAATAGAAATAGGAAACCTTACAACTATGAGACTAAGAAAAAACTAGAATTGTTACATAATGACCTGAATTCTTGGTATACAATTGAAAAAATGTATTGGGGGCAACATGTGAAAGAAAAATGGATAAAGGAGAATGATCACAATACTAGGGTTTTTCATCAAAATGCTTCAGAAAGACAGAGAATTAATAACATTTATGCTCTTAGAGATAATAGTGGGATGTGGATTGAAAGTCAGGAAAATTTAAATAACCTTGTCACAAAATTTTTTAAGAACATTTACCAAACAAATGATAGTTTTGTTGATTCGATTTTTAGTAGTATCTTAGAACCTAAGATTAATCAACAAGATAATATTAATCTGTGTAGTATCCCTGATGAAGAAGAGATTAAAGAAGCCATTTTCAATATGAATTCTTGGGGAGCGCCATGTCCTGATGGCTTCCCCTTGGTTTTTACCAGAATCATTGGAGTGATATGAAAACAGATATTGTTACCTGGGTTCAACTAGTTTTTAGAGATAGAAAATTTAAACAAGAAATGAATCACACTTTTATATCCCTAATTCCGAAAAATAAAACACCAAAAATCCCCAGTGACTTTCGACCAATTAGCTTAAGTAATGCCTTGTACAAGATAGTAGCAAAAATACTAACAAACATGATTAAACCTCACTTAGATAAGATCATTTCACAAAATCAGTCAGCCTTCATTCCCAAGAGACAAATAACTGATAACATTATAGTGGCGCATGAAATTTTTCATACAATGAAAACTAGTAAAAGAAAAAACGGTTATATGGCTTTGAAACTTGATCTCTCTAAAGCCTTTGACAGGCTTGAATGGAACTTTATTATCAAAATTTTAGAGTGTCTAGGTTTTTCAAAGGATTTCTGTGATCTCATTTATGCTTGTATATCCTCTGTTTCCTATGTTGTCTTAGTGAATGGTATACCAGGTGAGACTTTATGTCCCACTAGGGGAATCATGCAGGGAGATCCTTTATCTCCAGCCTTATTTATTATCTGCATGGAAGCTTTGTCCTCTCTTTTACTTCATGCTGAAACATCTGCCAAAATAAGTGGTATAAAAGTTACAAGTCAGAGTCCATCTGCTTCTCATTTATTTTTTGCTGACGATTCTTTTATTTTCTCTGCTGCTAGTATTTCTCAGGCTCACAACCTTTTAGACATTCTAAAAAAAAATTAGTAATTCTTCTGGTCAACTCATAAACCATCAAAAATCTGGTATTTACTTTAGTAAAAAGGTCTAAAATAAGCATTGTAAAATCTTAGCTAGAATTCTTAAGGTTAGTAGAATCACCAAAACTGATACTTACCTAGGCACTCCATTATTTTTCAATAGGACTAAATCTTTTAACTACCAAAACATGCTTGATAGGGTGTATAATAGAATTCAGGGTTGGAAAGCGAAATTTCTGTCACAAGCTGGCAGAACTACTCTTATTAAATCTGTCACTGGTGCTATGCCAATGTTCCAGATGATGTGCTTCTCTTTACCTAAGAAAACCCTTGACAGATTAGACGCACTCCAAAGAGATTTTTGGTGGAAGAAAACGAGAAACAATAGAGGTTTATATATAAAGGCTTGGGATGCTATGTGTATTAGTAAAACTAGTGGTGGTCTAGGTATTAGGAATCCTCATAAATTCAACTTAGCCTTCTTACTAGGTTAGCTTGGAGACTAATAAATAATCCTGATAAACTCTGGTCAAAAATACTTAAATGTAAGTATTTTCCCAAAACTGAACCACTGAAGTACAAAAAAAAAGAATAACAAATCTTGGGTCTGGACTAGTATATGTAAAGGGTTAGACATCATAAAAGAAAATCATAGTTGGGATATAGGAAATGGGGAAAACATTAATATCTGGACGGATAAATGGCTTTTAGATGGAGAAACCCCAAAACCTAAGAATGAGGATAGTATCAGTAACTATAATAAGGTCTCTGATCTGATTAACACTAATGGAGAGTGGAATGTTAGTATTATAAAGAATTTGTTTGATGATGACTATACTCTGAAAATAAAAATGATTGAGCCTAACATTAAAAACATTGACAGACCTAAATGGATTGGTACTCAGGATGGAGAGGTTACAGTTAGATCTTCCTATAATTATTTATGTAATAAGAAACATTTAGATGTCATAGTGGAATGGTTGGATATTTGGAAGCTCAAGGTAATTCCTAGAGTTTAACTGTTCATGTGGAAATCCCTCAGTGATTGTCTGCCAGTCAAAGAAAGATTAGGAAGACATATCCCTTTAGATACTCAGTGTGTTATGTGTAATAGGATTACTAGTGAAACAACTGACCATCTTTTCCTTGAGTGTAATTTCTCTGAAGCTATTTGGAGAGGCTTGTCTTACTCGCATATTTTCTACAATAGAAGAAACTCAGGTTTTAAAAAATGGTGTGTTGAATGGTTAAAAGATAAGATCAATAGAGATGTTTGTGCTTATATTCTTTGGTTTATTTGGAAGTATAGATGCAGAGTTTCCTTTGATGGCATTAAACCTAATCCCATTGATTTGATAAACACTATAAAAAGGGATTTGAACTTTTTTCAAGTCACTAACCTGAGCAATCATACTTGTCATTCAGCTAGACCTAAAAAAACTTGTGATATTCCTCATCCATGCTGCAAAGAGGGTTCAACTGATGTGTTTAGTAACTCTAATTATATTATGTTTGATGCTGCTTTTAATAACCTGTCTAAGAGCTTTGCTTACGCTCTGGTGTTATTTGACAAATCTGGATCTATATGTGACTTTGCAGGAGGAACAGGGAAGTGCTCGGACTCTGATGAGGCAGAAGCTAGAGCTTGCCGGGAAGCCACAAGGTGGGCTAGAAACTCAGGAATAAACGATATCATCTTTCTCAATGATAATCTCAATGTAATTAATGGTATGAGGAGAAGAAATTTTGCTACAAATTGGAGGTGTAAAGTCTTTATAGATAAAGCTCTGACATCAACAATTCTTTTGCTTCTTCTTCTTTCTTTTATGTTAACAGAGATTGTAACTTCATAGTGGATAAAATAGCTAAAAAGTTAAATAGGCTCTTATATCAGGATATAGACTCTAGGATGTGGAACATAATTTTAAAGTTTGATTTCCTTAAAAATGTCAGCAAGTTGAACAATGTTTCTTTCCTTGTTTATCAATTTATTTATTTTTAACTGGGATTACCATTTTAAAAGGGAGAGCATCTCTGAACTGGCATCACAATAGGATAATGACATATCTTGGTATCAAATCAATTAATTGGTTCTAAAAGCTTTTGGTTTTTTTTAGCAGTTCTTTGGACGCACGAACACGTTGTGTTTGGAATTATTAGCGTTCAGGAGACCTAATTAAACCCTATAAAAATGCTTACAGAACTTTTTTTTTTTTTAAAACAAGAGAAAACGAGACACGTAGAGGGAGATTGGAATCATGATCGGTACAACATATTGAATTTGAAGTTAACCTGTGCAATTATTATAAATAAAGATAAAGTGAAAAGGAGAACCGTTTTCATATGGGTTTTGGCAAATGCAATATGAATAATTTCAGCATAATTTCCCAATTTATTTATGATTTCCTAACATATCCGTCTCTTATCTGATCTTAAACTATGTTTATGCTTCACTTTTTTATTAGCTCGTTTTCCATACGGTCAGCGGCAACAAGTTAGACACCAAAGTTGTTCACATATGGAACTTTAGAAATTCAGACATGCATTGAGTATTTGAGAGGAACCTGCTACAAAGATTCCTCCTGTTAATCAGCCAATCCTAAAATTCAGTGTTAATTTGGTGGTGGCTCAATGAACCTCCGCATTTGAATTCCACAACACTCTAGGTAGTGTGGCTACGATGAGTACCGTTCCCATACTATGAGGATGGAACTCGGTATATCTAAGCGACATGTGTAAAAACAGCTTCATAAATTTGATTAACAGCTGATAATAATCTAATTATACCGATGATCTCTGAATTGAAATCCTAACAAAAAAAATAAAAAATATCAAACAAGATTGGGATCACGATCATTGGAACAGCTTGAGCTCAATATAGTATGCCAATAATATAAAAGCAGAGTGTTTTCACATGGGTTATGCGAGAGACAAGGAATCGTATCAAACTAATTTCTTGATTACTTGTCGATTCTGAGGGTGAAGCTGACCGGATAACAACTGGAGAAGCTCTTCGCAGTGGTGGTGGGGCGATGTAGATACTGTTGATTTAGAGAGATGTGCAAGGAAATCAAACTCGAATATTTTGTGATTGATACTTGTGATATAAATCTCAGCCTTAGTAATAGATAGACGGCTGGGAGGAGTCTGGGAACCTTCTCCATCAGTCTGGACACATCATACTGCTGGTAAGAAGTGCGTGTTCTCGCATTTTCCATTTTTTATTGGCTCGCTTTCCATATGATCGCAGCATACTACACGTCGACACATTACACAAATGGATATTTGGAAATTCACACATGAACTGAGTGGAACTAAATATTTCCCGGAGTGTTAATCAGCTAATGAATTGTGTAAATTTGGTGGCCCGTTATGGTGGTGGCCGTGGCTCCATGAACTTCCGCTTTTGAATACCACAACCCTGTAATGAAGAATTATTAGTCGGGACTCGGGAATCATGCCAATACTCTCTAGTCAGACTGAAGTGAACTATATTATCCTTGAAGCTCCAATACGTCACTTGTACTGTACTCGAAAGTTTATACCTTTCTCCTTCTTCTGATAGCATCATAAATTAAATGGAGGCGTTAAATCAGTTTAGACCTTTGATGAATTATTACAGTATTATAATTAAGTGGACCACGCATTATTTGATTAACAGTCCTACTTGTGTTCCGTGGACTTTGCCAACACACTCAACGTGATAAATAAATGCACACAATATCTATTTCCAATTATTCAGAGCTATCTCTATAAATAACTCTAATTTCTCATATTCTCTATATCTACAAACCCAGCTCATTGAATCTTTAATGTTGTCGAGTAGTTAGAGGGATGCATTTTCCTTTATAATATATACAAACCCAGTTCATTCAGTGATTTTCTTCACCTATATATTTGATACGCAAGACCGGTTATTAGACTAAGTTAAGCTACAAAGTTTGTCATTACGCACTTTCTCATTTTCTCTGCTTATAATTCTTCTAAGGCGTCCATCCTTCCGGTCTCTTTTGTCATGGTGGTGCCTCTAGAAGAAAGCTCCCAAGATTTTGTGGTTTTGAAGCCACACGACGGTGGAATTATAGATCTTTTACGATTATTACTTTTTCGTGATATCGAAAAGAGCAAGTTTGTGGATTGCCCAGAAGGAATTTATGATGCACATTTCAAGCGTCGATGGCTAATATTCTTATCGATTATTGTTCAAAAAATTCTTAATTCTGTTAAAAAACCTCTAGCTTGGTTCGGAATGGCCCTTGAGATGTGGTTGAACTTATACTCCGATAACGGGAATTCACTTGGTCTTTTGATGAATATCCTGAAATGTTCGTAACCATTCTACTTATCTCATAGTTTATTTCATGTATAAAGTTCGCTTCCAGGGTTTATGGATTAAGATTTAATGTAGTATTTGTTGTTGTATATGCTTTGCAGGGAAGGTAGTTATTCCAGACCCAAAATCTGCACGATACAGATCGAACACCGCATTTATGGATAACCGAATTCAGCTCGATAAGAATCTAATATATGGAGATCATAGGTATTATGCAGCCTTTTCAGTTATGGCTGCTAAATTAGCATACGAGAATGCGGCTTTTGTTGAAGAAACAGTCAAAGATCACTGGAAGGTAATTAACATCTTGTACATGATTCCTAGTCAATTGCTTACTCATAGAGCAATTAGCTAACAAAAATCTATATCGACTTATAATCACTAAACTAAGATCTAATCACTGCAGATGGAATTCTCGGGGTTCTACGATTACTGGAATGGTTAGTTGTCTAACACTTACAAACCTGTTTTGTACCGAGCGAGCTATCATGAGATTATTATTCCGAATTCATATGAAAAGATTATTTATCATCTGACGTTTATTGTGCAGAGTACCAAGAATTGGCAACGACACAGGCTTTCATGCTCCGTGACAAAATATCTGATGACATAGATCTAACTGTGGTATCATTCAGAGGCACAGAAATGTTCGATTCAGATGCATGGAGCACCGATTTTGATTTATCATGGTACGAAATACCTAATGTAGGAAAGGTCCACGGCGGTTTCATGAAAGCATTAGGATTGCAAAAGGATCATGGATGGCCGAAGGAAATTCTCCACACTACTTCACGTCCTGAAGTTGCTTATTATAGTATTAGAGACAAGCTTAGAGAAATTATTCGAGAGAATAAAAAAGCAAAATTCATTGTGACCGGACATAGTTTAGGAGGAGCATTAGCCGCTCTTTTCCCTGTGATTCTAGCTTATCATGGAGAAACAGAACTGCTACATAGTTTGGAGGGGGTGTACACATTTGGTCAACCTAGGGTTGGTGATGATACACTTGCAGAGTTCATGGAAGAACAGATCCATTTGCATAACGTGAAGTTTGCGAGATATGTCTATGGTCATGACATGGTTCCTCGGTTGCCATATGATGATAAGACTCTCATGTTGAAGCACTTCGGAACGTGTGTTTACTACGATAGATTTTACAAAGGAAAGGTAAAAACATAAATATTTTCATCTGATTATTTTTAGTTGAGGTTCCTACTAGATAAGACTAAATCGATAAGTGTTTTTGGCCATGTGAAATACAGATCGTTAAAGAAGAACCAAACAAGAACTACTTCGAGATGAAGTGGTTTATACCCAAGATAACGAATTCCTTTATGGAAATGGTTAGGAGCTTCCGTCTTCGGCATCAATATGGACAGGAATACGACGAAGGTTGGTTCTTGCTAATGTTTAGAACAATTGGGCTTGCAATTCCTGGAATTTCAGCACATATGCCTCAAGATTATGTTAATTGTACTCGAGTTGGATCTTTAGAAACATTACTGCCAGATGCCAGTACTGGATCTCGACCGTCACAAATCATCAGCCTCAACTAGTGGTACTCATACTGAGATATCATCTCTCAAATTGAAAGTAAATATTACCACTAGTGTAGAATATTACTTAGTGATTTGTTGTTCCATTTTATTTTATTTTGCCTATAATAAATGTCTTTATCGCAAGGGGTGCATCTGAAATTCAAATTCACAATATTACGGTTGTTATTGTGGGTTCTAGTGTTGCCAGAAAGAAAGAAAGAAAGAAAGAAAGAGGCAGCTACATGTAACATAATGCTAAATAAATAATTACCGAAGGTTGATCTGCATGGCTCCGGATCACCTGTCCTGAGCAACATTCTCAGTTTGTTTCTCGTTTCACATATGGTGGGTTTGGAGGATTTTAAAGGTGGAATTTATGGATCCATGGGATTTGGTGGAATTACGTTTTCTTTGGTATATTTGGTTGTCCAAATCCCTGGAATCACATTTCCCACGGGAATCAGTTTTTCAGCAAATCCTTCATATGGAGTCCGACCCCTTCCCCTAAAATTTGCTGGGAAACTTATCAAAGGATTTATGGACCTACTTTTTTTAACTTTAAATCTCATATAAATATAATTTTAAAATTCTAAGGGTAATACCAAACAGTATATGCACTTTAAAACAAGATAATTTTATGAATCCTAAGAGATTTTAATGAGTTACCAAATACACGAAGGATTTTTCATGAATCCCAGATTTTGTAATCACATGGGATTATAAATCCTTAAAATTGTGAATTCCGCAAACAAACCCACCAATAGACTAATTCAGATAGTAGAAACCACTTTCTAGCTATAGGGACTTATATTTTAAAGGGTAAACTTTTAAGAGTAATTCTACATGAACCGCTGAAGAAAACCAGGTGAAAACCGCCTCTACCCACAAACATGGGGCCCACCCTTTTGGAGTTAGCCAGGGCCACTTTTGGGCTCCACCATTTGAAGAAATGTGAGAAGGTGGTTTCTATGTAGTTTTTTTTTTTTATAAACTGAATTTTTTTATTTCTTAAGCAGCAAGAAAGTTCTGGTCTTTTGCCATAAGGCTACATATTTCAGCATTAAAATTGTCATAAACTTCTACTCCTAATGCAGTAGTTCTAACTGACTTAGCTACTGCATCTGCAACTTGATTATCGTCTCGGCTAAACAATATTAATATTAATCAATCATTAAATGCACATTACTAATTTTTATTCTCTAGAGCTATGCATTAATTGCTGGTAATTAAAGCATATAAAATCAAAAATCTTAATTAAAAGATTCTTAATTTATTTCGGCACAAGATCACCTTGAGTACCAAGGAATATCTTTGAACAATAAATGATAAGAGTTATGCTCGTGTTCAAAGTATGTTGACATCTTTTCACTGCAAATCCTTATTTCATATTTACATGGATTTGTTTTCTTGGAATTGGTTATACCACACTTCCAAACAAGTTTAGAATTGGTTTGCAAGTATTCCAAGACTACTATGTGATTGGTTATATCAAATCACAATGGTTAGTTGTGATCGGTCCTTCCAAGTCACATACATGGGTTCGGATCGGTTATACCAATCACTAGGATCGGTTATACCTAAACATGGTACATACATGTGATCTGTCACACCAGTCACTAAGATCGGTTCCATCTACACATGGTATCTACCTGTGATCGGTCACACCAGTTACCAGGACCGGATACACCAATTATAAGGATCGTTCACACAATACTTATGATCGGTCACACCAATTACTAGGATCGGTCACACATATTACAAGGATCGATCATACCATCACATGGTGATTACTTAGGATCGGCTACACCAATTACCATGACCGGTCATACCAAATCATAAGTCTAGGCATTGTGATCGGTTATACCAAGATACATAACCTGAGTTAAGATCGGTTCTACCAACTCACACATATTGGTCATCCAATGATATGCAATGAATAGCCGGCCAATAAGCCTATTGTTTTCCCTTTCGATTCAAGTTCATGAATGTACCTCATTTAAACAAATGTAAAACATTGTTTCGTATGATGAAATCTTCACCATAAACCATACACATAATCATAACACTACATACAAGATTATGTCGATGTCATATCTACGAAGTTTAAAAGATAAGCGTTATTATGATCATATCACATCACTAGAGTATAATATATAATATATACAGTATATACAGCTTCGCAGTTATGTTTTCAATATAGCACGACTTGAAAGATACGTTAGGAATGAAACAAGTTCAAGTCAGTATTACTAACCTCATGTGGAAGGATGATGTCGTCGTTGTAGTTCGTTACTTCTTCACATTCTTCAGGTCTTCGGAGTAATACTTGTATGTCTCAACATTCCTAGACTTTCTAGTCTAACCTAAACGAAGTTGACTCTAGTATTTAATCAAGCGACTCTGGATGAGTTTTGATACTAAAATATGACAACCAAACTTGACATACCAACGCTTGGTGAGTTCGACCGAGCTATGCTCTGACAATTTGAAACACAACATTTCGAATTTCATCCAGGGTAGGATTTATAATAAGCATGTTGCTTTCTTCCTCAGTAATACATGGCAACAAATTAGACAGAAAATTGCTAGGGTTTGGGGAATTAGAAGTCTTACTAATATCATAGAAGTGTTTTTTAATTCATTAGCAATACACGACTTATCCGTCAGCCAGATTCCTAATTTAGATTGAAGACTTTCAATTTGAGTTCTTTTTTTTTCGTACTTAACTTTATCATGCAAATACTTAATGTTCCTATCTTCAAATGTCAAAACGTTCTCCTTAACCCGTTGCATATAATAATCATGCTGCACATCATACCAATAATTTAGCTTATTGTCAAGATCAACAAGACTATCCCTAGAGTTATTTGTGTTATTTTGTTCGGACATGGAAGCTATTTGACTCTGAATATCCTTAATTTGAGTTTTAAAGCTCCCAAACTTGTTAACATTCCAATCTCTTTAAATGAACTTACCATTCTGCAAAGATTTAGTAAATTAAAAGCATGTGATCCATTAACATCAACAGACCAATTTTTCCTTATCAAATCAGCACAAGTCTTATCTAGAAACCAGCACTTGTTAAACCTATCCAGCTTCATATTTTGAGTAGACCCTCTATCACTGACGAAGAGCACAAGAAAGTGATCACTGCCATATAGAATGAGATTATATACCACACAATCATGGAAAAAACTAAACCATCTACCAAGTAGTCGGATAGATCGTCATTTATCATTTGGTGGTATTCTTCAGTATTCGAATATGATAGTTTATGAATCTAGATCTGATTATTTTAGATCTTGATTGATCTTACCTGACAAAGGAGTTTACTAGTTAAACGGAAGAACCTTTGTCAAAACTCAACATATCTTTATTCTTAAAGATTAATAGAGTGGCTACCAAAAAGCTTTGTTCATTTATTGTTTGGAAGACGATCAAAAGGAGTTGAGTGTTGAATACTTTACATCGGTAAAGCAACTCAAGATAGTGATTTCTATCTTGGGATTAACGTGCGTTGGACAGACGGTTATAGGCGCAGGAATACTGAGGGAACTAAGTAACTAGGGGTATATTACTTGGTCTCAATTATACGAAGTTGGCTTTGTTCTTTGTATAACGGCTTAATTCTGAGAGTATCTAAAACTGGACTAGGTCCCGGGTTTTTTTTCTGCATTTGCGGTTTCCTCGTTAACAAAATATTGATGTGTCATTTACTTTACTTCCGCATTATAATTGTTTAGTTATAATAAAGTAAATAACACTTGTCCCTTTAATCCAAGACACTTGATAGTGATCATATAATATATCAGTTTTATACTGTAACAATTATCAAGTATATACCTTGTTATTGTATAGTCTCTACTTTTTCCATAGACGATCACTCAAGGTATCAGACTTATAGGTTTATACGAAAATATTGTGGTGTACTTGGGTACCCTCGTCATTTCAACATGTGATGCACTATCTTGTGCATCATTTGTGAATGACCTTTTGGCGCAAGATAGTGCATGCATCGCAGACCTTTTGGCCTATACATCAAAGAGCCCTAACTTAAGGAAAAAAATTCTTCTTCTTTTTCTTTTCTTTGATAGTCAGGATAAAAAAAAATTAACCTCTTTCCAAACTAAAAACTTTCTCTGAGTTCAGTTCTCCTTTATCATATGACTTAAAAACAAGTATATAAATAATACTACATACTGTCATGATTCAGAAGATAACATTAAAAAAATCTTATAGTTTTCTTAATTATATCTGGTAAAATATGTAACGACCCAAAAACCTACCTACTAAGAAATCTAAGTGAAGATTCTATATTTTAAGGCAGCAAGGACTTAACATTTAAATATTTATTTACCATTTCTTAGTAAGAATTAACCCAAATCTGTAAACCTGTCAAAATAAATAGGTGACCGCCTCTAAGATGGCTCATTTATACCATAATGAGTTGATTTGTAAATAAAATATAAACAAGTAATAAGAATATCGATAACTAACTCACGAACAAATTCCCTCTCCGCCAAGCTTCAAATCATGAAATGGTCATAGTCATGTGCACTACTTATCTGTCGAGGTAGGTATCTTTTAGAAGGCTTAACATATTATTTCTCGCCTTTCTTCTTCTTTTTCTTTTTCTTTTTCATCTTCGATTTTTTGGTAAAGCGATAGAAAATAAACTAGGATTTTCTTATCTTATAAGATAGAGAGTATCGAAACATGTAATTCAAGACATCAATAAATATTAGCCAACTAATTAGGAAATTAGAATTACATCCGTTAATTGTTGACTTTGAATAGTAACGACGACTCAGGTAATAGTTGAAATTACACAGTTTTTACAATTCAGAAAGATAGGTCCAAGCTCGTAAAGTCCCGGAACTCACTTTAAGGATTTTGTTCATCACTCGACATTGCATTTAGAAGAGTACATTCTTTAAGTTAAGGAATAAAAATGTCATAAAAGTGCAACTTGATCAGTTGAGTAGATCAAATTGTATGAGAAAACATCAAAAATTTCATACTAGTGTTTATAGATCACAAACACTAAAGCTGAAAACAACAACTAGTTGAGAATTGTAAATAATGAATTAATGATCGACACAGTTAATAACCATTACCAAAGCTATTCTTGGGAAGGTGAAATAAAATAGGCTTACAGAAAAACCATCAGCTGAAGCTTCCCCATCAGCTAAAGCTCTCTCATCAGCTGAAGCACTCCCATCAGCAGCTAAAGTTGAAGATATCAATTCTACCTTCATTACCGCTGTACTGGATAACAACGTTCCAAAAATTCACAAATTTTCTCTAAAACAAGATGATGTACAGAAATTAGTTAGTAGAAAGGCTCCAAAGTTCACTATTGGGGGATCTGTTGACAAAAATACAAGGAAGATTCTCCTGAATCATTTGAAAACACATGTCAGATCTGAAACCAATGTTTCCAAACTGAATAAAAGTGGAGACGCATCCATTTGTGGATGGAAGGAAATTTGGTTCATGGCCCATAAAGGTTCAGCTGGGTGGAAGGCAGAAACTTTGTAGGCATCTGAGTAAAGATGCCTTCATAGCAGAGAGTCTAGCAACTAGGCATATAACAAACTATATAACTAGTGCTCACAAATAGTAAAAAAAAAAATATACTTAGAGAGTGGATCCAGATATCAGTAAATTATTTACATTCGAAATGACTCTAAGAATTGTTTTCACGCCACATTGTCTTTCCTTGCATCTATAAGGTAGAAAGTTTCTTCTTTCGCTTATCCGAATTTAAGAACTGAACAAAATATTTTTTGTTAACTTTGGAAGGTTGGGTTTCATTGGAATGTGAGGAAAATATCATGTTAAAAGTTTCAATCTGTAATTCAAATTGTTACTTATTGAAAGGAGAAAAATATCAGGGGAAATTCTTGTTCGGAAAAAAAAAAAAAAAGATTAGGAGACTGCTTACCCACTTCTTGGGAATAAATCATAGGAAATTACCTCATTAGTGAAATTGTTTTTTACTTTATGTAAATGAGTACTTAATCCCATGAACTATCTCCCTACTTAATGTTACATGCAAAAGTTTTGCTTTAATATAATGTTCACTTATGTATTTCGAAAAATAGCGTATAACGATCATATAAGTTCTTAATATCTCTGATGTGTTAAAAATATAATAGAAAATTGTACAAATAATATTTGCTACAATAATATAACAAAAGTGTTGTCATCCATCATGTATCATGTAATAATACAATATTTCATCTAATAAGGCTTAATATATAGTTTTAAATTTGAACAAGTGTTCCTTTCGCATTCACTATAGAAATGATATAAACATGCAACTAATTCCGTCAATTGACATCCCTTAACTTATTGTAAAAGTGTGCAACCGCAACCATCATGAATTATTTATTTTTTATTTTTCTTTTGCAACCAAACTCAACCTTTTCCCAGAATCAATCGCGGATATCTTCAAGCAAAACAACAATATATTTTTTTTATGGTGTTATTATCTTCAACAAGATATTGGATTTTCTCTAGTGTTAATTTCGAGAGACCAATAAAAGTTCTAGACTACACCTTAACAAATCCTAATAAGTTTGTGTTATATGATTTTAAAAAATATATTCGCCCAGATAGTATTTTTTTCCCCGTCTTTTCCACCTTCACATCTTGGTTAAACTATTCATTATCTTGTGACCTAAAAAATTATATAAATAATATTACATATTGTTGTCATCCACGTAAAATCATAAAAATAATATCTTGTGCGTACTTTTGTTAATTTGATCATATAAAATCAGTAATACCCAAAAATACTTAATTTTTGCTTACAAATCTATATGTGAGGCGCTGGTGAGTAGATACAATATAAACAAATAATAAGAATATTGATAACTTACTCACGAACAAACCTGCTCCACCAGCTTTCCTAATTGTGAAACAGTCATAATGTGTACTACTTTATCGATCTCTGAAACTGGAAGTGGTAATTGAGTGAACACATCATCCTAAAGGGGTGCCCATAAGAACATAACAAATTTTCAAGTAATCATTAAAATATTTTAAAATGTTGCTGAAAGCATTATTGACAACATATAAAAAAAAAAGCAGATACAACATATATTCATATAATAATTGTATAGAAATATAAAACTTATTACCAACAAATTCGACACTCAATCATAACACTCAAATAGTTGAGTAACATAATCTTTCTGAGTCGTAAGAGTGACTCTTGCAGATTCTTTAATGATCATTAAATCGCACATTCATATATATGGTATGTAATACACGTAATTTTCGCACGATGCATGCTCAAATATGTGTCATTTAAATGAGATGAAGTTTCATCTCAAGCGTATGTTGCGCGTTCATGGCATGCTGGCCCACTAAAGATGTTGCACCATCATACTTTGAACCTAGAACTGCTCCATAGTTTGGAGGGGGTTTACACATTTGGACAACCTAGGGTTGGCGATGATAAACTTGCAGAGTTCATGGAAGAACAAATTCATTTGCATAACGTGAAGTTTGCAAGATATGTCTACAGTCATGACATGGTTCCTCGGCTGCCACATGATGATAAGACTCTCATGTTTAAGCACTTCGTAACGTGTATTTACTATGAATGATTCTACAAAGGAAAGGTAAAAACACGTACATATTTTCATCTATTTATTTTTAGTTGAGGTTCCTGCTAGGTAAGACTAAATCGATAAGTGTTTTAGGCCATGTGAAATACAGATCGTTAAAGAAGAACCAAACAAGAATTACTTCGAGATGAAGTGGTTTATACCAAAGATAACGAATTCCTTTATGGAAATGGTTAGAAGCTTCCGTTTTCGGCATCAATATGGATAGGAATACGACGAAGGTTGGTTCTTACTAATGTTTATAACAATTGGGCTTGCAATTCCTGGAATTTCATCACATATGCCTCAAGATTATGTTAATTGTACTCGAGTTGGATCTTTAGATACTTCCAGATGCCAATACTGGATCTCGACCGTCACAAATCATCAGCCTCAACTAGTGGTATTCATACTGAGACATCATCTCTCAAATTGAAAGTAAATATTACCACTAGTGTAGAATATTGCGATTGATCTGCAATCATTTAGTTTGTTGTATAGAACTCAGTGATTCGTTGTTTCAATTTATTTTATTTTGCGTGTAATAAATGTCTTTATCGCAAGGGGTGCATTTGAAATTCAAATTCTGTTATTGTGGGTTCTAGTGTTGCCTGAAAAAAAAGAGGAAGCTACATGTAACATAAGGCTAAATAATTACCAAAGGTTGATCTGCATGGCTTCGGATCACCTGTCCGAAGCAACATTCTCAGTTTGTTTACCGCTTCACATAGACTAATTCAGATAGTAGAAACCACTATTCTAGCTAAGGGTAAATTTTTGATGAAGGACATAATTTGATATGTGCATGTGGGACTAATTCATTTTTTTAACCGTTTTTGTTAAATCCAAATTTTGATTTTGTACTCCAATATTACCCTTCCTTAAATCTGGTAAATTCTACATTGGTTATCAATACCTAATTTAGATATCCAAGATATACTAACTTCCCTAAATTTTTATGTTATTTTCTAACTCAAAATAGCACGGAGGAATCATAATTTGACAGAAAAAGATCTCATAGAATAATATCTGATATTTTATTATTTTTATTAAATTTACGATACGTAAAATCACTTAGCAGTAACATTATTCTTTTATCTATAACATTGGTTCTTCAGCTAGAGGTGATTTCTTTGATCTAAAATACACCAATTAATGTTTGATTAGTAATATAACATATAATAACCTAGCAGTTAGCATGTATGATTTGGATTTGGTATTACGTGACAATATACTGAGTTACAAATCAGTGAAATGCTTGGGCATGTAACAGTAAGGTTCATCAATTGGTTAAAGATGATTAAAAGAAGAGGAAGAAAAACGATCAACGAATATTAATTTAGGAATAACGAATATTTAGGAAAACTCTAGGTTAGGGAACAACTTCAATTTATGAGAATTAATATATCTAAAAATCTGCCAAAAGATAATTAACAGAATCTATAACATTCATTGAAGGGTAAATTAGGAGTAGAAAAATAACATCTTAGTTCAACAAAGAATCGGTTAAAAGAATGACAAATGTCATGTTGTTATTCATCCCACATGCACACATCAAAATATGTCCCTCCACTCGGTCACAAACATCAGCATCAACAAGTAAAATTTGTACGGACGCATTATTTCTTTAACTAGAGTGAAAATCGACATTAGTTTGGAATTTTATCCATCTGTTAATGGTGTATCATGTATATCATGTGGAGTCATAGGAAGTGTAAGTGGGTGTGATGTACGTGTTTGAGTCAATAAGTGCGCGAATTTATGATGAGTTGATCGTGTTGTAGCTCATTCCGTGCTTGATGAAAAAATGGATTTTAGATTCTCAGTTCTGTTATCAGCCTCGCGCGTCCATCCTTAGGCATTTTACTATAAATTTCATATTCATTTTAGCTCCAATGATGATTTATGTTTCATCTACTTATAACAATGATTTTGGTATTCCCGGTTTGCTTCTTGAAGATTTAGTTCCTTAAACAAATCCAATGGGGTATACAAATGGGCAAGTTTGTCATTTGCACTCCATAGTGGATAAGGCAAATGGTTGGTCAAACTGGATGCGTAAAGGCTCATATTTGAGACTTTTTCCTTCCTGTCTCAAGTTTAGTTGATTGGTTGAACCTCATTCGGTCGGTTTATTCTAGGTCGAGACTTGGTTTAGGTTGAGATGATCAGCCAATCCTAAACCAATAACGACTAGTTCATCCAACGGTTATAATCTCATCATCTATTTCAAATATTTTCACTTTCAAAATCACACATTCTCTACATTTTACACCCATAATTTACGACCAATGGCTCAACTGTATATAAATCCTGCAAAGTACTGTAGATGAAGATTTATCTCTATGTAGAAGTTATGTAGTATGTTTATCCGACTAAGGGTGTGGAACGACGCTAAATTATATGGTTTAGTGAGTGTGAGTTGAAGGAGTATGATTTATGAAAACTTTGACACTGGTAACCCGAATAGCCTTAATATAGCTGCGCTATTCTGTCGATTTGGAACTATAAGAAAACAAATTATAAATTTTATAGCTTTAGTTCGGGTTGGCAATCGATATTGATTTTAGGGATGAAACTAACTTTGAAGTTGTATTACAAGCTCGAGAAGAATTGCGAAGATGGAAATGGAAATTTTTTGTTTTCAAAACCAATTACGCTATCCTTAAGGAGTTTTTGATAACTCATATGGGATGTTAGAGAACACACATACTAGTCGAGCAAAAGGTTATAAAGGTTAATTAAGTGTAAAACTTAAAGTTAGTATTATGTTCCAATTTAAATGGATTAGTTTTATTTAAATGTACCAATTTACACAAAAAACCTTAATCTAAGTTTCAATAACAAACATTAGATAAAACTTCATTAGCTTACATAAGCATAATTATAACTATTCTGCTCCACTCCAGTTTTCGTTATACGTTCCCCTTGCATCATACTTTCATATCCTTGAGATCCTGCAGCTTAAGTTACTTCACCTTGATTTCCAAACCATTGATATAGTATTTGAGTTTTAGAGCCGTCAGGATCAATCGATCTTCTATAATCTTGATAACCTTGAAGATTTTGTTGAATGTCTTGACGATATGGAGATAATTATTGCACTCGAGGATAGCGTTCTCTTTGCATAATGTTGGATTGTGAGTTTGCCACTATATCTTGGGATGTCGGAATTCCAGTATAGATTCTGTTAGAGCACTGCTCGGTCGAACTCGCAAGCATTGCTATCTCAAGCTTGTTTATCAAGTTTAGTTGTAAAACTATAAGTCTTGATTTGTAGTCTACTTATAGCTAAGTCTCGGATTATGATAGAAAGTGTAATGGAGCTTTAGACTTCACGGCGTTCATCGATTGAAGACGAAGAACTACTAAGGGGAGCTTGTGGAACTTCATCAACAAAAGGTATGTGGAGACTTGAACTCATCTATCACTCAAAAGTCTATCTACTCTATCTCCTATTTGAGACAAAAGTCGTATAGCTATATAGACTTCGATTATACACATTTGATATTTCGAGCTGAGTTTAACTTGCTTACATATTTCACGAAATATGTGTTAGTAAGCTTTCGCTTTAACAAAGTTCATCTTATATTCTTGACGAAAGTCAAAATATGATCATATGAAAATCGCCTGGTATGCATACCCGTAACAATTAACCATATCTTTTTCAGGTACGGTTACCCATATCTAAATGAAGTAACTTTTCGTTTTTGTGTAACAAGCTAAGTTCGATCTAACGGTTGAAAGATATTAGCTTGAATCTAATCAGGTTTTCATCTAACGGTGAATATTGAATGCTTTGTTGCCAAGGTAACATTGATTGCAAACCCTGATTTAAAGATTATATAAGGGAGAACTCTAGCAACTGGGAAACCTAATCCCCACACCTCCTGTGTGATACTAGTTGAGACTAGAGCGATTCTCCTTTAACCTAGGTTTTTTTAAAACCATTATAGGCTAACGACTTAAAGACTTCATTGGGATTGTGAAGCCAGACCCAACTATTTTCTCTGTAGTTGCGTGTTCTGATCTTGCTTTATTTTATCGTATTGAGTACTATCTTCTCTAAGATTTGCTCGAGATTTAATCTCCGATAGGCAAGATAAAAAGCAGTCACAAACATCTTCGTCTCATCGTTTGTGATTCTACAATATCTTGTTTCCCTACCATACGATTAACATTATTGTGAGGTGATTGATATTACTAGGCTGTTTTTTGGGAATATAAGTCTGGTTTATCAATTGGTTCCTGTGCACCTTGATCTATCAAAAGACAGAACAAAACTCATAGGTATTTCCATGGGAGACAGATTTATCTATTCAATAAACTTTTCTGTGTGAGACAGATTGGTTTATCATGTCTTCGACTTTGGGTCGTAGCAAATCTTAGTTGTGGGTGAGATCAGCTAAGGGAATAAAGTGCATAGAGTCTTGCTGGGATTTAGAGGCGTAAGGAACGTGACTGTACCTTGATCAGTTTGAGATTGGTTAGGGCTCAACTACATTCCAGTCTGAAGTTAACTTGGAGTAGGCTAGTGTCTGTAGCGGCTTAATACAATGTGGTGTTCAAATATGGACTAGGTCCCGGGGTTTTTCTGCATTTGTGGTTTCCTCGTTAACAAAATTTCTGGTGTCTGTGCTATTTCTTTTCCGCATTATATTTTCTATATAATTGAAATATCACAGTTTTTGCGTAGCTCAATCAATTAGATAATCCAACCTTTGGTTGTTGATATAAATTGACTGACACTTTAGCATTGGTCTTTGGTACCGTTCAAGTTGTTTCACATAATAATCAGGCTCGCATATTTCTATCTGTTTGATTTGCTGACTACATTGTGAAACAGAGATACAACTCTTGGATATATTTCTATTGATTGTGTCTGACTGTCTAGTTGATTCTCTTTGAATTATATTGGAGGTTGTCCATACAGATTGCCTAAACGAAATATTGGGTGAGGTCGTTAGACCCCCGCTTTTTCATTTGGTATCAGAGCAGGCAAACACGTTTAAGACCTTATAAGTCTGTGTTTGTAGCGATCTGACTCTATGGACAGTTGTGCTGTCTTTGATAAACGCATCACCATAAATAAAAGTTATGTTTCCATAAAATCTATTAAAGAGAAAGATTTGTCAATCTCGAATTTAGATGAACATTGTGTCCCAACGAAACAGGCTTGCACTGATTACTGTTACCCCGATTACCTTTCAAACGAGTCTAACTCTGTTGAAAAAAGGGAAGCAGCCAAAGAAAGTGAAATGATTCTAAAACTTGTTAGAATCCAGGCTGATAAAAACAATCGGTTGAAACACAAAATTAATGTTCTCATTGGTATAACAAGGGATCGTGTTCTTCAAATTAAGGCTCTTCATGAGGCCAAACTCAAGGAGAATACATTGGAAATTGAACATCTATTGAGTAAACTCTCTATTAAATGTAAAGGATGTTCTAAAGAGTCCACTATACCAATCACTTCTGTATCAACTGTGAATTCAGTTCCATAAGTTAAGCCACATTCTCTTCCTATTGGAAAAGATGTGCATGTATCTTCCTCAAATCAAGGAACCACCATATCTCTTGGAATGAAGAAATCTCCTAACGATGGTGTCAAGTCTATGTGTCTCTTTTGTGACTCAAAGGAGCATAATGAACAGAAGAGCAAATCTAGGTTGAATGATAACTATATTGTTCGACTGCAACACACCTTGGATTTAATTCTTAAAGGTCTAACTGACATTCGTATGTCTAAACCAATCGGTTTTAGCACTTGCTCTGAGAATCCTTCCAGGAAAGTCAGTACAATTTGTTCCTCAAAAATTTGCAATCGGTTGTGGACAAAGAGATTGTAAGTGTAGGCGCCGATTACTATTTTGCAGTCATTGAGGATCAATATAACAAGTAGTGGAAGAAAAAGAGTGTTGGACCTTATCTCACTGAGTCATACCATTCACGGAACGTCGATGAGATAGCAGTGGGTAGCATTGCTCTTCCTCGCCATTTGTTTCCTAATCATCCACCTCCTAACCTGATGTCACAGTACTATACTTATGGCACACAGAATAAGCCCCTGTCACAGCTGTCGGAGATAGATTTCACTTTACCATTTTCCAATGAAGTCGGCATAGAAGAGCCAGTACAAGTTCCAAGGCGTCCTTATCTATATAACTTTTCTACGATGGGTTTGACATTGGTAAAGTACATTTACATTTGCTTGCATTTTCATTTGAAGTTTCTTGAATATTTAACTAAATCTCTATACTTTATTCTTGTAGGAGAATTGTTTTAGTTATATGGATCAACTATATTCATTCCAACTTGGAGCTCGTGAAGTCGTATGGATGGAGTCACTGTGTCGAGCTTCAACTTCATGTTCCTCATTTGGCAGATCTTCTTCTTCAATACCATCTATCCGTTCCCAACGACCAAATAATCTAGAAGATCTCACATTGGGTGGTACATATTCACAATGGCTTACAAATCAAGAATTTTACCATCCTAGGCATGAAGATGGAGCATCTACATCACACAATCAATAACAACATCACCAAAGCAATGAATTTACTGATGCGTTGATGGATGAAAATGTTCTTAACATTTTTTTTGATACTCAATACTCCCAACCAACCCGTGATTACTTTGAGTGAATGAAACATGAAAGTACTTGTAGTGTTTATGAAAATATATGGAGTGTTTTTTCTTTTTTATGGAGTGTTATTTCTTTTTTATGGAGTGTTTTTTTTTTGTTTAATGGAGTGTTTTAAGTAAAAAAAAATTTATGGAGTGTTATTTCTTATGGCGTGTTTTAAATGTTTTCTTTTTATGGTGCTTTTTCGTTATATTAGGTACATTATGAAAGAATACCAACCCACCGCCAACTTAATGCAATCTATTTTCGATCAATACCAGGAAGCCAAAAGGAAGGAAATAGAACGTGCATTTGGTGGTCTAAAGGGTAAGTTTGGCATTATATTGAAACCATGTCGTTATTATAAAAAAATAAGACATGAAGGCAATTATGAGGGGGTGCTTGACAATACACAATATGTGTGTTGAGATGGAATATCACGATGAGGAATGCGTGAGGATCACGGGACAAGAACCTCAACTTCCTATTCAAGGAAAAACAAGGCTAGCTCCTCATATATTGTACAACCTTGCACGTTGGGCGGAACTTCGCCAAGAAATCATTACACACACTTGGCAACGACATGAATATGGTTTGAGAGATGGTGATATTCCGAACATTGTGATGGATGATGCCTTACTGGAAGTTCATGAGGGTACAACCGGAGTGGATACGGATGAAGACCACTACGGATATGAAGGATATTAATCATTTTATGAGAATGGAGATTAAATTTCATATTCACTACTTTATTTAAGCATAATACTCCTTTTCCATTCAAGCACGTTTTCGTTAAGTAGAAATTTTAATTAGTTTTTGTAATAATTCCATAACACTCTTTTTTTCATTTAAGTACGTTTACCACATTAAGGAGGTACGAAATATTTCTTCATAATACTTGAACAATTACATTAGGTACTTCTTCATGCATATACTTCATTCAACTCAAATTCGATCTTCAAATATCTCCATATCGGTGGCATAAATGAATGACATTCCTTGATCCGCTTGGTATACAACCATAACATCTTCACGATTACCATTTGATGCCCTCAATGAAATTACAAACACCTTATAATAACACTTGATGCATGTTAACCAACTCTCAAGGCTTCCTCGGCCTCTTTCATTAGCATTACCATTGATTCTCACAAATTCTTCACGAACTTGTTCCTAAAAATTGTTGCGTGTTTGAGACGTCCCTAAAGGATTTGTGTCATGAATTTTGCAAAAACTTTTCACCAAGCCATTGTCTTCGGAAATTGAGTATCCAACAAACCCATCCATGCAAATTAGGAAAAGAGAATATGCTATTTGGGTTATCCAGCAAATCCAGTCATTGTCTTCACCTAATTTGCTATTTGAATTGAGAATATATGTGAAGAAGAAAAGAGTGAAACTTCATAAGTTTGGGGTGGGGATGTTGAGTTTATATGTTGAGTTTAAATAGAGGTACGATAACTGGTCGGAATCCAGTGAGTATACTAGCCATTTGGGTGGCGCATAATCAAACAACGCGGTTGCGCTGTACCATTCAGCGCTGGATGATATGAGCCATCAGATCATAAAATAGACGTTAATTTCAACGACTTGAAATGTAGCGCAGAACCAAACAGTGCGTTTGCGCTGTACCATTCAGCGCTGAATGATATTAGCTGAAAATCGAAAGCCCTTTTGTCCTGATCAAGTCGAGGTAGGGCTAGAGATATTATCTCGTAAAGATTTTATCTCATAAAAGTATGGCTAATGTTAGAGCACTGCTCGGTCGAACTCGCAAGCGTTGCTATCTCAAGCTTGTTTGTCAATGTTAGTGATCAAAACTATAAGTCTTGATTTCTAGTCTACTTATAGTGATGTCTCGGACTAGGATAGATTGTGTAGTTGAGCATTAGACTTCACGGCGTTCATCAATTGAAGACGAATAACTACTAAGGAGAGCTTGTGGAACTTCATCAACAAAAGGTATGTGGAGACTAAAACTCATCTATCACTTGGAAATTTTATTTCTACTATATCTCCTATATTGAGAAAAAAGTCGTATTACTATATAGTATTCGATTATGCACATTTGAGATTTCGAGATGAGTTTAACTCGCTTACACATTTCTCGAAATATGTGTTGGTAAGCTTTCGCTTCAACCAAGTACAATCATTTGGTGTAGACTTGGAATGTTTCGATATGATTATTTCAATAACTTGAAAATTGCTTTGATGCTAATAGTGTGTGAAAACGGCTATTGTCATCCTCTAAGAAAGTTTCAATGATTGAAATAGAGTTTAGAATACTTAACCATCATTGGATTATGAACATAGTATGCAGTCTTGCATGTATGTGATCCATGACCGGAACTATAGTATGCATACCCGTATGCGTACTTGTAGTTGTGGAATTCCGGGTACCAAAGTACAATACCCGTACGCGTACTGGCGAAGGGTTTGGGTCCGTAAATTTCTGCTGTGTTTGGAAGTATGCGTATGATAGACTCATTTATGTGTCTATTTTCATCTCGATTGCTATTTTGTTAGTACCCATTTTTGTACTTATTTTGGCTTTTTATATGTGTGTAGGTATTTTTGGAGAAATAAACTCTTGCGGAGAAATTGGCTCGAAAAGTGGTAGTTGTGCTCGCTGGAGAAAATTACTAAAGGCACCCCAGACATATGCTGAAGACACCTCGGAAAATTTACTGATAAGGGGCACCTAATTTTCTATTTGCACCCACTACTATCTGCACCCCCGGAATTACTAGGGGCACTCCATCTCTTTCATTTCAAAAGAACTGTTTTGGCGGGAAAAGTTTTAGTTCGTCTGCATGAATTCTGGGAAGAATTGGGACGAGGTTGTTGTGGATATTCTTATGGATTTGGATTGGACTAAGCCTGTTCCGATAAAACAGGAATGGTATATCTCACAGATTCGGAAAAAAAAAAAGAGTTTCCATCTAAACTTAGCTTTCAACCGATATTGATGACATACGACATACTGAATGCTTTGAGCTATTATTAACCTATGCCGGATTAACTGAACCTTCTCAGTCGTCTCTCGTACCAAGTCAGGTCCAAAAATACTTCGTTCGCCGATCTCGGTCCAACACACTGGGGATCTACAAGGTCGTCCATACAATGCTTCAAAAGGTGCCATCACGATACTAGCCTGATGACTATTATTATAAGCAAACTCTACTAGTGGCAAGTGCTCACTCCAGCTTCCCTTGAAATCCAATGCACAAGACCATAGCATGTCCTCCACAATATGAATGACCCGTTTAGACTGTCCGTCGGTCTGGGGATGAAAGGCAGTACTAAGCGAAACACGTGTACCTAACGCCTTCTGTAGACTCTGCCAGAACTGAGAAGTAAAACGAGGATCTCTATCAGATACAATTGACACCGGCGTACCGTGCAACCTTATTATCTCGTGGATATACATCTGACTTAACATGGCTAATGTATCAATCTTCTTAATTGCTAAGAAGTGTGCCGACTTGGTAAATCTATCAACGATAACCCATATAGTATCCTTGCTATGTGCAGTTCTAGGTAATCGCATGACAAAATCCATAGTGATGTGTTCCCATTTCCATTCTGAGATGGGCAATGGTTGAAGTAACCCTCCTGGTTTATGATGATCAATCTTCACTTGCTGGAAAGTGAGATATCTCGACACATACAAGGCAACATCGTTTTTCAAACTTTGGACTTTAGAATAAGGGTAAAATCCGGTTGGACCCTACTATAAATAACCTTATGGGCTTAGGACCGAACAAGAAATTTTCCATCCATATACCCTCAACATTTATTTACCCACCCCATCCAGGAATATAAATTTGCATACCCCCATGAGAAACAGACACCCAAACATTTATTTACCCACCCCATCCAGGAATCTAGATTGCAAACCCTGATTTGAAGACTATATAAAGGAGAACTCTAGCAACTGGGAAACCTAATCCCCACACCTCTTGTGTGATACTAGTTGTATAAGCTAGAGTCGATTCTCCTTTAACCTTAGGTTTCTACCGAGATCCTGTAGGTTAACGACTTGAAGACTTCATTGGGATTGTGAAGCCAGACCCAACTATTTTCTCTGTAGTTGTGTGATCTGATCTTACTGTTTCTATCGTGATTGAGTGCAATCGTAAGATTGGCTTGAGATTAATTTCCCCGATAGGCAAGATAGAAAAGAAGATTCCGCAATATCTTGTTTCGCTAGTCGATTAAGATTATTGTGAGGTGATTGATAATTCTAGGCTGTTCTTCAGGAATATAAGTCCGGGTTATCGATTGGTTCCTATTCACCTTGATTTATCAAAAGACAGAACAAAACTCGTAGGTATTTCTGTGGGAGACATATTTATCTATTCTTGTAGACTTTTCTGTGTGATACAGATTTGTTTATTAAAGTCTTCGACTTTGGGTCGTAGCAACTCTTAGTTGTGGGTAAGATCAGCTAAGGTAATCAAGTGCATAGTATCCTGCTGGGATCAGAGACGTAAGGAGCGCAACTGTACCTTAGATCAGTATGAGATTGATTGGGGTTCAACTACAGTACAAATCGAAGTTATTTTGTAGTAGGCTAGTGTCTGTAGTGTCTTAATACAGTGTGTGTTCAATCTGGACTAGGTCCCGGGGGTTTTCTGCATTTGCGGTTTCCTCGTTAACAAAACTTCTGGTGTCTGTGTTATTTCTTTTTCGCATTATATTTTGTTATATAATTGAAATATCACAGGTTGTGCGTCAAGATCAATCAATTAGATAATCCAACCTTTGGTTGTTGATTTAAATTGATTGACACTTGAACATTGGTCTTTGGTACCGTTCAAGTTGTTTCACATAATAATCAGGCTCGCGGATTTTTATCTTTTTGATTTGCTAATTACATTGTGAAACAGAGATATTAAACTCGAGTATATACTTTTTTCTAGATTGAGTCTGACTGTCTAGTTGATTCTCTAGAAAGTATATTGGAGTAAGTCCTCTCAAATTTCCAAACGAATTGTTTGGTGTGGTTGTTAGACCCCCGCATTTTCAATTGGTATCAGAGCAGGCATACACATTAAAGACCTTATAAGTCTGTGTTTGTAGCGATCTGAATATGGACGAGTCTATCTCTAATAACGTACTAGTTCATAAATTACCAGATGATTTTCAAAGTTTGGATTCACCTAAGAGAACTATCACATGTAGGTCAGTATCTAAACATTCTCTTAATGTAGAACCTATTGAAGTCTGGGAAACACGCCTAGAAGAATAGTTTGATGAACTTTCTGATGAAGGTGATTATGATATTGATAGAGATGTTGATGATATAGTCTCAGAGTATGTTAATCTTTTGAATTCGTTGGGAAAGAAAAAGATGACAACTTCTCATGTCACACCTTTTCTGACTAATCTCTATCGTACAAACAAGAAATTGAGAAGATGTTACGCAAGTGTTTATGTTTCGAATCGTTCTAACGAATCGATCCTCAAGGATTCTGAGGAAAACCTATGTATGAAGTCACTTGAATGTGATAATCTTTCTCAAAAGTACTTTGTGTTGAAAGAAAGACTTGCAGAAACTGAAGCAAGATATGACTCTCAACAAAAATGTTTTAATGACAGAGAAAGCACGTATCTCGCCCGAGAAAAACGCCTTGAGGCTGATTTAGATGCTACTCTTGATAAAATCAAGATGTTGGAAGATGACTTGAAAAAGTTCAATACTAGTTCAAGCAAATTAACCACTATGCTAGGAGCAAGTAAAAATCATCGTGATACACGAGGATTGGGCTATAAGGGAATAGATTCTCCAAGTACTAGCAAAGAGGTAAAATTTGTCAAGGCTAGTGATTCTTCTCAACAAAAGGTTTCCACTGATGGCAAAAGTGAAATACCTTCACCGGCAGTTAAGGTTCAAAAGAGAAAAGTATATCAACCTCCAAAGTCAGCACACACGGATCGAGGTAAGAACATTCCTTATGTTTTCCACTATTGCAGAAATAAAGGTCACCTGGAAAGGAGATGTCGTTTCCGTATAAGGAATGAGAAAATTCATGATGTTCTTGTTTGGGCATCACAAGAAGTTGTGAAACCAAGATCATATGTTAAGACTAATCCCCTTAACGTTATAGGTTGTAACTGTCCAACCTTTAGGAAAAGGAATCAGTGTTGTGATAAACCTATATTTGCCTATAAACGTCATACGAGTCCTTTTCACAATCGTAATGGTTATCAAAAGGATAACTTCGTAAAGACGAAGACAAGATCCGATGCTCCCAATTGGAGAAAGACTAACTTGCAAAAGAATAGTCAATCCAATTCTCTTCCGAGAATTCTAGAAGAGAGTAATGGGATGAAGGTTCCGGTTGTTCCTAAACGCACTCAGAAGTGGATACCAAAGAAAGTCAATGATGTTTTGAGTGTGAAAAGGAATGATCTCCCAGAAAATTCCATGACTATGGAGAAGGCAGTAACCATAATGTTGGAACTTAAAAAGTTCTTTGGAAAGATGGATTTGGATGTGAAAGGTTCTAAAAGCGATCTCTTTCATGATAATCCAAAAGTCACTTGTGGTGAGCAAGACATTGTTCACCTCAACACAACTTGATTGTGTTGTAAGTGCATCCTCACCAAGGAATGCCCTGTTATGTATACGGTGAGGGAAGCACGAGAATTGGGGCACACAGATTATGTTCGGTAAGGCTGTAGAATTCGATTGGATTCTTTATTTATTTGCTTAGAGTACTTATAATGATCCATGTACCTTGCTTATCGTTCATTTCTACCTAACTTGATCTGGGTTTAAGGTTCTTAAATGTTTAGGTATGAAAATAGTAGTTTGGTATGTTTGGACTTCATGGTACACATACCAGGTATGCATACCATCATTTAAAATCAAAATCCAGGTGTTTTAGTACGCATACCCGTATGTGTACTTGACCGTAGACGTCGATATTCGGTAAACTTGTTTTGGCCGTAACTTCTTCGTCCGAACTCGGAATTACCTCATTCTTTTTGAATTCCCTTCAAAATGGAGATGAGAATTCTTGAATTTGGATGAGTTAAGATTGGTCTTTGTCCTGTCTCTTTTTTTTGAGTGTTTTGCTCCATTTCGTGGCACTTGTTCCACTTCTCTTGGACTTGGGCACTTGGATTCTTGGAGTACTACTCATCTAAGCTCATTTGTATATTTTACAAGAATGTTGTTGGTGGATCACAAAGAACGAAGTTCAAGAATGGGTAGTAGTACGCATTGCTATGGGATTCTTGAATGTTCACAATCAGCTTATGTGAACTATGGTGCATGGTCGTTAATGACTTTGTATGTTCTTCTTTGTTAAGAAAATCTTTTTATATGTCTTTGGTAGCTATTCTTGGTGTAAATCCGTGCGAAAAAGATTGATTCTACCTTCTAAGGGAAAAGATTGATTTTTGCAGTATTAATCTGTATGGTTTTATATATTGCAAATTTTTATGGGATATGTTGTTTACGTCCGTGAACCTTGACTGTCCCATACTTGTTCAAAAGTTATCTCTATTATGTCGGTATGAAAGTATTGATAAAAGATAGAATGAACTTTTGAATACAAAAGTTAAGCCTTTTATGTCATTATGCAAATATTGATGGAAGAAAGGATGAACTTTTGTTTACAAAGATTAAATCTATTATATGTCATTGTGCAAATAGTGATGAAAAATAGAATGAATCTTTGTTTATTCCGCAGTATTGGCCTATCCCTGATCCACATTTTTTGTGCATATACTGTGTTGCTCCGTAAGTTTTCTTATGTTGAGCATGGCCAATTGATTTGATCATTTTTGTGGTTAATTCAATAGAGATTTTTGGATTCAAATCTATGATTTTCATGTGATTTGGTTATGTCCAAAGAAATCCTTCTTTTCTTGTAAAAGTAAGGTCGCTCTTGTTGTTCTTTCGGGAATGACATTTTATGGGGGAGAGTTCTTAATTGAACTTGTGCTTAATTGCCAAATCTTTGTGGGGGAGTGCGGCTGTGGAATATTGTAGGGGTTATATTGTATCTTTACAAACTCCTTGATGAATGCATTTAGTTTCGGCTATATGATTGCATCTAAAAAGTTGTTATGTGCTTTCTTTTGGTCATGAAATGTCTCTATGGAAATTTCATTAGGATCCCACTAGTTTTCGTACCTTTGCCAATTTTATTGACAAAAAGGGAATTAATGTGTAGTTCACACTACAAATACATATGGTTTTCGGATCATTATGTAAAGGGGAGTGGTTTCCATGTGAGATGGAGTATTGACTAAGGGGGAGTGATACATATCACCATAGTATTGTTGTCGAAGTTGTGATACAATTGAACTTTGATGCTGTGTAATAATATTATGACACTGTGTAACAATGATCGAGAGCTCTTGTTTTCTCATTGTTATGGCTACGGATCTTCAACAACGATGATGCTGCATTGAATATCTTTGGAATCATTGGAGTACTTGGAAGTGACGAAGATTTCGAGTAATGTTGAAGAACCAAGGAGATCATGCATGTGGAAGAGAAGCTGCAAATTTTATTTATTTTGTATTCCATATGTATTGATAGTTTTGTCACTAAAATTGATAAAGGGGGAGATTGTTAGAGCACTGCTCGGTCGAACTCTCAAGCGTTGCTATCTCAAGCTTATTTGTCAAGTTTAGTTGCCAAAACTATAAGTCTTGATTTCTAGTCTACTTGTAGCTAAGTCTCGGACTAGGATAGAAAGTGTAGTTGAGCTCTAGACTCCACGGCGTTCATCATACAAAGACGAAGAACTACTCGAAATTGGTGGAACTTCATCGACTAAAAGGTATGTGGAGACTTGAACTTATCTATCACTCAAAAGTCTATCTACTCTATCTCATATCTTGAGACAAAAGTCGTATTGCTATATAGACTTCGATTATACACATTTGCTATTTCGAGACGAGTTTATCTCGCTTATCTATTTCTCGAAATATGTGTTTGTAAGCTTTTTCTTTGGCCAAGTTCATCTTTACAAGTGACGAAAGTCATGTTGATTATTTCAATATCTTGAAAATCGCTTTGATGAAAAATAGTGTGTGAATAACCTCTATTTAACATCCTCTAAGAATGTTTCAATGATTGAAATGAGAGTTTAGAATATATAACCTTGAATGGATATAATCATACGTGTGTAAGTCCAAAATCTCTGAACCAAAGTATGCGTACTTTGATGCTCAGGATAACCGGAACTAAAGTCCGCGTACTGCCGGAAGTTCACGTCCCATGAATTTATGCTGGAGTTTGTGAACTGAAAACAAACTCAATCCGGGTATTTAAGTATGCGTACCGGTATGCGTACTTTAGTGGGCTATTTTCTAAAAACGGTTTATTCGTGAACTTAAACTTATATAAACTAAGGAATGCATATTTGCAAACCGTGGCTATAAAGTTCATGAATCGATTCGAGTGAATCAAAATCGTTTTTGCTTCGATTGTGTCTTGTATACTTCTATGATATCTAAGCAATTGAACAACTCTCTAACTAGTTCTTTTGAGTCATTTGAACTAGTTATGGTGAAGATGAATATGGTTGATATGAAAGTGCTCATATGGCTAACCATTTGGTTAACTACTATTGAACCAACTAGGTGTACATGTTTAGGTACGGTTACACAAACCTAAATGAGCGTGCATTTCATTTGTGTATAACAAGTTAAGTTTGATCTAACGGTTGAAAGATATTAGCTTGAATCTAATCATGTTTTCATCTAACGGTGAATATTGAATGCTTTGTTACCAAGGTAACTTAGAATGTAAACCCTGATTTGGAGACTATATAAAGGAGAACTCTAGCAACTGGGAAACCTAATCCCCACACCTTCTGTGTGATACTAGTTGTATAAGCTAGAGTCGATTCTTCTTTAACCTTAGGTTTCTACCGAGACCCTGTAGGTTAACGACTTGAAGACTTCATTGGGATTGTGAAGCCAGACCCAACTATTTTCTCTATAGTTGTGTGATCTGATTTTGCTGTTTCTATCGTGATTGAGTGCAATCATAAGATTGGCTTGAGATTAATTTCTCTGATAGGCAAGATAGAAAAGAAGTCACAAACATCTTTGTCTCATCATTTGTGATTCCGAAATATCTTGTTTCGCTAGTCGATTAAGATTATTGTGAGGTGATTGATAATTCTAGGCTGTTCTTCGGGAATATAAGTTCGGGTTATCGATTGGTTCCTATTCACCTTGATTTATCAAAAGACATAACAAAACTCGTAGGTATTTCTGTAGGAGACATATTTATCTATTCCTGTAGTCTTTTCTGTGTGATACAGATTTGTTTATTAAAGTCTTCGACTTTGGGTCGTAGCAACTCTTAGTTGTGGGTGAGATCAGCTAAGGTAATCAAGTGCATAGTATCCTGCTGGGATCAGAGACGTAAGGAGCGCAACTGTACCTTGGATCAGTATGGGATTGATTGGGCTTCAACTACAGTACAAATCGAAGTTAGTTTGTAGTAGGCTAGTGTCTGTAGCGGCTTAATACAGTGTGTGTTCAATCTGGACTAGGTCCCGGGGGTTTTCTGCATTTGCGGTTTCCTCGTTAACAAAACTTATGGTGTCTGTGTTATATCTTTTCCGCATTATATTTTGTTATATACTTGAAATATCACAGGTTGTGCGTCAAGATCAATCAATTAGATAATCCAACCTTTGGTTGTTGATTTAAATTGATTGACACTTGAACATTGGATTTTGGTACCGTTCAAGTTGTTTCACATAATAATCAGGCTCGCAGATTTTTATCTGTTTTATTTGCTGATTACATTGTGAAACAGAGATATTAAACTCGAGTATATACTTTTCTCTAGATTGAGTCTGACTGTCTAGTTGATTCTCTAGAAAATATATTGGAGTAAGTCCTCTCAGATTGCCAAACGAATTATTGGGTGTGGTTGTTAGACCCCCGCATTTTCAAAGGTAACGTAGATTGCAATTAAACCCTGATTTGAAAACTACATAAGGGAGAACTCTAGCAATTGGGAAACCTAATCCCCACACCTCCTGTGTGATACTAGTTGCGACTAGAGTCAATTCTCCTTTAACCTTAGGTTTTTCACAAAACCATGTAGGTTAACGACTTAAAAACTTCATTGGGATTGTGAAGCCAGACCCAACTATTTTCTCTATAGTTGCGTGTTCTGATCTTTCCATGTTCTATTGTATTGAGTACCATCTTCTATAAGATTTGCTCGAGATTGATTCTCTGATAGGCAAGATAAAAAGTAGTCACAAACATCTCCGTCTCATCGTTTGTGATTCCACAATATCTTATTTCGCTACCATACGATTAAGATTATTGTGAGGTGATTGATAATACTAGACTGTTCTTCGGGAATATAAGTCCGGTTTATCAATTGGTTCCTGTGCACCTTGATTTATCAAAAGACGGAACAAAACTCATAGGTATTTCTGCGGGAGACAGATTTATCTATTCCAATAGACTTTTCTGTGTGAGACAGATTTGTTTATCAAGTCTTCGACTTTGTGTCGTAACAACTCTTGGTTGTGGGTGAGATCAGCTAAGGGAATCAAGTGCGTAGAATCCTGCTGGGGTTCAGAGACGTAAGGAGCGTAACTGTACCTTGATCAATGTAAGTTTGATTAGGGCTCAACTACATTCCAGTGCGAAGTTCATTGGTAGTAGGCTAGTGTCTTTAGCGGCTTAATATAGTGTGGTGTTCAAATCTGGACTAGGTCCCGGGGTTTTTCAGCATTTGCGGTTTTCCTCGTTAACAAAATTCTGGTGTCTGTGTTTTTTCTTTTCCGCATTATATTTTGTTATTATATAATAGAAGTATCACAGGTTGTGCGTTAAGATCATCAATTGTGAATCCAAACTTTGGTTGTTGATTATATTGATTGACACTTTAACATTGGTCTTTGGTACCGTTCAAGTTGTTTCACATAATAATCAGGCTCCCGGATTTCTATCTGTTTGATTTGTTGATTACATTGTGAAACAGAGATATAAACACTTTGATATACTTTTCTCTAGATTTAGTTTGACTGTCTAGTTGATTCTCTTGAAAGTATATTGGAGTTTGTCTATTCAGATTGTTGAATGAAATATTTGGTGTGGTTATTAGACCCCTGCTTTTTCAACTGGTATCAGAGCAGGCAAACACGTTTAAGACCTCATAAGTCTGTGTTTGTAGTAATCTGACTATGGACGATAATATCTCTGACAACGCATCACCAGTTCAGAAACATTCTAACTTGGTGGAAAGTCTTGTTTTTCCTGAGAAATCTCTCATCTCTTCTCCATCATCTAAAACTGTGTATAACTGGGAAGCACGCCTAGATGGACAGTTGGATGAACTTTCTGATGAAATTGATTCAGAAGATGGACAAGATATTGATGAGGAAGTCTCACAGTACATCAAGCTTTTCGATCATCTCCTCAAGAAAGAAAAGTCAACATCTTGCTTGGCTGAATTTCTGACTCATATCTGTCTTGAAAACAGGAAAATGAGAAAACTCTTTAAGGGATATGACCGTGGTTATATTTTGCTACAATCTATTCTGAAAGATCGAGAGGAAGATCTACATTCAAAGAATTCTGAATGTGATGAACTTCGTAAAAATCTCTTTGTGTTGAAAGAAAGACTTGCGGAATCCGAAGCAAGGTATGAATCTCAACAAAACTGTTTAAATGACAGAGAAAATGTTTTTCTCACCCGAGAGAAACAATTGGAGACTGATCTTAGTGTTGCTCTTGAGAAGGTAAAATCTTTGGAAAAGAACTTGAAAAAATTCAATTCTAGCTCTACAAAATTGTCTTCTATGCTAGGAGCATGTAAAGAACATTTACACGTGGTCTGGGCTATAAAGGTATAGACGCTCCAAGTACTGGTAAAATCAATTTTGTTCCTCCTAATAACCTTCTTCAAGATAAAAATTTCACCGGCAGTAAAAGTGAAAAACTCGCTCCAACAACAGATGTCTCAAGAAGCCAAGAATGTCATCCCTCTAAGACTGGTCAGTTGAGAACAGTTAAAAACATTCCTGTAAACTGCTATTATTATGGAAAAAAAGGTCACATTGAAAGAAGATGTCATCTTCGGTTACGGAAAAAACTTCATAACATTCTTGTCTGGATGTCTAAAGAAGTAATTAAACCCGCTTCTCAGTGTACTATTAGAAATTCATCTCGCAATCAAGAAAAGTGTTGTGATGGGCCAATTCCTGATTATGAATATTACATAACTTCTATTTACAACTGTAAAAAAAAACAATATTATATGGATTACTGATAACTCTGAAAAGTCTACAAAGAGAAAAAGGTTTCGAAAGAAGAAGAAAACTTCAAACTCCTCTCATTTCTTCAAAGATGATCTTGCTCCTAAAATAAGTGTTCCCGATTATATTCACATTAATAATCGTGTTTCGGAACTCAAGACCAGTATCAACAGTCTAAAGCACAAGATCAAGAAAGCGAGAAAAGAAGCTGGTTCAGTTAACTCATGTCCTTCTCTTGTTAATTCTTTTGAAGTTTCACATAAGGCTTCTGTTTTGTGTCAAGAAAGTAAAAAGGAAAATATCAATACCTCTAATGAACGTCATGTTCATCATATTACAACTTGACCATTTCCTTGTGTGTATCCTCTGTAAGACCATGAGATGATACACATAACTCTCAAGAAGATGCTTCTTTCTTGACAAATGGTCTGTGTTGTACCTTTTTTTATGTTTTGATCTTGTTCCTTCTTTCTAAGTTTTCCTCCGGATAGTTGTTGTGCCTTGTCTGTTTGATGCTTTGTCTAAAAGTTTAGGTTGTTCTTCCTCAGTGACAGTTGATTTCTAACTTTGTGTTGCACCCCTTGTGAACCAAAGATTCATATCATGTGTTTGAAACTTGTTTTTGTTCTGTCAAAACATGTTCCTAAACGATTTGCTCCTCTGGTTCACTGATTTTGATTTTTGGGTCATAACCATGAACTTTGTGCACCCGACCCATTACCAAACAGTTACAAGTAACCCTAGGGTTTCCTTGTAAAATTCACTTAAATATATATATATATAGGATTTCTTTGGATATACACTTGTTCAGGAAACGTCAAGACTCTCTTGATTTCTTTTGGTGTGCACAATGGAAGGATGCAATGAGGAAGACAAGTTTGATGATGCCAAAGTTTTTGAACTTCACGAAGAACCCATCTCCATAATTTGTTTTCAAGCAATTGATCATGAAAAAGATCTTCCAGTTTAGATATCTTTTCAACTGGTTGGAAATCTTTTTCAAGATTTTGAGGTCGTTTGTGAACAACTTGAAATTGCATCAAAGAACCTTGCGTTTCTAAAAAACGAGCTAAAGAAAGCATCTGATGAACTCGCCCTTGTCCGTTCCTTGGTTGATGATCGTGTCTAAGTTTTTTTTGATTATTGTCTAGGAAACTTCTTATGAGAATTTATTCTTGTGTTTTTAAGAAGGAAAACTAGGGTTTGGAATAGCCATTATTGTGAGTACATATAGCTATTGCTAACGTTTTCATCTTGCAATGTTTTTAGATTTATTTATTTAAATTCTAAAGTTTATTTGGAAGATGATTTTTGCAGTATTAATCTTTATGTTTTTATATATTGAAAATTGTTATGGGATATGTTGTTTACGTCCGTGAACCTTGACTCATATTTGTTCAAAAGTTAACTCTATTATATGTCGGTATGAAAGTATTGATAAAAGATAGAATGAACTTTTGACTACAAAAGTTAAGCCTATTATGTCATTATGCAAATATTGATGGAAGATAGGATGAAATTTTGTTTACATAAATTAAGTCTATTATATGTCATTGTGCAAATAGTGATGAAAAATAAAATGAATCTTTGTTTATTCCGCAGTATTGGTCTTTCCCTGATCCACATCTTTGTGTATGTACTGTGCGGCTATGTAAGTTCTCTTATGTGAGCATGGCCAATTGAATTGATCATTTTCCTTGTGGTTAATTCAATTGAGATTTTTGGATACAAATTCATGTTTCATGTGATTTGTTAATGTCCAAATAAATCCTTATTTTCTTGTAAAAGTAAGGTCGCTCTTGTTGTTCTTTCGGGAATGACATTTTATGGGGGAGAGTTCTTATTTGAACTTGTGCTTAATTGCCAAATCTTTGTGGGGAGTGCGGCTGTGGAATATTGTAGGAGTTATCTTGTATCTTTATAAACTCTTTGATGAATACACTAAGTTTCGACTATGTGAAATCATCGAAACAAGTTGGTATGTTGTTCTCTTTTGGTCATGAAGTATCTCTATGAAAATTTCATGAGGATCCCACTAGTTTTCGTACCTTTGCCAATTTATATTGACATAAAAGGGAAGGATTAATGTGTAGTTCACACTACAAATACATATGGTTTACGGATCATTATGTAAGGGGGAGTGGTTTTCAGTGTGAGATGAAGTATTGACTAAGGGGGAGTGATACATATCACCATAGTATTGTTGTCAAAGTTGTGATACAATTTGACTTTGATGCTGTGTAATAATACTATGACACTGTATAACAATGATTGAGAGCAATTGTTTTCTCATTGTTATAGCTACGGATTTTCAACAACTATGATGCTGAGTTGAACACATTTATAATCATTGGAGTACTTGGAAGTGATGAAGATTTCGAGTAATGTTGAAGAACCAAAGAGATCAAGCATTTGGATGAGAAGTTATAAAGTTTATTTATTTAGTAATCCATATGTATTGATAGTTTTGTCACTAAAATTGACAAAGGGGGAGATTGTTAGAGAACTGTTCGGTCGAACTCGCAAGCATTTCTATCTCAAGCTTGTTTGTCAATGTTAGTGATCAAAACTATGAGTCTTGATTTCTAGTCTTCTTATAGTGATGTCTCGGACTAGGATAGATTGTGTAGTTGAGCATTAGACTTCATGACGTTCATCAATTGAAGATGAAAAACTACCAAGGAGAGCTTGTGTAACTTCATCAACAAAAGGTATGTGGAAACTAAAACTCATCTATCACTTGGAAAGTCTATTTCTACTCTATCTCCTATATTGAGACAAATGTCGTATTACTATATAGTATTCGATTATGCACATTTGAGATTTCGAGCTGAGTTTAACTCGCTTACATATTTCTCGAAATATGTGTTGGTAAGCTTTCGCTTCAACCAAGTTCATCTTATATTCTTGACGAAAGTCAAAAGATGATCATGTGAAAATCACCGAGTAACATCTTACATGGTTTGTGTGATACAATCATTTGGTGTAGACTTGGAATGTTTCGTTATGATTATTTCAATAACTTGAAAATTGCTTTGATGCTAATAGTGTGTGAAAACGGCTATTGTCATCCTCTAAGAAAGTTTCAATGATTGAAATAGAGTTTAGAATACTTAACCATCATTGGATTATGAACATAGTATGCATTCTTGCATGTATGTGATCCATGACCAGAACTATAGTATGCATACCCGTATGCGCACTTGTAGTTATGGAATTCCGTGTACCTAAGTACACATACCCGTACGCGTACTGGCGAAGGGTTTGGGTCCGGAAATTTCTGATGTGTTTGGAAGTATGCGTACCCGTTTGCATACTGGCGAAACCAAAACTCAGACCGGGTACTTAAGTATGCGTACCGTTTGCATACTTGAGTGGTTAAAGTTCTAAAATCGGTTTGTTCATGAACTAATACATTTATATATTAAGGAATGCATTTTTTGCAAACCGTGGCTATAATGTTCATGAATGATTCGAGTGAATCAAACCGATTTTGCTTCAATTGTGTTCTTGTATACTTCTATGAGAATATAGCAATTGAACAACTCTTTAACTAGTTTCATTTGAGTCATTTGAACTAGTTGTGGTTAAGATGAATAAGCTTGATATGAGAGTGTTCATATAGCTAATCTCGGTTAACTACTGTTGAGCCAACATAGTGTACACGTTTAGGTACGGTTAGTCAAACCTAAATGAGGGTACATTTCATTTGTGTATAACAAGCTAAGTTCGATCTAACAGTTGAAAGATATTAGCTTGGGTCTAATCAGGTTTTCATCTAACGGTGAATATTGAATGCTTTGTTACCAAGGTAACTTAGATTGTAAACCCTGATTGGAAAACTATATAAGGGAGAACTCTAGCAACTGGGAAACCTAATCCCCACACCTCATGTGTGATACTAGTTGCGACTAGAGTCGATTCTCCTTTAACCTTAGGTTTTTCACGAAACCCTGTAGGTTAACGACTTAAAGAATTCATTGGGATTGTAAAGCCAGACCCAACTATTTTCTCTATAGTTGCGTGTTCTGATCTTGCCCTGTTCTATTGTATTGAGTACTATCTTCTATAAGATTTGCTCGAGATTGATTCTCTGATAGGCAAGATAAAAAGTAGTCATAAACATCTCCGTCTCATCGTTTGTGATTCCACAATATCTTATTTCGCTACCATACGATTAAGATTATTGTGAGGTGATTGATAATACTAGAATGTTCTTCGGAAATATAAGTCCGGTTTATCAATTGGTTCCTGTGCACCTTGATTTATCAAAAGACGGAACAAAACTCGTAGGTATTTCTGTGGGAGACAGATTTATCTATTCCAATAGTCTTTTCTGTGTGAGACAGATTTGTTTATCAAGTCTTCGACTTTGGGTCGTAGCAACTCTTGGTTGTGGGTGAGATCAGCTAAGGGAATCAAGTGCGTAGAATCTTGCTGGGGTTCAGAGACGTAAATAGCGCAACTGTACCTTGATCAGTGTGAGATTGATTAGGGATCAACTACATTCCAGTCCAAAGTTCATTGGTAGTAGGCTAGTGTCTGTAGCGGCTTAATACAATGCGGTGTTCAAAGCTGGACTAGGTCCCGGGGTTTTTCAGCATTTGCGTTTTTCCTCGTTAACAAAATTCTGGTGTTTGTGTTATTTCTTTTTCGCATTATATTTTGTTATTATATAATAGAAATATCACAGGTTGTGCGTTAAGATCAATCAATTGTGAATCCAACCTTTGGTTGTTGATTATATTGATTGACACTTTAACATTGGTCTTTGGTACCATTCAAGTTGTTTCACATAATAATCAGGCTCCCGGATTTCTATCTGTTTGATTTGATGATTACATTGTGAAACAGAGATATAAACACTTTGATATACTTTTCTCTAGATTGAGTCTGACTGTCTAGTTGATTCTCTTGAAAGTACATTGGAGTTTGTCTATTCAGATTGTCGAAAGAAATATTGGGTGTTGTTGTTAGACCCCCTCTTTTTCAGCTAAGTTTTTACGCCGGCTCGCCTGCCTAGACAACCTGCACAAATACAGGAGCAAAATTCCGAGAGTGTAAAGAGAAACGAACCCGAGACATCAGGGCTACGGGAATCCACCCTCTACCACTGTACCAACTCGTCTGTTAATCTCAAAGAATGATATTAGTCATCAGATCAAAAATGACTGTTAAAACAGTTCTGATTTACTAGCCATTTGAAATATCAGCAGTTATATTTTCAGGTAACCCTATAAATAGAGAACCACTTCTCCTTCATCATTCACACCAAAATCAATTGATTCTCTTCTTCTTCTTCACATAATACAATTTTGTTCATACAAAATATGTCACACTTTCAACCAAAAGAGGATGATGCACTAATTACCGCTTGGATTATACCAAGCAACGATCCAATTAGAGGAAAAGATCATAAAGGTAGAGAATTTTGGAAGAGAATTATGGAAGAATTCGTTAAAAGATGGCCTAGTGGTGGAAATAGGGACAAAAAGTCATTGCAATCAATGTGTACCACATTGAGAGCAGAAGTGAAAAGATATATTTCACACGTGTACTTCCGGAACAAACCTATGGGATTGGGGGAAGCCGATTAGCTAAGTACCTGAAATATTTTTGATGTTTTTGATTATTTTTCCAAAGAGTGAGACACTAATACATTTTTTCCCCTAGTACCGCGAAGGTCGAACCAATTATGAAGCAGAAGTTAAGAAACCTTGGAGACATGAATCGGGTTTCTAGCTTCTGAAGACCTATCAACCAGACTACAATCCAGGGGTGAATAATGATGATGGACCTACTCAAAACACTCAACCTACTCAAGATACTGAAGCTGGTACTTCTGCTCCAGTAAGTGTGGATGAAGATTTGGAGGATATGGCAATGTTTGGGAGCTCACCATCTACCCCTGATTCTGAAACCTCGGACATATCGTATAGAAGGCGTTATTTTAACCAAATAAATGATGTTAGAGGTGGAGGGAGAGCTTCTTCCAAACGAAGGGCTCGTGAGGCTAAAGCATCGCAGAGAGAAGATGGCAAAATGGATAATCTCATAGAACTTCTTGAAAAGGGGCAAGCACAAAGGGTTTCCAAGTATGAAGCAGAGGAAGAGTACCTTAGGAAGAACATGGAAAACACCACAATCTTGGTACAAACCCAACAAAGAGAAGCCGACTTGAAGATCCTATGCCAAAATATGAATGAAGTAGAGGATTAGGAGAAACCCCTCTACAAAAAATGGAAGAACGAGATTTTGGTCTGTAATAGCTTTGATCCTATCCACTAAATTAAAGTGATTTATGAGTAATAATTTAAGTTATTTAGAAGTTCATTTTTAAGTTTTAATTAGAAGTTAATTTAGAAGTAAAATTTAATTTCAATGTACTCTTTAATTTTTAAAAGTAGAATTTTAAATTCAATGTACTTTTTAATTCCTTCAAAAAACATTGTAACCTTGTTTTGCAATGTAATGAAAGAATTCCTTAGTTTGGTAAATTTTCAGATTTTGAAACAAACAACCGTTAGAACAAATTGCCAAACATTTATGTTTTCAAAATTTGAGAACATATCCGTTGGGGGTGTAACGTGAGTGTGAGAAAACATGATTAAATAAACATTTAATTGCTGATGGTGTAAAATAGGTGTAGGCAAAAAAGTCAAATTCTATGACGCGTTTCCATTCAGCGTAGTGCGTTTCCATTCCGCGCAGAAGGGCGACAGGTTTCCATTAAGCGCAGATACCGTGGAATATTCCACTCCGCGCTGAACCAAACAACGAAAAATTAATTTTTTCTGCGCTGAACCAAACAGCGAAACTATGTCGCTACTAGTTCACATGCAAGATATATCTGAAAAGAGAAATAGTGTTGAAAAATAGACGATGCTTTGAGAAGAAATTGCAACGTTTTTTGTCTAGACTAGAAACCAAATGTAACACATAGGACGTAGACTTAAAACTCGGTTCTCAGTGTTTTGAACATGTGTGTTTAACTAGTCGTGTTTCACCTGTGAACACCAAACCGGATAACGTGATCAAGGCGTACGATACTCCCTAGGGAATAATAATAATTTTGGAAAAGGAAGACAGAGAGAAGAACAGAAAAGCCAAAATCACGGATGAATAATTTTTAGCGCAGAAGAAAGGAGCGGAGCGGCGAGCGAGCGAGGTGAGAAAAAGCAGAGAAAGCTAGGGTTTTTGTTTGAGATCGATCAGTTGGTGAGAGTATTAAATCAATCAATATATAAAATAAATTGTTATGGTTGTTATTTTTGTTGTTTGATCAGAAAAACTAAAAAAAAAATGGTGTCTTCATTAAGTTTACGTTGCTACTATTCTTCTTGTTGTTGTTACAGTTATTGTGTGTGTGAGAAAGAGAAAATCTTGTGTGTGATTATGCAGGAAATATCTAGTTTGAGAGAGGTAGAGAGAATCAGGGAGAGAGATAGAGCGAGAGCTATTGTGAGGGGGTAAAAGGATTTTCAGAGAGACCCAGAGTGTTAATTATCTCGGTTTCTCTCTATTTGAAAGGAATTTTGAAATTAGGGTTTGGGTTCTTCTCAAATCGTCATGGAGAACAAGCTTGTGGTTAGTATTTTCCTCTATTACCCCCAAATTGTTAGCTTTGAGATAAATGATGTCATTTTCAGCTTCTAACCTGGAATTACAGTTAGTTTTCTACTAAATTTTGGTAATTTATCTTGTGATTGTTTTCCAGGTTCTTGGTATCCCATGGGATGTTGATACTGAAGGCTTGAGAGACTATATGAGCAAATTTGGAGAGCTAGAAGATGTTATAGTGATGAAGGTTAGGGTTTATGCATTTTTACTGCTCCTAGTTTGATGTTTATTTTGGAATTCACTGTGTTAGTTTCGATGTCTTAATTCGCCTTTTAGTTTCGTGCTCCAATTCTTAGTATTTGGTAGGAGAGGACCAGAGTTTGAAATGATTTTTTTGTTACCGTAATCGGATATTATAAAGCTCAAGTCTTGGCAGACATCAAGCAATTCCTAATCAATCTGGGTTTTCTTTTCTATATGGCTTTGTACTACAGGAACGGTCAACTGGACGCTCTCGTGGTTTTGGTTATGTAACTTTTGCGGAGGTTGAGGATGCGAAGGTAAAACATTTTGTTACTTACCACCTCCTTTTTTCTCAACTTGTATAGTTTACTGGTCTGATGCATTATGTTACTGTGCTTAATCATGCATCTACGACTAATTCTGTGACAATGACGTATGCATAGTATTGATTTTTTCACAATCATGTTTTCTTGCCTAACTTGTTTCTGTGCACTTTTTTGGCAACAGAGTGCCCTGGAAAGTGAGCACTTCCTTGGTAACAGAATTCTGGAAGTAAAAGTTGCCACACCAAAGGTTGTAGTGCTAAAGCTGCTTTAAGCTACACTCTCGTTTTTGTTTACCAGCACTACTCTCTCGAGGTTGTTTGAAAAGTTGATAACCCACTTGTTACTGTAGAAATACTAATGCACTTATATGGTTGTCTTTACAGGAAGAAATGAGAGCACCTTCTAAGAAAGTAACAAGGATTTTTGTGGCCAGAATCCCACAGACTGTAACAGAAGCAATATTCCGAAGGTGAGTTCTTCTCTAAAAATTAGTTTATAATAACCAGAACTTTCTGCTTAATGTAGTCTTTTGTGTTTGTTGTTGAGAGTTCTACAATCATGGAAAAGAAGTAACTAATCCAGCTGTGTCATCCTTTTCAGTTATTTTGAAACCTATGGTGAGATAACAGATATATACATGCCCAAGGTTAGTTTTGAAATCCCCTTCTCATATTTCATTACATAGGCATTAATGCAATTGAGGAGCAGTCTTCCTATTTGTGGAGATTATTCTATGTTTTATATGGCTTATTCATGATTTGCAGGATCAAGGCTCAAAAGCTCATCGTGGGATTGGGTTCATTACTTATGAAACTGCAGGTTGTTTACGCTACAAAAATAATTATACTCATTTTCAAAATTTAGGATACTGCAACGCGTTTTAGTTATGTTGGATTTAAGATTGAAGATGTGCTGTTGTATTTGGCAGATTCTGTGGACACTTTGATGTCTGAAACCCATGAATTGGAAGGTTCAACGATAGTTGTGGATCGAGCAACCCCAAAGGTAGTACATTATACCCCTCTGAGCGAGTCCAGGACTCCCAGAAGTTAATATCTGTAGAAATTATAGGGAATATTTATTTTTTGTCAATTCTTGTTCATTGGAATTCACTCAACCTCTAAGTTTTTAGGATGACGACTCCACTCACATGAGACAACCACCACCAAGCAGAGTACCACAGGGTGGATATGGGGCATATAATGCATATATCACTGCAGCAACTAGATACGCTGCACTTGGTGCTCCTACAATGTATGATCATCCAAGCTTAGGATACGCAAGTGAGTCTGCATGCAAGTTTTTGTTGCTGTTAATTTGTGAGTTTATGCACACGTATATCTTTGCTGATCCTATTTATCTGTGTAGGAGGGGTTGCCGAACCAGCTGTGCGGGGAATGGGCAAAAAGATCTTTGTTGGTAGGCTTCCACAGGAGGCAAGCGTTGAAGATCTGCGCCATTATTTTGGCAGATTTGGTCGTATTATAGATGTCTATGTCCCCAAGGTATAATATTTTCCTGCATCCTTAATAATTATAGAAAAACACAATTTGAATTGATAGGTTTCTTCTGTGTATTCTACTGAGAATGGTTTTTTCTGAATGATTGTAGGACCCAAAAAGAACTGGTCATCGGGGTTTTGGTTTTGTAACTTTTGCAGAGGATGGTGTGGCAGAGCGCGTTTCTCGAAGGACTCATGAAATTTGTGGACACCAGGTAATGAATGGAATCTAATACTGCTTCTGATGTTCCAACTTTTGTCACCCTGAATGTGTGGGAATACCTTTCCAAATCCAGCTAATCATTTGGTACTGATTCTGCTACACAGGTTGCAATAGATTCAGCAACTCCACTTGATGATGCCGGTGGTACAAGTGGAGGAGGAGGAGGGAACCTAATGATGCAGAATCTAGAGCCTTATGGTGGCTATGTAGGTCCAATGCGTGCTTATAACAACTATGGGAGTCTGGATTTTGATGATGTAAGTATTAAATGTCTTGGATAATGTCATAGTTATGCTTGAGCAAACATTCATTTTGATCTGTTGCTTCTTCCTTATGTTCTCAATGCAGTGGGGGAGTTACGGTGGCCAGACATATGGTGGCCAGAGTTATGGTGGTCTAGCTCGGGCTGGTGTTAATATTGGTGGTGGTGGTGGTGGTGCTAGCAGTGGCAGACCTTCGAGAATGAACTGGAGGTTTAGGCCATACTAAGACATGGACCCTTGCCTTGGTCTTTAATAGAAAAGCGGAACATTTCAGACTCCATGTCTGTAGATGTTGTCAAGAATTTATTTATAATTGTTTCAGATTTAAGCTAAAAAGGAAGAGTTTGCAAACTATGGTTACTTTCTACTTGTAACAAAATGCTGTAGTAAATTATACTTCCAAGCACAGTTTAATGGATCATTGTACTCTGAGAAATTTAGGCAACCTTTTGTATCCACCTTTGTTATAGGGAGGGGTTTTTTGGAACAAGGGAGTGGAATCAGAGTGAACTCACAGATTCACAAACGAGTTAGATTTTTAGTTTTTATGGCCAAAGTACCCTTTAAATTTCATCACTAACCCAACTCTGTCTAGCTTTAGCAACTCCCAACAACCAAAACATAGGCAAATTTTAATTAGAACTCGTTAAGTAGAATCAACAAGTGTTTGCACCCTTTATCACTGAAATCCGATGTTAGATAAAGACACGACGATAATGCCGTATGAGACTATGACGATAATGCCGTATGAGACTATGAGTATCGATATTTTAAAGGAAGGGAAGATGACACTTTTTTTTCTTCTTTTCTTGAGCACACAAACACGAACATTTCATTAAAAGAAGACCAATACAACAGACAAACTGACCTTTACATTTGATCCTTACTACATCGACTAACAGACTTGGAGGGCATTCCCACCGAACTTGAAACCTTATACTAGTTCTAGTTGCTTTAGCAAGCTTATCAACTGCTTGGTTACAGTCCCTTCTTTGAAATTGAACAACACAACTACTAAGAGAGTTTAGCAAACTCTGACATTCATTTAACAGACACCAATCTTCCCATGGAGCATTCTTCCGGTTACCATTACAAGCTTTAATTACCGCCATATTATCACCTTCAATTATGACATTTGTAAGACCAAGATCTTTAATCCACTTCAAAGCAGTCAGCATCACCATAGCTTCTGCTTGAGCTATGTTTCTTGACTTGGATAAGTATGCCATTGCCCCCATGAATCTCCCTGCATTATCACGCATGATTAAACCAAAACCAGTATTAGAGAAATCTTTTTTCACAGAAGCATCTATATTTTATTTAATCCAGTTAGGTGGGGGGTGTTACCATCCGCCTTTTACTATTCTAGGTTGGTTAACTACATTGGCAGAGTTACTTCCCATATGGATGCAAGAATTCCTAATACTGTTTATGACCTTTAGTGGGTGATGATTCTGATTACTAAAGATCTTGTCACACCTAGACTTTCAAATATACCACATGGTATTAACAGCTAAACTCAGAAGGTTAGTATTTTTAGTATTACGAAATTTTGCTGCTTGTGTGGGAGATGAGAATGCCATAATTTTAACTAAGCCCTTTCTGACATATTATTGTGTTGTGTAAGTACAGACTTCATGTTCTCCTTATGAATTTATTTATAGGCAGAGTTGACTGTGAATTCACCACATTTTGTAAGGGTCCATCTCAGTTTATCTTTTTTTCCTGGTGAGATTCTGATAGTGAGAATTCTATCCACTTGATCCTGAGGAAACAACTGCATCAGCACACTTCTATTCCAGCTATTTGAATTTTTATCAATTAGCTCAGAGACTTTTAGATCATTGTTAAAGACTGAATTAGTTTTTTTGATGTCTCTGCTCTTGATCCCTGGTATCCAGTTATGGTGATAAACACTAATGTTCTCTCCACCCCCTACTTCCCAGATGTAATGATCTTTCACCAATTCCATTCCTTTAAGAATACTTTGCCACACCCAAGAGCATGTTTTAGGAAGTGGATCTTTCAAAGGGTCTTTGTTCCTGAAATACTTTGCTTCCATCAATTGAACCCAAGGAGCTTCAGCCTCATTTTGTATCTCTAAAACCCAGACCACCCATTCTTATAGGAAAACAGACTTCTCTCCAAGCTTTAAGAGTAATGCCTCTACTTTTTTTCTTGTTCCAGAAATAGTTTCTCTGAATTCTATTCATTTTCTCAGCTGTTTTATCAGGCATAGAGAAAATACTCATTTGATGTTGTGCTATATTGCTTAGAGTAGCTTTTATCTGAGTAGTTCTTCCCCCTGATTAATGATTTTTCCTTGCCATTTTTGCAGATAGAAATTCATCTTTTCCATAGAACCTTGAAAGCAATTGTCTCTATTTCTGGTTGTAAATAGATCCACCCCAAGATATTTTTCATCTTTCTTCATCTGCTTCATTTGAAGTATTTCAGAAATGTCTTCACAAGCATCTTCATTCAGATATTTGCTGAAAAAAATACTTGATTTATCTAGATTGAGTAGTTGTCCTGAAGTATTTGTAAACCTGTAAATGATATCTTTTAAATTTAGTACTGAACAAGCAGAAGCCTTTGTGAATAATATGCAGTCATCTGCAAAAAACAGATGAGTTATCTTTGAACCCTTGGTAGCTGGCTGAACAGGTTCAATTAGATGTTTGTTTGCTGCATTTGTAAGAAGCATGCTGAAGTCTTCCATGCCTATTATAAACAGATATGGAGAAATGAATTTCCTGAAGCCATCAATGAGACATATCAAGTGTTGATTCCTAAAAAAGAATATATCAACAAACCAGAGGATTTTAGACCAATAAGCCTGTGCAACATAAGCTATAAAATCATTACAAAATTGCTCACCTCAAGATTAAAGCTCATCCTTCCTAAGCTGATATCCAAGTGGCAAGCTGCTTTTGTTCCAGGGAGAAATATTCATGACAACACATGAAAAAAACAAGAATCTTTTCAGGCATTGTTGGAATTAAGCTAGACATGGCTAAAGCCTTTGATAGAATGGAATGGTCTTACTTGGAAGCAATCATGGAAAAGTTGGGTTTCTATGAGAAGTGGTGTAATCTCATCCACAAATGTATCAGCTCTGCAAAAATTTCTCTAATGCTCAATGGTTCTCCTCTCACTCCATTCATACCAACAAGAGGGTTAAGGCAAGAGTAAGAAAAAATTGTTTCACCAGATTTATGACCTCTTTCCCCACAATGTCCCAGGTGTGTTGATAAAAACCAGCTTGGTAGCCATCTGGCCCTGGTGCTGCCCAAGGTTTTATCAGGAAAACAATACTTCTAATTTCTTCATCAGTTGGTTCAGCTGTGAGCATAAGATTGTCCTCCTCAGTAACTTCTGTATTTATAATATTTAGCAGATCCTCATCCATGAATGGATTAGTTGAAGAAGTTATGCTACTGAAATGATCATTTAATAAATCCTGAAGATCTTCCCTTGAGTGCAGCCAATTTCCTTGCTTGTCCTGCAGAGAATCAATATTATTTATTCTTTTCCTGTAATCTGCTCTTTGATGGAAGTACTTTGTGTTATTATCTTCAAATTTGAGAATTTTATCCCTTGATTGTTGATATATCATTTGGCTCGGTTTTTGATACCATTGCTTCAGGCTGTCTTCTAGACTTTTGATTTCAGCTTGGTCTTGAGGGTTTTTGTTTCTTGCCTTTTGAAGTAACTTCCGAGTTTTCTGGATTTCTGAGTTAACATGTCCAAAATGGTGATGATTCCAGTGCTGAAGGGCTTTTGTGGTTCTATTTAGATTCTCCAGGAAAGAGTTTGGGTTATCTTGAGCTGTATGTACCCAGCTATTTTGAATAATTTCCTTACAAGTTGGGTCTAAGAGCCAGATTTGATAAAAATCTGTGGGGTTTTTTATTGGGGGGTGAGGTTTTATTTGTGTATAAGAGGATTGGGGCATGGTCAGAGCCAGGGGATAAGATTATTTATGATCGAGGTTTGGAATTTCTGGAACTAGAAAGGATTGGCTAGAGCTCTGTCAATTCTTGTTTGGACCATTTTATGATTTTTTCTTCTGTTGGACTAGGTAAATGGAGATCCTGTAAATGGTATATCACTTAACCCTCATTGATCCATTGTATCTTGAACAAAACTGTAAGAAGGAGCTGAATGTGTAGAGAAACTTTTCTTGTTAGCTGGCTTGAGAGTGATGTTTAGATCTCCAATGATGGCCCAAGGAGATGTAATACTCTGTCCCATCTTGTTGATGAAGTCCCATTGTTGTTTTCTGACCTTTTGATGTGTAGAACCATACATGCAGGTGAAAAAGCACTTCTTATCTTGATCTTCAGAGAAAACTTCTAGATTTATCGTATGCTCATTGCTGTTGATGATCTTGATTCCCAGGTTATCCTTCCATAGACACTCAACCCTTAACACTCCCATTTCCATTTTCCAAATTATAAGAGCATTTCTAATAAAGGGGGAATCTTTTTGTTTTTCATGACACACAGGATTTTAGACTCCTAATGAATATAAATCCATCTCCAATGGTTGGATCCTACAAACTAAAAAGGATGGGAAAATAAATATGAAGGTATTAAAGAAAGTCTTATTTACACCTTTACTTGCACCTCCACATCATATTTTCAATTATTTTATTTTATTTAGAAATTAGCTAAAATAAAAATAAACGGTTAAGATCGTTTCATATAAAATATTCTAAGGATTAAAACCTTTAATATTTGAGATAGTTTTTTAACTATGGAGTCCTATATTTACTATATGTGTAAAATCTCCTAAATAAAAGTCTTAATAAGACTTCCACGTAGGAGTTTTTACACCTACTATTGAAGATGCTCTAAGAGAATCAAATATAATATTTTCTGATCTTTATCCTTAAATGTACTTGAGCTTACTGAAAACGAAACCTTCTTAGTTTGAGGCCTAGTGTGTTTATTTGAGGCCTATACTTTTCTTGAACCAACCTAGAGAAGGGGATATGGGGTGTCTAAAATATGTTAAAATACTAAATTACCTTTTAAACAAACCTTAATAATTCTAATTATCTAAAACAAACACAAATATCATAATCATTTCTATTAACAATCCAATCTTTAATCAAAACCCATCTTTTTTGAATTTCCATCAAAATCAAAAACTAAAACCTAATCACAAACAACAATTGATATTTTTTTTTTTTTTTTTTTTTTTTTGGGTTTTGAAAGAATATTCGAAAACAAACAATTCAAGTGATTGAGTTAAATCCATTTAATCCATTCCTTTTAAGAGAAACTCAACAATGATTTAACTATGAATCTTTGAAATTTCCTCAAATTTTCTGAAAATCAACTATAATCGGTTTATGAGTGCATTAGCGTAAACCAATTTCTCTTGATGTTACAAGGAATCGGTTTTCATTGCACACCTATATAAACCAATTCTGGGTTGCTGTGATGAACATCATTCACGCTAATGTACACATAAACTGATTCTGGGACCAAGTTTGGATTTGTAGAGAAATCAATAATTGGTCTTTATGTGCCTCATATATAAACCGATTATGAAAAGGTAGCTATTTCCCATAATTTCAAATTCACAATCGGACTATACGTGCCTATATATAATCCGATTGTTACCGGATATTGTTTCTTTTTTTGCTCAAACATTTTTTTTTTTTTTTTTAAACTGTAGTCGTTGGTCCCTTGTGTATGTAAAGAGGATAGCCTATATAAACTACTTTATTCAAAGAAATCATTCTCCATTGGTCATTATTTCATCCAAAGATGTCAAATCCTTCATCATCAACTACCAATTCATTTGAACACATACTTATACAAACGAATTACTCCATCATCATCAACTACCAATTCATTTGAAGACATACTTAAAAGAAGCAAACGAACTACCACATCATCATCAAGTGCTGCGATGGAAGAAGAAGACGTACTCAAGGCAAAGAAATAACGTGAAGACCAATTCCAACTAAGTCATATATTAAAGGATGTCGAGGAAGAGAACGATTGGGTTACAAATTATAACATTATCAAGGATCTTCCCGAAGAACATCAACATGAGAATATATTTTGGATTCAAGTTGCATCAGGTCCTTTCATTTCAAAGATGGACGATATGTACAAGAAACCACACTATCATTATGGACCCGATTACATTTGTTCAAGGTCGATTCACGTTAAGAAATTGTGCTACAAGTACAACGGGTTTCTCACTAGGCGCATAGGCGACAAGTTTGTGGCACAGGATGCTTATACCAAACAGACAGGAGAGCCGTTTTATCATTTTGAAGTTACATTGATAGTTGAATCTCACAGTAAGAAATAAAGAAATTTCATACTATGCGGTTACAAGATCAATGTGGTAGTCTAGTACCGTGCTAGTTTATCGTTGTAATGTACTAATTTGAATTTTAATGGTTTATGCAAAGTGGAAATGGTCCACAATCAGAGCTTGTAAGATGATAAATAGTCCGATTGTAGTATAAAAATTTGTTTATTTTCCTGTAACTTATTTCATCCACAATCGGATTACATCTCTATCCACGTAGACTGATTCTAAATTAATCTCGGGCAAGTTTGTAACAGAATCGATTTATATTTTCACCATCATAAACCGCATTCTCTTTGAATTCAAAATCGGTCTCTACGGTCATACCATAAAAATCGATTCTGGAAAGTTATAGGATTACTAGCTTCAGAATCTGACTTTAATAACATACATGTAAACCGATTCCGAAGCTTTTTTTTAATGAATTTAACATAACAAAAAAAGGCAAATCACTTTCATTCATTAAGCTTGGTTCAAATTGCAACATACAATATACGAAAGCGACAAAATATAAGCATCTGATAGTTTATTTTCTTAACAAAAAGCAAACACATATTCTAAAGGATCTCTTGCCGCGTAAATTTGCCTCAAAATGGACAAGTTATTCTTATTATCCTCCTTAGTTTTACTAAGGATGTCACTTGGTTTACACGCTTTCATCGACTTTACCGTTTCCAATTGATGTGGTTTCAACCCACAAACGACAGAATGTCCAATAAGAGATTCCGGATCATCGTGATTATGACACCTATTCATCACTTTAGAGAGCTTGTATACATTGTTGGGTCTATTGTCTATAATCTTAAATGGGCAGCCGTACTTCTTTGATTTAGTCATGTATTCCCTTGTCATCTTCTTCATGTACTGTCTGTCTTTTTCCCTGTGACTTTCATGATTTCTATATCTCTCGCAAACAAGTTCTAAACGATCACGGCTTGAATGCCGGCCTATAAATAATGAGCATTTAATCTATATTCCCATGTCCACAAACCATTGATTTGCATCATCCCTATTTTTCCATGCCAAATCAGTGTAATAGTGGTCAGAGGTATTAGGACCCAACAGAGATACGGGTTCAGGTTGATCTTCGTCAAACACTTCAACAATCTAAAACATATGTCAACAAGTTAAGGATTCAAAATCGCCTTATGTGTAACAGTTGAGAAAACCGATTGTAAGGGATCTGTTTATATATATAAGTATATCAACCGATTAAGGACTCAATGATTTCAGAGAAAAATTCCCAAAAATAACAATCTGTTCACATTGAGTAACATGTAATTCGATTTATGTTATCATTTTCTTGTATCATTCCGTCTCCACAATCGGATTACATATATACGTACATAAACCGATTGCGAACTTTGTGTATTTTTCGAAAATGTTCAAGTGAAGGAATCGACATATGTACATCACCAACAAAAATCGATTTTTTCACCTACCAATCGCGCCAAAAGTGTACAATAATCTGTTTGCATGGTGATGAACAACGACCAATTTTTGTTTCCAATTTGGGGATTTAACCCAGAATCGGTTTACATGGTGCTATCGAATAAACCGATTATGGGTTAAAATTTTGAATTTCCCCCCTTTTTGGGTGATTGTAACATGCAAATACATGTTTGGAAATCGTTAGAACGCATACATGACCATTGGAAGCATCATCACCTTCTTCTTCCCGACAATATTATTCTTGTGCTACAATAATATCCTCAAGCATGATTTGGTTGATATGGTCGTCTTCGTTCAACAAATAATCCAAATCGGTAGGATCGAAATCAAGATTATCTGATGCCCCACTTCTTCATCACTACTAGAGTCTTCATCGTCACTATAAAGATTCATTTTTTCTAACAAAATCACAAACCCTAGTTTTTTATATTTTTTTTACTCTACTTCTTCTTCTTCTCCAAACCTTAGAAGAAGACATTCTACTCTAATTCTAACACTATAATCAAACTCAAGCACTAATTGATTTAACTAGTACTAACTTAATTAATCATCATTAGTGAATAAGGGCATATTAATTAGCCATTAACATAAATAGGTAGATAAGGGGTCTCTAGAGATTACTTCTTAATTACCCTTATTGTCTTTTAGTAACATGATTCAAATAAATACACTAGGCCTCAAACTAGGAAGGAACGAAAGATTCCAGGTACCCAAACGATTACATCTTGATTTTCTCTTGTTTTTATGTATGTATCGATAAAAAAAATAAAAATACAGCATGTATGACCTTGGTTCGTTCGAAACAGTGGTAGTGAAGTTAATCATTCACATCTACAATTTGAATCGTGAATATTTGATATCTCTACCAGATAAGTGGCGGTGAAACTCAAAATTTCGCTTCCACCCAAGTAGCAGTGGAGTACGACCGTGACTGTGAAATATAACATTTCACCTTCCATTTTTTTTCCTTTCAGTTTGATTATTTAGTTACTAATAAGTCTACCAATTTCTATTTAATTTTAATGTTAAGGCTGTTCCATTTGCAACTCTCCCTTACAAGAGGAAACCATCATATGCACATATCTTCGGTATCTTTCACAAGAGATGCCAATAGACATGAATTGTAGTCATCACCTATTGTTGAACAACTAACTCTTAAAGTAAAGCATCACAACCCTTGTAGATTTTTTCAAGATACGATGATATTAATATTTATTGATGGTGGTTTTTAATATAGGGCGAAAATCGTAAAAGTCTGCCTACCTGACCCAGCATCAGAAGTAGTAGACCTTGATATGTTTATATTCCGCAAGGAATTTGAAGAATATATCAGAATCTGATGAGTGCCTATGTCTCTCTTCATATTATATTGAAACTCAAGCTCCTAGATGAATTGTTCACTAGTATAGAGCCTAATGAGTATTTAAGCTCCTAGTTGCATTACTCACTAATACCGGAGCCTGCCGAGTATTCATTCTATGCTATGTTCTCAGCCGAACTCTTGATTTTGACATGACATGACAATTAATGTTCGCTCGCAACTGAGTAGCATGAATTTCCTGAAGTGTCAGGATTAAGATATGCATGGAAATACTCAATTAGAGGCACACAAAGTTATGATGCCCTCTGAAACATAATTAGTGATTTTGTATGAGCGCACAAAATTCACCAAAAAATTGATTGGTTTTGCGGCAACCCGCAAAATTCAGTCCTTTCACCTAATTTTATCAATTTGCAAAAATTAGGTTTTTGCGCCCTGCGCGATAATTCGAACCCTATTGGTCGAAACTAAACCTAGGTAAACTAGGAAATTAATCCGTCATGGACTAGTAGGAGCAAAATCCTACCAAAAGTAGAAAACAAAAGGAACTGCGACAAGTAAAAGCAGCAGCAAAGGGAAGCGTGTCCACGCGTCCGATCCGCTCCATCAGACACCGCCCTGGCCAATCGGCCACACTCTATGTTGCCGCTTGCCATCCCTCTTTCCCATCGACCAATCAGATCGCTTTAAATGCGCCACACGCACTTTTAAATAAAGTTGGAAGCTGGCCGGTCGACACACTCAATTCCTTAAGGAATTTAATATAGACTGCCCATGTCAGTCTTAAAACGATTACGGCCGTACGTTTTGGCCAGTCGATTTATCAAACCTAGTCGCCTCATAACATGGTCAGACAAGCGCCATCATGTACACTGGCGGGCCTGCTAATGTCCGGGATGATCGGCCTCCTTCCAACTCGCAAGCAGAGCCACTAAACGCTTAGCCCAAAACAGTTGGCCGCGCGAGCTACAAAACCCTAATTTTATTAAGCGGCATTACATTACTGCCGCAAAACGATCTTGACCGCCCAACTTCGCCGGCCGAATTGATCGGCCTAGATTTAATCTCGATTAATTGGCAATGTTCAAATATGCTCACCAGTGGCTCGGCTACAGTGATGGCTGATCCAACAACTCCCAGCGCGCCGCTAGCATCAAAAACCGTTAGCCCAAAATAGGTTGGCCACACTGCTTTTAAAACCTAAATTAAATCAACGACAGCCATTAACTGCCGCAAATCATCTTGACCGTCAAACTTCGCCAGACGAATTGGACGACCAAACTTCTATTCTAGGCGCCAAACAAGATGTGGCCGTGACCATTGGCCTCCCCTCTTCCATGAGGAGCAATCGGCCAAGCCGCGGCCGCCCATATGGCTCCTAAACGCGCGCCCAAATATGGATGGCCTCGCTCCTTATAAAAATCTTAAATAAATTAGCGGCAATCAATAACTGTCGCAAATCATCTCAGCCATCCAATTTGGCTAGCCAATTTAATTGGTCTAGATTTAACTTGGACCGACTAATAGGAGGTCGAAATGGCTACCATCCATCACTCTCCTATAGGGACCCATCGGCCTACTTTTGGCATGCATGAACAGCTCCTAGAAGCTTCCTGAAAGTGGCCGGTCACGCTCTTTTTAAGACACTAGGTTTAGCCACCAACCAAGATAGGCTCTATACAACGATGCTTCACATGCATCGATTATTTTGAGTTGCTTGATTAAAAGCGATGCTTTACATGCATCAAATAACTTAGTTATTTAACATAATAATGCCACATGCTATTCTTTGCGGAAAGTCTCATAACTTGGCTCGCCACACATGACCACCCGCCGCCTGGCTTGTGCGTGATTGGTCAGAATAACTAGGTCTTGCAAACAAGACCCATTCAACAACTTGCTGCATATTTTCCACGAAAATACTCGAGACATCAAACATGTCACAAACTGGGGGATGTTCATCAGGGTATTGATCTGGCGGTTTACAGCGTGCGGCGTGCAACACGCCCATTATGAGAAAGTGTCAGGAAAAGCGGACAGTTAGTGGCAGCAGAGAAGTAGTGGGTGTGTACCGACCCGTCTTCTCTCATTGAAAGACGTGGTTTTCAACATTTTCACACGATCCCGCTCCTCCATCACTCAACTACTCCCATTTCCTATGACATCAGGGTGCGTTCAACTATGACTTGTATAAATAGGTTTCAACCTATTTCAACCGACAACAGAGTTTTGGTTATCAACACAAGTATCCAGAAAAAACACCAAAAACTGATAGCTTACATTACGCAAGCCAGTTCTATATTCTGATACAAGTCATAAAATAGCCACACCTTCAGAGTTAACCATTCTGATCTCAACACCTTCTTCGCTTCCCTCCCTAAGATCAACCCTTCTCCTTCACTTTGTGACCGAAGCAAGGCTGGAACAGCCATTTCTTGGTTTAGGCCAGAATTGTACAGATTGATCTCTCGAATCTAAAGTACTCCCGTGCAGTGCATTTGTTTAAGGTTTAGATTCATTTCTCGGCGGCACACCCAGATTTACCAAAACCAGCAGAATCAGTTTTTACCCCAAAACAATATTGATAAGGAATATAACACTCAGGAGGCATTATTATGAGACTATGGGGTAAAGAGTTGTTAAATGCCCGAGAGTGGCTTTATCATTGGTAAAATTTTACCACATTTATGGTGTATTTGAGTGAACCACAAAGCATAACTCTTTCTCCAAAAACCTTGGTACTTTACCCCAGTATCAAAAAGAATATGTCAGGTATTGGTTGCGTCAACAAAAAAATGAAAACTCAACTGCTTGGTCGAAATGATACTTGGGAAGAATGAAGAAATATGAATATTTGGTAGGGATCGAAGAACCGTCAATGATTGGTTTCGACAAATTATAGTTGACAAGATATTATACACATCTTTTTTTTTTTTTTGTCAATATGTGCAAGACGCTTGATAAATACTCTTGAAATGCATATATATATATATATGAATCAATATTTTGATACGAATAAAATGATTTATTGTTAAAAAATGTAAGCTATTTTGGTCCCTTGCCCGGAGACTACAAATAACATCAGAAAAAATACTTGCGCAGTCAAGTGATGATGCTGATTCTCTAACCATTTTAGCCACAACATCAGTAACTTGATTATCATCTTTACTCACAAAAGTAAACTTACAATAATTAAAACTTGAATTTAGGAATTTGATTTATTTAAGAATGTTCCGATTCTCCCATTGAATTAAGAGATAATTATCTGTTATTGATTGAATCACTAGCTTAGCATCAGCTTCAGTATGAATTTTGGTTAACTGCAACTCATTTGCCCATTTTAAAGCTTCACGTATCGCCATGCACTCGCCAACTTCTGGGTTTAGAACTCATTTGCATTATGTCCTTTGATGCCTTCACAGTTCCTGTATAATTTCGGAGTACAATAACGGTGCCAAGTTGGTTAGTATCATAATCAAAAGAAGCATCAATATTGAATTTAAAAATATCTTGCATAGGTGGTTTCCATTGTGATAAAACAGGTGAATGTATGCTAGGGGTATGCATGTCATTATCATAAACATGAGAGCTTAAATGAAAATTAATACGATTCACCGAATTAGAAGAGTTAGGAGAAACTCCCTGGAAGACAGAGTCGGATCTATCCTTCCAAAGAACCCATGCACCTATCATGATTGTGAACAATCTTTTTTCATCCAAGATTCTATTGTTGCCATCAAACCAACTTTCAGCCCATTCTGAGACACTATCAGAATATATATTCAAGCCCTATCAGAAAACCCCGGGAGTGTGGGGTTTTCAACGGGCATCGCTGCGGTTATCCTGCAGCAACTTCCCGGGAGGTCACCCATCCCTGGATTGCTCCCGCCCGAGCACGCTTAACTGCAGAGTTTTCTGCCAACTTTGGAGCCAATTGTACTGAAAAGGCCTCGGTGTTAGGGAAGGACAAACCATTACTTATATTCCATTCGGCCAACCACTACCGAATATCGGGGTATTACAAGTATTACACAACCCAATAGGTCTATAGACATCTGCACAGATTGGTTTCTTCTTTTTGGGAATAAGAGATATAAAAGTATTATTAATCTGTTTTAGAATGTACTTGGATTCAAATAATATTATCACCATAATGCAAACATCATCACCTACCCCATTCCATTGTCTTTTGTAAAAACCTGCTTGAAAACCTTCAGGGCCTGGAGCACTCCAGTTTTCCATACTCTTAAGAGTATCAAAAATTTCTTGATGTGAAGGAGTTCTTGTAAGAAGTATGTTTTCTGCTTCAGTGATAATAGTAGGAATAATATTTAAAGAACCTTCATCTAACATTGGATTAGTGGAAGTACTTATTCCTTGAAATGACTTGTGAGATGTAAAGAAATCTCTTCTCTTGTGTGCAACCAATTATTGTCTATACAATCAATATTGTTTCTGGCCCCCTTCCTGTTAGTTTTAGTATGAAATCACTTACTATTATTATCCATATCCTTGATAAAGTGGTCTCGTGATTTTTGCTGGTAAAATTCATTCTTCATTTTGTGGCATTTGTATAGCTCTTTGTTGATGCAGAAAATTCTGTTGTGATTAATAGCATTATCGGCCTGTTCTTGAAGCTGATTCAATTCTTCTTGTAATTCATCAACTTTTTGATTAATATTCTCAAAACGGACCTTGTCCAAATAGATAGTTATTTCCTTATGATTTGTAACTTCTTTATCAATTGAAATCCAGGAGAGCCAGAGAAACTATATTTCCAAATATTTTCAATACAGATGCACAAGATAAATCATCATTTAGCCAAGTAACAAAGAAGTTAAAGGGCTTCCAACAATTTGGAATAGTGGCATCAGTTATTAACATGATATGACCGTGATCACTTCCTACTTGAGTGAGATGCATAAGTTTGTAATTAGGAAATTTGACATTTCATTCTCCATTCCCTAGAGCCATATCTATTCTAGATCTCTTAGTACCAGTACCTAGAATATTATTAGTCCAGGTGTAGTCTTTACCAACAAACCTAATGTCCTCTAAACCATAAGAGTTAACAATATTATTAACCCAACCATCAATAGAAGAAGAAGCTCTTGTGTAATTGTCTAACAAACGGAAATTAAGATCACCTAGTAGAATCCAGGGAGAATTATTAGCCATACTAATTTGATGGATATAGTCTCATTTTTTTTTCTTCTTATTATAATTAATATAACCATACATACGGGTCAGCAAGTACTCAGGTTTACTAGGGTCTGACTGTATGATAACATTAAACATGTTGTAACTGGAATCTACCACATCACAAGTGAAGCCATTATTCCAAAGTAAAGTTAAACCACCAGAGAGACCAATAGGTTCAATGTAAGCCTGATTAGGGTATTGAAATTGATTAAGAAGAGGTTTGCTTTTTACTTGGCTTATGTTTTTCTCACACAAGAAGATAATATCAAGATTTTGTAATCTTATGAGGTCACTAAGGTGATTTCTGGTATAAGAATTTTTGAATCCCTAAACATTCCATGAAATTATCTTCATATTAAAATGAGAATCAAGACTGAATGCAAAGATAATTTGAGTTGAGAATAATATAACAAAAATTACTAAAAATTTTTGAGGCAATTAAACTGTAAACCTGAAAAGGACCGGCTAAAACAATAATCTAGAGATATAACTAAGTAGATAAAAAAAAAACACTACCAAAGATAGGAAAACTAAACCTTTAAAAGATTAAAAATAAAAGTGAAGATTTTAGTTTGTAAGAAAAATACCTGCATCTCCATTGATATGTTTCCATGTTGAGTATCCCCAGTTGTGAGCCTTTGAGATGTTTGAATGTCTGTGTTGATATCAGTGTTGAGAGAAGTGGAAGAATTATCAATCACTAGGGGCTCAGGTGAAGGCTCTTTAGAGGTTCTGATACGTCTTCCTAGTCTGGTTGCATCATCATCATCAGTCTTCTTAAGAAAGAATCCAATATTGATAGGAATACCATCTTTGTGGTGTGTGTGTGTGG
>JAJJMB010011896.1:9975599-10046141 GCA_023531105.1 Papaver atlanticum
TTAACAAAATTTTTGTTATTTTTCCTAGAGACTGGAGCGGTTCTTGGATGAAACAGAAGAGATGTTCTTTCTAAGATTTCTTACTATACCAAAAAAAATATGGTTTTTCGTGGGCTTTAACCAAAAAATTGCAGAATCTTTGCAAGCTCCTTTTGTGTGATCTATCACATAACAACCAGTACATATGCCACTGGGTTTCCTTTCATAAAAGAATTTGATCCATCTTGAAAGACCAACATTAGTTACAACTTTCACTCCTCTCCTCAAAGGGTCTGCAAGATCAATATTGACACAGACCTTGACAAGGTCACTTTCCAACAGGGATTGCATCTTTTGGTTCAATGACAATGATTTCTCCCTGTTGATGGTGGATTTTCGGCAAGGGCTAAAATCGTAAAATCATGATACTGCATGTTTCTAACCCGGCTTCAAGAATGCATGTGATGATTCATACTTTACGATCCGTGAACCGTTTCACGATCTATGACTGAGCGAACATTCCTCTCAGAGCTATGATGCATATGTTTCTCGAAAGGCCTCCCAGCTGAGCGTTCGATGATTCACACATTTCATCATCACCTCTACGTAGAATCGAATGATTGGGCGGTTCTCTGGACATAATTGTTTGTTAGAGAGCTTAACGCCTTCAGGACGTCACGTTACTCGTTGTTCCCTGACTACATAGAGAGACCCACCTCTACATAGAATCTTAATTATTGGGCGGTTCTCTAGACATAATTGTTTGTTAGAGAGCTTAACTCCTTCAGGACGTCACGCTGCACGTTATTCTCTGACTACGTAGAGAGACCGTGTATAGAATCAGGCGGTTCTTTAGACATAATTGTTTTCTAGAGAGCTTAAAGCCTTCAATATGTCACGCCGATTGTTGTTCCCTGACTATACACCACCGGAACGAATATGATGCTCCAATTATCTCATATCTCGATTCTGTAAATAGATTAATTCTAAAGAGACCGTGTATAGAATCAGGCGGTTCTTTGGACATAATTGTTTTCTAGAGAGCTTAAAGCCTTCAGGACGTCACGCCGATCGTTGTTCCCCGGCAGCGGCGCCAAAAATTGATGTGATTTTAAAGTGGTAAGTAAGGTTGTTGTTCACTCGGACTTGTGAAGATTCGAGTTTTTAAATTTAATAAAAATATATACAAAAATATTACAAAGGTGCGAGAGTTACTGGGACTTAGGATTCCACCAAATTTCATTCATGTGATTCAAATAATAATTCCAATTAATTATAACTCAAATATTAAAAAATATGGACTCTTATTCTTTGCCAAAAGTAGATTTTTGAAAAGCAATGACTGTAAATCAAAATCATGATGTATCAAAAATACATTGACCAAGCATACGTCATCAAACAATATCACACCCATTCAATAAAAATCATAAATCAATTAAAAATCAATGCAAATAGTCATAAAAGAATTATTAGAATTACCACATGCGTGAAATAGGGCTTCCTCCGTCATCCCAGTGTTGGGGTTTAACTCCTCATATTAGAAATATGCTCAAAAGTTGATTTCATTGATCAAATAAGGTGTTTTTATTAGAAAGGGCGAGCTATAGTTACAGAAAGCTTGTTGTAAGGAAGGTAATGGTCGCTGAAAGTATTAAGCAAAGACAGTCAAAAACGATAACAACTTTCTGTAGTTTAATATAAGACTGCTTCTGCGATGGTTCGCTGTGGGTCGAAGTTCTTCGTGTTCTTTGCTACTGTTCCGTGTGCGTCTTATGTTCTTCATGTGTTCTTCAGCTCCGCACCAGCAGAAAACAACAGCAGCAACGGCCTGTGAATCTCTGATTCTCGCCTCCTCAAGCCTTCTCAGCCCCCCAAACTCTCGACAACCCTTCTATATGACCCAACCAACCTATTTATATCAAAAAGACCAATTAAATTTCTCCAAAATCTTCCGAAATCTCTTTCTTTCTCTTCACGGCAAAGTTGCGGCAATTTCTTGTTTTAGAATTTCCACGCGTATCTGAGCTTTCCTTTTGATTCTAAACTCTTCCTTAGATAGATATAAGCTTTGGGAAGAAAATCTTGCCTTTAATCTCTCTAAAATTTCCTTAAATCGGTCACACACGTGACTTTCCATATTTTGCTGTTGAGATAAAAATCCGTCAATTGAGCTCAGTTTAATCGATTTCAACACCCATGTTAGATTCCTAGACCCATAAGGAGTCTACCCTATGAAAATCAGAGGTTTAATCGACCTCAAACTCCTCCAAATCACTACCACCAAAACTGCCAGAATGTGTTTATATTTTCCCGCCAAAAACAGAATTTGAATTTTGAGAAGAAAGTGACCTCCCCCTATCCAGTCCCGGTCTGTGTTTAGTAGCTGCTTGGAAAAGGGTTACCCCTTATCCAAAATGAGAGTCTGAATAACAAATGTCCTTCCAGGTGTCTTTAACAACTTTTTGAGCCAATTTCGCCGCAAAAGCCTATTTCTCCAAAAACACCTACAAAGGGATAAAATACCAAAATTAGTAAAAAAATGGGTACTAACAATATACACAATAGAGATGAAAATAGACACATAAATGCGTCTATCAACCGTGTATAGAATCAGGCGGTTCTTTAGACATAATTGTTTTCTAGAGAGCTTAAAGCCTTCAGGACGTCACGCCGATCGTTGTTCCCTGACTATACACCCACAGAACGAATATGATGCTCCAATTATCTCATATCTCGATTCTGCAAATAGATTAATTCTACCGTGAGATTCATCCACTGAATTCCTAGAAAATAATCTATTATATCTCATTACTCCGTTCCCTGAATCCCTCGGCTGGATTTCATGGATTAGTAATAGATAACCATTATATATCATTACTCCGTTCCTTGAATTCCCCGACTGAATTCATGGATTAGTAATAGATACTCAACTTATTTTATTACTCTGTTTCATGAATCATTCTTAGCCGAATTAGTTATAATTATCCAACAAACGGGCATCTAGGCTACCTCCGAGTAAGCCCCAAGAAAATGGTGCAAGTGTACTTGACAATAGTGCACGAACGAGCACCCGAACGCACGAACGAACGTTCGAAAATACGGACAAACGAGCAACTTATAAAGAAAAATAATATTAAATAAAATAAACAAGAGGCGTGGGACCGGACCCACCGGCCGGCCGACCGTGCTGCCGTGGCCGGTCCCCCTCTCCCGTTATTTTATTTTAATTTATTTTTCCCTTATCTCATGGAAACTCACTCATTTGAGCAAACTCCCTCGTTTGAGCGAAACTCTTGGTTTTCCATACTTTCATCGAACAAAAATAGGGAAAGGTGTCACGAGACCGGGCCACCTAACCGGCCGGCCACGCCCTAGCTGTGGCCGGTCCCACACCTCATAATCCCTTATTTTCTCATATTATTATTTCCATCATCTCATGGAACTCCATCGTTTGAGCGAAAACCCTAGTTTTTCAATATTTTCTCAAATATTGCTCAAACCACGAAAAAGCCAAAAAGTCAAACGATCACATGACCGACTAGGCCACTCACGTCAAGTATTAAAATATTACTATTTTAATATTTTCAAAATATTGGTCGCACGAGCAAAGTTCCACTCGATCATTCAAGCAAAATTGAGAGTTTCAGTCAAGATCAAACTCTTCTGAAAATCCGAAATATTGCTCAAACGCGCACCAAAAAATTCCAAAACTCTCAGGACTGAGACACGGACATCATGGTGACACGAGCATGCTACCTTGACCGACCAAGGCCGGCCCTAAGGCTTGCAATGATCCGGTCCCACACATCTTTATAATTTTGACCTAATTTGATGTCAATTGTTCGTATTGGGTCCAAACTCTCTCCAACCAACTTGGGATTTTCTCAATCAACAGCCAGCTGGTCCCACGACCACATAGGGCCGGTCCCATGATCTATTGGTTGGTCCCTCATCTCTCCATAGCTAGGTTTTACTACCTAGCACTCGCACGAGCACTATTTAACAAATGATTAAATCAGCGTTTGATCATTCTTTCACCAACTGGTCAACAAATGACTTTGGTGCATGCTCACTCGAGCACTTGGGCGCTACATGGTCGTCCATCATACCATGTAGCCGGTCCCTCCTTCACTCAGTGACCTATTTTCAGTAAATCATCAATTGACGAGCAATTGATCAAAAATTAGGGTTTCAAATAAATGCTATGCAAATCATAATTTCGAGCAAGTTCAAACACTAATAATTTTATGTTGATCCAGTAATCAACATATGGATTAATTATACAATATTCAGTCCAGCTACCAATATTTTAATTAATAATTTATTGGGTCACGTTACCAATAATTTGTCGAATGAGCAATACTTGCTCAGTTGCTCGAATATTGATTCAACTATCAATATTCAATAATCCATCGAATGAGCAATACTTGCTCAAATGCTCGAATATTATTAAACTATCAATATTCAGTAATTTATCGAATGAGCAATACTTGCTCAGATGCTCGAATATTGATTCAACCATCAATATTCAACAACTCATCACACGAGCAATAATTGCTCAGAGTATAATATTCATCACGTTGATTCAATTATCAACATCGAGAACTATACGTCATAGCAGACGTTCGATCTATGAATCCTAGAGCATTCGATAATCATGCTCCACTGAACAATAATTAGACCCATCGTCTAATCAAGTCAACGACTGACTAATCAAATACACGTCTGCTTTGCAGACTCCATGTTCGTGAGACATCAATCACGTCACATGGGGGATATTAATTAGGGTTTTTGTCTGGCGGCCTATAGGACGTGTGTTCATCCACGATGATAAATGTGAGTAAGTCGTGCAAGTAGTTGATGGAGTTAGCAAAGTAGTGGGTGGACAATCAACCAAGTCTCCGCACGACCTGGAATTGGTTAAACCACGATTTCCCACTTTCCCACTCTTTCACTCGAGCAACCATCACACTTACTGGAGATCAATGTGTCTACAATTCTAGCAATATAAATAAGTCTCTGAATCCACGATTGAGGGGGGGCAACGTTCATCTAAAAGACAATTTTTCGAGCAATCATTCTCAAGAATTCCATCAATCGACCAGAACTTATTTGAACTCAACAGTTCACAGAAAACTTGCAGAAACCTTAAACACATTCCCGATCCTTGATCATCATTAATCTCACACACTTCTCATCTTCCCTCCTACAGATCAACCCTCTTCCCTCTTTGTGAACGAATTGACTCTGGAACGGCCATTGTCTTGGTTTAGGCTGGAGTCCTACAGATTGATCTCTCAAACTCAAAGCACTCACGTGTAGTGCATCTATTTGAGGTTAGGCAGTTCGCTCGGTTGAGGAGCCTCCGTCACACGGTCGTCTCTCCATTCCCTAAAAAACCAGCGAACCGTTTTTCCCCATCTACACTCCCATAATTTCTCCAATCTTAGTAACAACTGTTACATTCATGTGTTCAGGTAGGAGAAACTTAAGTTGGATCCAGAATTGTTGGTACCCCTTGTGTTTTTCAGTATATACCATATCTGGAATGTAATCATGAACCACTAGTAGATGTTTATTAATGCTCCAAGGACGCTTATTAATAACCTTGTTTAAGAGAAATCAGTTGCTAAATTCGAAAATCATGATGTTAGGATCTATTTCAACAATTCGAAGATCTTCAGGAGCCATAAAAGGCCAGGTGAACTTAATGAATCTTTTAACTATATTATAACTCATTTTTCCTTCAATAATTATTTTTCCAATAACACTTGCTTCCCGATTTTTTCCTTCATCCTCTTCATTAATTTTATCATGTTGAAAAGTAAAAACTTCATTGGTATCTCCAAGTTCCAATATTGCTTGCTTAAACTTATTGACCAAGTCTCCAACCTGTTTCGAACCTTCAGACTCCATGTTGATATAAAACAAGGTTATAGGTTTGGGAGCGCAGCAGTAAGTATTCACAAAGGATTTTGCATGATAATATAAGGATTAGGGGTTAAGGATCACTATAGGAAGTTGGTAACTGCAAGATTTTTGGCTATATGCATTGAAACAGATTGATATGGAATCTGTTTGAGAAAGGAAAATATAACAACTAGCTGTGGACCAAGCGAGACAAATAAGTTAACAGATTTTGTGACTGAAACTAATTGTTTTTAATTTTGAGTTTTTTGAATAGCGCAGAAGGCGAGGGACTTTAATTTTCCGATCCAGTGAGTTGCACTCGTTGGAAGAACTCTTCAACCAGAAGCTTTTGACATAACCACAGAACATTCTTGAGACCAAACGATCGAAAACATATTTTGCAAACGCAGTGAACACAACATAAAAATAGTCATAGAGCAAACCATATTAATAATAATGAAAGGAATCAGAGTAAATGGAATAAGTTTATACGAAAGTAAAAGATTAAATCACAACATAATAATTCCCAAAAACAGAAGAATTATATTAACAATATGAAGAAGATCAAAACATGAAAACAAGTAAAATTCACAGATTAAATATTGAAGTAAAGATCCAGAGATCGGAGAAAATAAATGAAACTGAGTTGACTCAGTGGTATCCCTTTATTCTCCGAAAATAGCTTGTGCATTTCATGTAATAGAAATATGGATTTTTTTGGAGATCATGGTTTGTATTGTGCGAAGGAGGTGGGGCTTAAATATCTACATGGTCTTGTTCGTGACACCATTGCAGATATGTGCTTTCGTGCTGGAGTCCCTTCCAGGAAGGAGGTGGATTTGGGGTTCATGTATAGCGAAGGCAGTGGTTTGCGACCGGCTGACATTCTTGTTTTCAATTGGGATAAAGGTCGTGATGTATGTTTGGATGTCACTGGGGTCTCACCGTTCACTGGTAGTGGGGTACGTGCTTTTTAACCAGGTTTGGCTTTGAGCAATGTTATCACTCGTAAAAACAAGAAATATTTTGATAAATGCTTATCCCAGGGCTATGGTTTTGGTTCCTTGGCTTTTACGACACTCGGTGATTTGGGAGATGAACTGGTAGATTTATTGAAGAGGCTGCATAACAATTTGTCTAGGTTCGATGTCACTGCTAAGAAATGTAATTTGTTTTTCCACAGATTAGGGATTGTTATTCAGAAAGGAGTAGGAGCCCAGCTTATCGCTAGGATTCCTTCCAGTTTTCTGAAATGATGTTTTTGTATCTTTTGATTATTTTTAACCCGTACTTAAAAAAAAAAAAATATGAACATAAGATGTTGTGGACATCTTTTTTTATTTTTTTGTTTGTAAATCTATGTAGGACACTTCCTCCTTGGTCTCTCTATTTCAAGTTATTATAATTATTCCAGATTGGTAACGAAAGTTTGAAAATGACCCTGGAAAGTTGGTTTTCATTCACGTTTACTCTGGACGTCGTGAATGCCTGAAAATATGTAAGGCTACTTGAATAATCACGTTCATTACCATGATGATAAATATTAAAATCTCACTTTCCACGGTAGTCGAGAATTTTTTGATTCTTATTTTTTTTCCGGGGATCGATAAAACACTAGTTCTCGACGACCATAACGGACGAGTATTCTCATTTTACGTTGTTTCTTCTTCTTATTTTGTTAGGGCGCTAACAAAGTTCTAAAAGACAATCATCTTCGGAATCAAGGAAAAGATCCAATCTTTCAGGATTTTCATAATTTTCAAGCTTTGTTAATAAATGAGCTTTTCTGGAAGGGCTTATTGGATTTTCTCAAAACCACTTGAAAACTAAAAATTATCAAAAAATAAAACGTGAATCTCAAGATACACATGATTAAACCACTTCGTGAACATGATAAAAGTGACACTCAGCCTCAAAGAATCAGACTTCGAGTTTTCTCATGTGTTTTGGGAGAAAAAAAAATCTCTTGTTTTTAGATTCAATTTACATAGAGAGATATTGTGAAGATGATAGCGTTTGAATATATAGTCTCATAACACCTTGAGCAATCCGTTAAAGATGATTTGGTTAAGATTTTTTAGAAGAATTGAAAATTGTTTCTATGGCTTGTTTCGGTTCTTCAACGTTTATAAGAAGATGAAGTAAAAAGTAAGGTATTTTGTTTTGAAACGTGTAAAGGATTTTGCGCGTGGGTACTTTGGTCTGATTCATAGAAAAATATGAATCAGCCGTACTAGGTGAGTTGATTGCGAGTTTTTCACTCCCTTGATCTGAAAACCCCCTCCGTATAATAAAAGTATTTGTATATCAATTATTTACTCAGACTAGACAATGCATATTTTGGTTGTTAAAATGACCGGCACTATGGCGGGAATCAACTTTCAAGGTTACAGTTGCTTTTACTTTCTAAAGACTCCTACTTGGTTTCCTCAAGGACATTCTTCCCGGAAGCATATAAGAATACAAGATCATCCTAAAGCCTTATGTCGGGTAGAATGGGCTTCTTTTTCTAAATTCATAAAAGAAGATAATTGGTTTGCGCTATAAAAAAATGTGGTTTGCGCTTGGATCTTATTCTGCCACTTTTTTAATTTACTAGGGGATTATATAGTTGTTAGAGCACTACTCGGTCGAACTCGCAAGCGTTGCTATCTCAAGCTTGTTTGTCAAGTTTAGTTGTCAAAACTATAAGTCTTGATTTCTAGTCTACTTATAGCTATGTCTCGGATTAGGATAGAATGTGTAGTTGAGCTTTAGACTTCACGGCGTTCATCGATTAAAGACGAAGAACTACTAAGGGGAGCTTGTGGAACTTCATCAACAAAAGGTATGTGGAAACTTGAACTCATCTATCACTCAGAAGTCTATTTCTATTCTATCTCCTATTGAGAAAAAAGTCGTATAGCTATATAGACTTTACTTTATACACATTTGATATTTCGAGCTGAGTTTAACTCGCTTACATATTTCTCGAAATATGTGTTGGTAAGCTTTCGCTTTAACCAAGTTCATCTTTTATTCTTGACGAAAGTCAAAAGATGATCATGTGAAAATCACCTGGTAACATCTTATATGATTTGTGTGAGACAGTCATTTGATGTTGACTCGGAATGTTTCGTATTGATCATTTGATCACTTGAAAATTGCTTTGAAGCTAATAGTTTGTGTGAGACAGCTATTCTCGTCTTCTAAGAATATTTCAATGATTAAAATGGGAGTTTAGAACAATTAACCATTGAATTGATATAACACAGTATGCGTACTTGTATGCTAATTGTTGCAAGTGTATTCCAAGTCCGGGAATTTAGTATGCATACCCGTATGCGTACTGATTCAACAGTTGAAGTCCGGGAACTATATTATGCGTACCCGTATGCGTACTGATTTCAACTGAGCTCGATCATGAACGATAGTATGCGTACCCGTGTGCATATTGACAAACAAGACCAAGTCCGGGAACTTAGGTATGCGTACCCGTTTGCATACTTGAGTGGGTTAAGTTCTAAAATCGGTTAAGTATGTTTACATACTCATGAACAAATACAATTATATAATAAGGAATGCAATCTTTTCAAACCGTGGTTATAATGTTCATGAATTGATTCGAGAAAATCAAAACCGATTTTGCTTCAATTGTGTCTTGTATACTTCTATGAGAATATAAACAATTGAAAAACTCTATAACTAGTTTCGTTTGAGTCATTTGAACTAGTTGTGATTAAGATGAACAAGATAGTACCTCTAACTTCGGTTAACTGTTATTGAGCCAACTCAATATACACGTTTAGGTACGGTTACCCTTATCTAAACGAAAATATATTTCATTTGTGTGTAACAAGCTAAGTTCAATCTAACGGTTGAAAGATATTAGCTTGAATCTTAAATCAGGTTTCATCTAACGGTGAATATTGAATGCTTTTTTACCAAGGTAACATTGATTGCAAACCCTGATTTGAAGACTATATAAGGGAGAACTCTAGCAACTGGGAAACCTAATCCCCACCCCTCCTGTGTGATACTAGTTGCGACTAGAGTCGATTCTCCCTTAACCTAGGTTTTTCTAAAACCATTATAGGTTAACGACTTAAAGACTTCATTGGGATTCTGAAGCCAGACCCAACTATTTTCTCTTTAGTTGCGTGTTCTTACCTTACTTTGTTTTATCGTATTGGGTACTATCTTCTCTAAGATTTGCTTGAGATTTAATCTCTGATAGGTAAGATAAAAAGTAATCACAAAGCTCTTTATCTCATTCTTTTTGATTCCATAATATCTTGTTCCGCTACCATACAGTTAAGTTATTGTGAGGTGATTGATATTACTAGGTTGTTCTTCGGGAATATAAGACCGGTGTATCAATTGGTTCCTGTTCACCTTTATTTATCAAAAGACGGAACAAAAACTCGTAGGTATTTCTGTGGGAGACAGATTTATCTATTCAATAGACTTTTTTGTGTGAGACAGATTTGTTTATCAAGTCTTCGACTTTGGGTCGTAGCAACTCTTAGTTGTGGGTGAGATCAGCTAAGGGAATCAAATGCGTAGAGTCCTATTGGGATTCAGAGGCGTAAGGAATGCGACTGTACCTTAATCAGTATGAGATTGGTTAGGGCTCAACTACATTCCAGTACGAAGTTAACTTATAGTAGGCTAGAGTCTGTAGCGGCTTAATACAGTATGGTGTTCAAATCTGGACTAGGTCCCGGGGGTTTTCTGCATTTGCGATTTCCTCGTTAACAAATTTATGGTGTCTGTGTTATTTATTTTCCGCATTATATTTTCTATATAATTGAAATATCACAGGTTGTGCGTAGTTCAATCAATTGGTAAATCCAACCTTTGGTTGTTGATATAAATTGATTGACACTTGAACATTGGTCTTTGGTACCGTTCAAGTTGTTTCTCATAATAATCAGGCTCGCGGATTTCTATCTGTTTGACTTGCTGATTACATTGAGAAACAGAGATATAACTCTTGGATGTATTTTCTGTGATTAAGTATGACTGTCTAGTTGATTCTCTTGGAAATATATTGGAGTTAGTCCATACAGATTGCCTAAACGAAATATTGGGTGTGGTTGTTGGACCCTGATAGACGCATTTATGTGTCTATTTTCATCTCTATTGTGTATATTTTTAGTACCCATTTTTGTACTAATGTTGGTATTTTATCCCTTTGTAGGTATTTTTGGGGAATAAACATTTTTGGGAAAATTGGCTCGAAAAGTTGTTAAAGGCTCCTGGGAGGACACTTGCTATTCGGACTCTCATTTTGGATAAGGGGTAACCCATTTCCAAGCAGCTGCTAAGCACAGACCGGCACTGGATAGGGGGAGGTCACATTTCTTCTCAAATTTTCAAAACAGATTTTGGCGGGAATTTTTTTACAAAAAAACAGAAATTTTCTGTTTGGATTTTGGATGATTTTTAAGGCGATTCAATGGCTGATTTTCGTTGGGTTAACTCTGTTAAGGATAAACAAGTATGGTATGGGCTGTAGAATCGATTAAACAGGGATAGAAATCCGTGTTGGAGAAAAACAGGGAGAATTCACAATTTAAGTTATTTTCGGTTTACAAAAGAATTTGTGAAGAGTTTACGGCAATATAGGAGTGTATGGAGTCCTTATTCAGTCCTGGGAGAGTTTCAGAGAGTTTGGAAACCAAGTTGACGCGTAAAAAGAAGATTAAAATCCCGTAACTTGCTGTTGAAAAAGAACGAAAATATTTGGATTAACTCGAGTGATTTTGGGATTTGGTGGATATATATAGGTTGATTAGAGTCATATTGAGAGGTACGAACAATTTGGGGGAGTTTGGAGAAGTTTAGAGCTATAGAGAAGCGAGAAAAAAATCACAGAGTCGAGTTCAGAAACTTTCCTGCTGCTGCTGTGAAGAAGAAGACGAAGAACATTAGACCTTCAGAGTTAGTCGCAGAGGCAGACTTATTTTCAGTGACAACGAGGTACGGTCGCATCTTCCTTCAGTCACAGAAGCTCTTCAGCAACGACTCGGACTTCTGTTTTAGACCTTCAGCAACTACAGAATCCGCTGCTTAGCACTTTTCACTCTTTTAATCAACTTTTGAACACCAAATATGTATTTTGAGCAAGTGATTAATATGAGGAGCTAAACCCCTTAGCCGAGGCGACGGAGGAAGCCATTGTTCCATGAAAAGTGGTATAATTCTATTTTAATTATTTATTGCAATTATTTTACATGATTTTTTGCATAGAACTTAAAAGAAAAATTGGTTTTTATTGAGTAGTTGTGAAGTGTTTTGATGGGACATGCTTGGTTTTAATACTTTTGATGTTTCATGCTTCGTGCTTACAATTATTACTTCAAAAATCTATTAGAGGCAAATATTAGAATCACTTTAAAGAAGAATATTGCATGAATATTGATTAGAGTTTATCAATTAATTGGTCAATGGTGGAATCCAAAGTCTCGGTATTTTCTTATTATTGTCAAAACAATTCTATTTAATTTTCGAAAATCCTTCACAAGTTCGAGCAACGAACCTTTTTACCACTACAACTATAAAACGACATCAGACCCGTACTTTTTCAATTGGTATCAGTGCAGGCAAACACATTTAAGACCTAATAAGTTTGTTTTTATAGCAATCTGACTCTATGGACAGAAACCCTATCTCTATAAACGTACCACCAGTCTTCGTTGGCTCGAATTACTTATGGTGGAAAATTGTTATGCGTGCTTTTCTCCAAGCATGTGATTTTCAATCATGGGTTCTGTTTTGGGGTAAAAACTTATTCTGCTGGAAATGTTAAATTTGGGTTATCCGCCGAGAAACGAATCTAAACCCTAAACAAATGCACTGCACGGGAGTACTTTAGATTCGAGAGATCAATCTGTACAATTTTGTCCTAAGCCAAGAAATGGCTGTTCCAGTCTTGCTTTGGTCACAAAATGAAGGAGAAGGGTTGATCTTAGGAGGAAAGCGAAGAAGGTGTTGAGATCAGAATGGTTAACTCTTAAGGTGTGGCTGTTTATGACTTGTATCAGAATATGGAACTGGCTTGCAGAATGTAAGCTATGAGTTCTTTTGTGTTTTTTCTGGATACTTGTGTTGATAACACTTGTCCTTTTTTGTCGAAACAGGTTGAAAACCTATTTATACAAGTCATGATTGAGCGCACCCCGATCTCATAGGAAGTGGAAGTAGTTGAGTGATGGAGAAGTGTGATCGTGTAAAAATGTTGAAAACCACGTCTTACTATAAGGGAAGACGGGTCAGTTACACCCACTACTTCTCTGTTGCCACTAACTGTCCGCCTTTCCTGGCACTTTCTCATAATGGGCGTGTTGCACGCCGCACGCTGTAAACCGCCAGACCAATACCCTGATGAACATCCCCCAGTTTGTGACATGTTTGATATCTCGAGTATTTTGTAGGAAAATGTATATGTAGCAAGTTGCTGAATGGGTCTTGCTTGCAAGACTTAATTATTTTGACCAATCACGCGCAAGCTAGGCGGCGGGCGGTCATTTGTTACAAGTCAAGCCATGAGACTTGCGGCTGGCCATCTTGGATCACCTGTCAGGAGCTATCCATGTACATAAAATATGTGGTGGTCGGTCCCTATAGGAGAATGATGGCTGGTAGCCATTTTGACATCCTATTGGTTGGCCCAGATTAAATCTAAACAGGTTAAATTGGCTAGCCAATTTGGACGGCTGAGATGATTTGCGACAGTTATGGGTTTCCGCTAATTTATTTAAGACCCTTGTAGGAAGCGTGACTAGCCTACTTTGACTAGAAATTGTGAATGCTGGTCGCGGGTTAGGAGAATTCTTATTGGTTGAAATAACAAAGGGCCCGTACCAAAACTGTTGTAGAATTCTCATACGAACTCGGATTTTGATGATACGCCCATCCATTCTTATCAGAGAAGAATTTCCTATCTTCCCCCATGAGAATATTTAGGTTTGGAGCTCGTTTAGGAGGTGAAAACAGCCCGACAGTAAAACTCAGGAAGAATTCTGTCAGTTTTCAGCCATGACCTAGCTCGCCTTTAAGATGTATCTTTTAGCTCGTTAATCCGATTGATATGATTTTTTTGTATGTTATGCTAGACATCCATACGAAACTTTTGGCATATAGTTTATGGCCATATTCTTTAGGAGTTTTCCCCAGATGTTCGGCCAACCTTGGGTGACATTTTGGATGTCGATCAACCTAGTTAAATCGACCAATAGGGATCAAGATATTGCGCAACGCAAAAACAACTTCCAAATTTAATTTAAAAGTGTAGGCTTCGCATTTAGAGCGTTTTGATTGGTCGATGGAAAAAAGGGGCCGACATGCAGTTATACGGGGCGGGGCGGGCGGCCATGGGCGGCGCCGACTAGGGCACGCCGGCTGGTCAAGCGGCGTGGTCGCGCCTCCCTGAGCTGCTGCCTTTATTTTCCGTAGCTTCCCTTTATTTCTTGTTTTCCAACTTTTGGTAGGATCCTGCTCCTACTAGTCCATGATGGATTAATTTCCTAGCTTACCTAGGTTTGGTCTCGACCAATAGGGTTCAAGATATTGCGCAGGCCGCAAAAACCTAATTTTTGTAAATAGGTAAAATTAGGTTAAAATATTGAATTTTGCGAGCTGTCACAAAATTAATCAAATTTGATGATTTCTGTGCGTTGGCACAAAATCACTAATTTTATTCTCAGAGAGCAGCGCAGCGTGCTTCCGAATAAGTACTTTCATGCAGATCTTAATCCTGATACTTCGGGAGATTCATGCTACTCAGCTACGAGCGAACATTAATTGTCATGTCATGTCAATATTAAGAGTTCAGCCGGTGAACATAGCATATGATAAATACTCAGCAAGCCATACATTAGTGAATAATGCAGGAGAGAGATTAAATACTCATTAGGATCTATACTAGTGAACAATTCATTTAGGAGCTTGAGTTTCAATACAATATTAAGAGCGGCATAGGCACTCATCATATTTTAATATATTCTTCAGACTCCTTGCGGAATATAGACATATCAAGGTATACTATTTCTGACACCGGGTCAGCTAGACAGACTTTAACAGTTTTCGCCCTAAACTAAAAACCACCATCAACATTAAGTCCCCTGCTTAGCACGTAACAGTGACATTGTTGCGGGGTAAGCATTAGATGGTGACAGACGAAAAAAAAATTAATAAGATGAAGTACCGGAGACATATCAGTTGGTTTGAACTTCCTTGGCAGTCGTACTGGTGAAGCAGCCATCAATCAGGGGCTGCTAACAAATTACCGCTTATCGAACATCAATGGTAGGAAAAGAAAGCGAGCATGTCCGGTCAAGGCCTTTGAGCTCAACCGGGTTCTCCCCATCTTCGTGTACACCAACCAGCAGCAAGGTAAGTTCATCTCGTCTTCGTATTTTGGCTGTGAGTGTAATATCCACGAGTAGTTGATCAAACTTGAACATTTAGCTTAGCGTGAATGACTTTCTTTGTTAGCGGCGGAAGAGCAAGCGTCAATGGAAACAAAGCAATCTCCAATAATTATGATTAGTAGCAATGCAAGCAAGAAGAACTCAAGGTAGGTATTCTTTTCTGGTTTGCACATGTAGCCACCCAACAGTAACTAGGAGCGTAAAAAAAAATTTGGATAAGATGTCACCTGGAGATATTCCCGCTGCTAAGCTAGGAGGCATTAATGATTCCAAAGACATGCCAAATATAGATGATGACTTCTTCAAAGTGTCCTATACGACTGTTAGGACTCATCTTAATCATGTGACGGTTCTTCTTCATGGACCAGAGGGTATAGAAGCTGTACCATCGATCTTCTCCAGAATGTATAATGAGGTTCTGTCTCCATAAGAATGAGTGTCTAGCCTCTCCAGTGGATTTCAAAATTTGCAAAACTCCATTGCGCTCAATTGCAAGAGGCCTTGACTTTAAGTTGTTTGGTGTCCGGACTGCTGAGTCGCAATTAAAACATTCTTTAAACTCCTAGGCATTGGCTGAAGATGGAACAAAATTATATTTATTCTGACTCTTTAGCTCATAAGCTTATTCTTTCCCTTCTGATTGCGATGATGATATGCTTGGAATACTTGTATGGGCAAAATCTTCCAGAGCCGTTGAGTAAAGTAGACGAGCTGAGAGGCGTTCCGTTGCCGACGTGTTGCTATCAAGTCTTCAAGGACTTCGTTCCAAGCGACATCCTTTGAACCATCTTCTGAATCTTGGATGGTTGTATGGAATGGGGTGCGATGAGCAGTCCCTAGTTACACTTCAAATCCGATGGCGTGGCCGGATATGTGAAAATATCTTCGCGACGTACTTTTGGAGTCTTTGATGTACGTTTACGTCTTCATGTTGAGAAATTCCTGCGGCTCAGAAAGCTTTGACAGTGATTATGCTGATATCAGAAATAACCTGGTTGAGGGACGTGAAGGCATCATGTTCTGGCAGTCCCCAGGTGTAATTATCCTGAGCCTATTTTCTTCTGGAAGATGTACTTCCATTGTATTCGATGGTAAGGTGGTTGACGAATTAACGAAAGCGGAAATCTTTTGGATCCGTCATTTATTGATCAATTGGTGGGAGTCGCACTTGATAGACCTGTATTGTATCCAAACATCTGGCATCCCATGCACCCCTTCCATAGGAAATTGGAAATCTAGAAACACCAAATCCGACTTTGTCGACTGATATGGTTGTTGATGCGCATCTTCGTGCAGATCTTGGGTAGGCGGTACTGAGTTCTGAGTAGGTGATGTGGCAGACATGATTCGGTTGGTCTGTGTGGCTTGCTGAGGCGCGACTTTCCTCTTTGATTCTTCATTGATAACAGTGCTTATGGATGGTTGAACCAAATACTGCTTGCTGGTCAGGCACTTTCCATACATGGGGTGATGATATCCTTACGCTGCATCTTTGAAAAGTGGTGACCTTGTCACGGTTATGGCTTCTTGGTTGACCGTATCTCATGAGTTGAAGAGGTCCTTGACTGAAAATGAAGAGGTTCCTTGTTGAGCCTCAGTCCCCAAGTGTGGTTTACGTGGTTCTCTGTCCGTAGTGGTTGTTGCTATGGTGAAGCTCTGGCTGGTATCAACAAACGAACAACAACGGTTCTTGGCAGCAGCTGTGATCAGAATAGACTGTATTTTCGTGGAAACAAAACAGGTTGGCTGGAGCTTAGCTTTCTACGGTCACAATCCTTGACAGGGAGGAGTGGTGGCTACGAACCTGGTAGGGAGAGGCATGGTAGCTACGGGCACGAACTTGGTAGGGAGAGGCGTGGTGATGGTGGTCATGGGCTTTGGTAACCACGACCACGAATCTTGGATGAGAGGGAGAGGCATAAGTAGTGGTAGTTATGTCCACGAGCTTTAGGAGAGCATAGGTGGTGATGCTAGCAACGACCACGAGCATTAAAAGGCTTTGATCGGCCGTTATGGCCCAAAGGATGAGTTTCTTCCTTTCCTTCCTTCCCCTCTTTTATTTTTGGTGAAGTGGATCCTCCATGATTCCATGCGTGCGTAATCTCTCCTATTATTGCTTGCCTGATTGTAAGTGCGACCTTTGTGTATTGACTTGATGAAAATTTCAGATTTGTGTCTTCTTGCCAGAACGGCCGCAAAAATTTAATCCGACGTTGGAATGAGGTGGTTGTTGGCTTGGGAATGAAAAGATATTTATGGTAGGGAGCATCATCATCTGGAACCAATCGGAGGTGTTGTTTGGCGCGTTGTTGTTGTACCCGGTGTAGGTTCTTCTGGTATGCAATTTGGAGAACTCTTCGAGTCATAACATCTGGTGATACTCGTATTCCTCCTAAGTATTCCAAAGATGGGAGATATGTTCTTCAGCATTACCCTCTTCCCTGGGCAAAGGAAATATGGGAAACGTGGGTCCTTTTGGTGCAGCAACTTCTCGGATCTCCTCTGCGTGAGGTTATCTCGGCTGCGGATTCTTTCCTGGCATGATGACACGGGCATCGTTATCTTCTTGAGGCTGCTCTCTTGGCGTGTCGGCTCCAGTACATCTGAAGATGTCACGGGCTTGCTCTTGCTTGGGTTGGCCTGCTTGTTCTTACTTGGGTTGGCATAACAGGCGAACCCCTTTATGATGATTTGAAGATGCGTCAAGCCTCCTTTATTATTGTAGATGTACAAATTTCCGAAATTACCCCATGGTCTGGATCCACACATTTTGATGATGAAGTGATAGCGGATACTCCTGACCATAAAATGGTAGCAGTGATAGTGGATACTCCTGACCACAAAATCACTAATTTTATTCTCAGAGAGCAGCGCAGTATGCTTCCGAATAAGTACTTTCATGCAGATCTTAATCCTGACACTTCGGGAGATTCATGCTACTCAGCTGCGAGCGAACATTAATCGTCATATCATGTCAATATTAAGAGTTCAGCCGGGGAACATAGCATAGGAAAAATACTCAGCAAGCACTACATTAGTGAATAATGCATGCGAGAGATTAAATACTCATTAGGCTCTATACTGGTGAACAATTCATCTAGGAGCTTGAGTTTCAATACAATATGAAGAGCGGCATATGCACTCATCAGATTTTAATATATTCTTCAGACTCCTTGCGGAATATAGACATATCAAGGTCTACTATTTCTGACACCGGGTCAGCTAGACAGACTTTAACAATTTTCGCCCTAACTAAAAACCACAATCAACAGGTTTGTGTAGTTAATGGTTGTGATCCTCCGGTTGTTACAGAAGGCGATGTAACTATTCCAAAGGATATTGGTGCATATGATCCTGCCGAGATTCTCGCTGTAAAGCAAAATTCTGACAGATTAAATGTTATCATCCATGCCATTACCCCAGATCTTCAGTACCATGTGACTACGTGCACTATGTCTAAAGAAGCCTGGGATATCTTAGAAACTGTATTCGAAGGAAATTTCTCTGAGAAAGAAACTAGGCTTCAAAACCTAAATTCTAATTGGGAAAACCTTCGTATGGATGATGAAGATTCATTTGATGAGTTTAATCACAAAGTGTCTGAAATTTTTAATGCATCTTTTGCATTGGGTATATTCTTGAAAAGGACATTCTGATGAAAATTCTCAGATCGTTGCCAGCCAAATACGATTCTAAGAAACATGCCATTGTTGAAGGAAATAACCTTGATGCACTTTCCAGAAATACTCTTGTTGGGAAGTTAAAGATCTTTGATCATGAGCATACATCCAAATCTGGGAAGGATATTTCTTTCAAAGCACAAAAGAACACTAAATTGCTTGACAAAAGTAAAAGTGTTGGAAACTCTGTTGTTGATCCTATTGAGACTAATTCTTCAGATGAAGATCTTGACAACTCAGTTTCACTGACCACAAGATAGTTTAGAGATCTTCTTTTGAAGAGAAGTAAACGGTTCATCAGAGATAAACCCAGGTCATCAGTCAAACCTCGTGACCGTGCTCCTCCTAAAAACAGGGACATTGTTGATACTGATGATGAGGATATTCCATAGTGCTTCAAGTGTAAAGGTTTTGGTCATTTTGCTAATGAGTGTCCAAATCGTAGAAAATACACTGGGAACAAAGGTCTTGATGTAACTCTTGATGAAATGTCTGATCACTATGATTCCAACGATGATGAAAATTCAAGTGTTGCACTCCTTGGTGAAAATATTGATTTTGATAATTGTAGCAATACGTACATCAATCTTGATATTCTTCCTGGAGAAACTTCGTCAACCACTATGGAGGATAAAATGGATTTTTCCCTGTCTACTGAAAATTATATTTCACATGTTTTAGGTACCTCAATTTGTTTAGCAGCATGCTCAGCTATGGTGTCTGAACCGTCCTCCATATTGACATGTTTTTATTGTACTTTTAAGGGTCATGAACTCTCTAAGTGTTACAAGTACAAACATAAAATAAGATATGTCAATAAACTTCAACGGAGAGCAAATCGATTAGCAAACAATCTCAAACTTGTTCAGAAGTCTAATTCATCTGAGGTAAGTAAACTCAATTCTTCTCCGAAAAAGTTAATTTCTAAAGAATTGATTAGACCTCTCCGGAAAAGAACAAGGTCTAAAAATTCTATGAAAATGCTATTAAGAATTCCGTACAAGAATGGAATGGTGGACAGATTATTGTTCACCCCAACACAGCTTGATCGTGTTGAAGGTGCATCTTGTCTCATGTTCCTGGTCAAAGATATAAGAGTTGAGCACAAATCAGGCTTTAAGAAAAGAAAAAGAAAAAATTGTTGTTTTTTCTTTTGGTTTTCTAGAATTCTGTTGATCTTTTCATATCATAAATTGGTATTAAAAAGGATTTCCCTTTTTGATTATTGAAAGAGAGTTAAATTCGACAATTCAGCCTTTTTTAGGGATGTGAATTGGTCGTACGTGAATCCTTTTACTTGTATAAAGGTTTCGTAACCCTACATTCCTTTTTTCCTTCCTTGAAAACTCTTTTTATCACAAGACTGCTTGTAGAGTCTGTTTTGTGTATTTTCACAATCCCAAATTTGGAATGGAGACTCCAAGCGTCATGTCTGCTGATGAAAAAGATGTTAATATGATTGTTAAGCCATCAATCATGAAGGAAAAAGATAAATCTCATTAACTTTAAAGAGAAAAAGGAAGAATATGAAGAAACCAAGGGTTGTCCCCTCTAATCTTAAGAAGTTTTTTGGTGTTCTTGAAGAGTTGAAGGAAACAAGGAAGGAGATTCAACAAATAAAGGCTATTGTTTTAAGGACTCTTGAACTTCAGAAGGCCCTGGTTCGGCATCAGTCAAGAAGGTTTGTTGGAATTGACTCCTTTCTTCATGAACCTTATGTTCCAATGGCTGTTAACGACAAGGATTTCGGGGACGATAAAGAATTTTTCAGAGGTCTTAATGTCTAGGAAACTTCTTATGAGAATTTATTCTTGTGTTTTAAGATGGATAACTAGGGTTTGGAATAACATATATTGTGATTACACATAGTTATTGACAACGATTTTCATCTTGCAATGTTTTTAGATTTATTTATTTAAATTCTAAAGTTTATTTGGAAGATGATTTTGCAGTATTAATCTTTATTGGTTTTATATATTGCAAATAATGTTATGGGATATGTGTGTTTACGTCCGTGAACTATAATTGTACCATATATGTCAAAAGTTAAGTCTATTATGTCATTATGCAAATATTGATGGAAAATAGAATGAACTTTTGATGTCAAAGATTAAGTCTATGGTATCATTATGAAAATATTGATGAAAAATAGAATGAATCTTTGAATATTCCGTAGTATTGATCTTTCCCTGATCCACTTCTATGTGAAAATACTGTACGGCTCCGTAAGTTCTCTTATGTTGAGCATTTACGATTAAATCAATCATTGAGGTTCCTTTGTGGTTAATTTAATTGAGTTTTCTGGATACAAATTCATGTTTAATGTGATTTTTTAATGTCCAAAGAAATCCTTCTTTTCTTGTAAAAGTAAGGTCGCTCTTGTTGTTCTTTCGGAATGACATTTTATGGGGGAGAGTTCTTAATTGAACTTGTGCTTAATTGCCAAATCTTTGTGGGGAGTGCGGCTGTGGAATATTGTAGGAGTTATCTTGTATCTTTATAAACTCCTTGATGAATACACTAAGTTTCGACGATGTGAAATCATCGAAACAAAGTTGATATGTTCTCTTTTAGTCATGAAGTATCTCTATGAGAATTTCATTATGATCCTGCTAGTTTTCGTACCTTTGCCAATTTATATTGACAAAAAGTGGGAGAATTAATGTGTAGTTCACACTACAAATACATACGGTTTATGGATCATTATGTAAGGGGGAGTGGTTTTCATGTAAGATGAAGTATTGACTAAGGGGGAGTGATACATATCACCATAGTATTGTTGTCAAAGTTGTGATATAATTGGATTTTGATACTGCGTAATGATACTATGACACTGTATAACAATGATTGAGAGCTACTATTTTCTCATTGTTATAGCTACGGATCTTCAACAACTATGATGCTGAGTTGAATACGTTCAGAATCACTGGAGTACTTGGAAGTGACGAAGATTTCGATTAATGTTGAAGAACCAAGGAAATCAAGCATTTGGATGAGAAACTACAAAGTTTTATTTATTTTGTAATCCATATGTATTGATAGTTTTGTCACAAAAATTAACAAAGGGGGAGATTGTTAGAGCACTGCTTGGTCGAACTCGCAAGCGTTGCTATCTCATGCTTGATACCATCATATCCTAATCCGCGTTTATCGCCATGATTTCTTCCTGCATCCAACATAGAAGACAAATTGATTGTGCTATCATTGAGTCTTCTTAGTCTTGCAACTTCTTCTTCTAGGTACTTGATATTTTCAAGAGAGTTGGCTAATTTGACCTCAAGTGGATTTTCTTCGAAGGAAACAGACTCATCTTGTTCCTTACTCATTAAATGTTGAGAGTTAATCCTTGCTTCAGTTTCAACAAGTTTTTTATTCAACAAATAATGTTTCCTGCTGAGGTTCTAAAACTCAAGAGTTTTTGAGTTCAGACTTTCTTTGCAGTCCTTAAGAAGATATCTGGTACTCTGATATCCGTAAAAGAAACCAGAGAAGACTTTCCTTAGTTTTCTATTTTCTCTGCAAAGAGGAGCAAGAAGTCCAATCACATCTGAGGTAGATAGTCTTTTTGTACAGACATCACCTAGTAATGAGGAAAATTCAGACACATCTTCTTCAACATCTTGATCGATTTCTGAGTCACCTTCTTCAGAAATTTCATCAAGTTGTTTTTCAAGGCAAGTTTGCCAATCATCAGAATCTACATTATACGGATTAGATTGTTCAATAGATTAACAGAAGATGTCATTTTCAGGTGCTGCTCTTCCATCTTGGTTCTCGTTAACTGAATCATCCATCGGATTCATTTCTTATAGGATGGATCGCACCAAACACAAATTGTTAGATCTTTTCGTGTTTGCTTGCTCTGATACCAATTGAAAAGACGAGGGTACCCAAATTTACCACAATCTTTAAATTATCCACCTATAAGTCCTCTTACCGAAAGCGATTGTCTATGGACAAAGTCGAGACAATACTACAAATCGGTATTCACACTTTGTGTTATCGTCTATGGATACAAGATCGAGACAATACAATAATCAAAGTGTGATTACTTGATAATAGTTTCGGACTTAACCAAACTCTATAGGATCACTATCAAGTAATACGGAGTTAACGTTTGTGTAATTTACTTTAAATTATAATAAAAACAATTATAACTGCGGAAAATAAAAGTAAATGACATAACAAGATTTTGTTAACGAGGAAACCGCAAATGCAGAAAAATCCCGGGACCTAGTCCATAATTGAATACTCTCAGAATTAAGCCGTTATACAAAATCTAATAAACTTCGTATAGTTGAGACCAAGAAACTAAACCTATAGTTCACCTAGTTTCTTCACTATCCCTGCGCTTCTGACATTCAATAAGTGCACGCACTAGAACAATTCCTTTGGATCGTATTCCAAACAGTAAAGGAACAACAAATCTGTTTGGTAATAACTATATTGATTCTTTCAGATGAAGATATCTCAAGTCATAAGCAAAGGCTCTTCTGTTTAATCAATAAACTCCTTTGCCTGGTTAGATTAATCTATCCAACAACTACCGAAGTAGCAGATTTTAGATTTGCAATCAATCAATATAGATTCAAATAAGAAACTATAAGGTGATGCCGATCTTACACAACTAATTAATCGAATAAATCTGATTGTAGTTGGATCCCAGCCGATCAAGGTTTGTGCACACCCAAAGATATAGAAACCAAATCAGAAATCTTCTTTGTCTTCAAATCTTATTTAATCTTCCATAAACACCTGCACAACACAACTTGAATCTCTTGTGATCAATCACGCACAGAACGGAGTCTGTTAACAATGGATTATCACAAGACGTCTTTAGATCTACAAACAGTTCTAAAGATTCCGTCGATACTTCGATCTAGTTTGAGTGAATCTTATATCAGAACAGAAGATTCTCAAGAATAAACAAACTAGGTGCAATCAAAGTTCAACAACCGTTAGTAAATCAAATCAATCGAAGACTAAAATAAAATACAACTATCCAGTTTCCCACCAATGGTACTCGTAGATCGCTTCTTGATCCCCACGGAAGTTTTTAAACGAGCGGTCGTAAGAGATTTCACCTTATTAGGGTACTTTCCTCTCCGAATAGACGGCTCCACCAGAAACAACAAAAAGATGAAGTTTGCCTGGCTCTTAGGATAGTTTGCTCGAAATGCAAACTTGGGTATTTATAGACCAAGGATGTTTAGACACCAAGGAATTTCCAAAACCGAATATTCTTAAGATATGCAATAAATGCCCAAATCGGTTTTCATAATTCCTAGAAATGCTTTGTCCAATATTTCCGAAATCTCACTAGAAAATCTCCAATTAGTAAATGCACATTACCAATTTTTATTTTCCAGAGATATGCATTTAATTGCTGGTAATTAAAAGCATATAAAACTAACAACCTTAATTAAAAGATTCTTAATTTATTTCGGTCCGGGATCTCCTTGAGTAATTAAGGAATTTCTTTGAACAATAAAAGATAAGAGTTACTGAACATGTTCAAAGTATGTTGACATCTTTTTTTTGTAAATCCTCTTTCATATTTACAATCTTGGAATCGATTATACCACACTTCCAAACAAGTTTAAAATTGGTTCATCTGTATTCTAAGACAACTATGTGATTGATCAAATATCAAATCACTAATCATGGGTTTACGGTTCTACCAAACACAAGGATCGGTTCTACCTTAATATGATTACTGGGACCGGTTACATCAGTTACCAGGATCGGTTACGTCAATTACCAGGACCGGTTACCATATACTCATGGTATTACTTGTGATCGGTTACACAAGTCACGAAGATCTGTTACACCAATTACCAGGACTGGTTACGCCAAGTACAAGGATCGATTATACATACTCTTTTGTGATTGGTCATACCAATTACTAGGATCGGTTACACCAATTACAAATATCGATCATACCATCTTAGGTGATTACTTAGGATCGGTTACACTAATAAAAGTCATACCAATACATAAGTCAGGCACTGTGACTAGTTTTACTAAGATACATAACAAGTTATGATCAGTTCTACTAACTCACACATATTGGTAATCCAAAGATATGCAATGAATAACAATACCAATAAGCCTAGCGATTTCCTTTTTGATTCATAAAACAAGTTCGTGAATGTACTTCCTTTAAACAAATGTAAACATTGTTTCCTATGACGAAATCTTCACCTTTACCCATCTACATAATCACAATAGCATTCATACGATTATGTCAATGTCTTATATACGAAGTTCAAAAGATAAACGTTATACTTCGTATTCTAATTCCTTAACACTATGATCATGTGATCATGTCTCACTACTAGAGTATAATCATTCACAGCTTCGCATTTATGTTTTCAATATAACACGACTTGAAAGATTCGTTAGGATTGAAATATTTCAAGTCAAAATATTACTAACCTCAAGAGGAAGGATGATGTCGTCGTTGTAGCTTGTTACTTCTTCACATTCTTCAAGTCTTCGAGTAATACTTGTATGTCTCATAATCCTAATCTTTCTAGTCTAACAAATACGAAGTTGTCTCTAGTTACATAATCAAGCGACTCTTTAATTGAGTTTTGATTCACTAAAATATGACAACCAAACTTGACATACCAACGCTTGGTGGGTTCAATCGAGCTATGCTCTAACATTGAGTACTATCTTCTCTAAGATTTGCTCGAGATTTAATATCCGATAGGCAAGATAAAAAGTAATCACAAAGCTTCGTCTCATTCTTTGTGATTCCACAATATCTTGTTCCGCTACCATACGGTTAAGTTATTGTGAGGTGATTGATATTACTAGGCTGTTCTTCGGGAATATAAGACCGATGTATCAATTGGTTCATGTTCACCTTGATTTTTCAAAAGGCGGAACAAAAACTCGTAGGTATTTCTGTGGGAGACATATTTATCTATTCAATAGACTTTTTTGTGTGAGACAGATTTGTTTATCAAGTCTTCGACTTTGGGTCGTAGCAAGTCTTAGTTGTGTGTGAGATCAGCTAAGGGAATCAAGTGCGTAGAGTCCTGCTGGGATTCAGAGGCGTAAGGAACGTGACTGCACCTTAATCAGTGTGAGACTGGTTATGGCTCAACTATATTCCAGTCCGAAGTTAACTTGTAGTAGGCTAGAGTCTGTAGCGGCTTAATACAGTGTGGTGTTCAAATCTGGACTAGGCCCGGGGGTTTTCTGCATTTGCGGTTTCCTTGTTAACAAAATTTCTGGTGTCTGTGTTACTTCTTTTCTGCTTTATATTTTCTATGTAATTGAAATATCGCAGGTTGTGCATAGTTCAATCAATTGGTAAATCTAACCTTTGGTTTTTGATATAAATTGATTGACACTTGAACATTGGTCTTTGGTACCGTTCAAGTTGTTTCTCATAATAATCAGGCTTGCGGATTTCTATGTATTTGATTTGCTGATTACATTGAGAAACATAGATATAGCTCTTGGATGTATTTTCCTTGATTAAGTCTGACTGTCTAGTTCATTCTCTTGGAAATATATTGGAGTTAGTCCATACAGATTGCCAAAACGAAATATTGGGTGTGGTTGTTAGACCCCCGCTTTTTCAATAGTGAAATATAAAAACTATTTTTACCCTTTAGGTTTTAGTATTACTTTTGTACCCTCCTCTTTAGCGGAGCGATCAAGAAGCTCGGCTAGGTCGAATCTCCACCCATCAGTCGATCCCCTGCTCTAAACTCTCCCTACAAATATTACATTGATTAGCTAGGCCAGCCCAATAGTAGTGAAGCTTGCCGGAACTTACTTTGTCAATCTAAGCTTCAGGGGGGAGCCTTACTATCAGGATCTGTATGCTTCTTTCTCAGAGGGGGTTGGAGCCCATGCTTCAAAAGCTGCATGCTTGTCCTCCCCAACTTGGAAGAATGCCCCCACAAGCTTGTAATGACAGTAGCTCCCCAGAAGCTCATCTGTCCCCAAAGCAGTACGTAGCCTATGAAGGAAGTCAATATCATGAGCAAGATTCCTAAAGGCGTATACATAAGGGGTAGACCGCACAACCGCGCGGGCTGGTGCATCATCTCATATAGATTTCATTAGAGACTCACTTCATTGGCGGGAAACCACACGTGCATCCGCCTCCCCGACTTCCATTATGATATGTTAAGTTTAAAAGATTTTCGAATAAGATGTGGTAACATCATCAATCATATATATATATATATATTTGGAGGTAATTAGTAGCGTTCATATGGATCATGATCGAGAATTTAAGTCATGTTAGGTTTTCTTATCAAGAACATGAATAGATTTGAGATATTTATCGTTAGACATAATTTTAATGGATAAAGATAAAATATCAAGAACAAGATATCTCAATCAAGAAAAAAAATTATCCTTTTTCGCCAAAAACATGAAAATGTGATGAAGAACTGTAAACTTTTTCTTTAAATGTTAGGTTTGGATCATTTGGTATATTAGATCTAGTGATGATAATAATTCTTAATGAATCAAGATAAAATATCAAGAACACGACATCTCAATAAAATAAAATTCGTATTTTTTCGCCAAGACCACGAAGAACAAGAACAATAAACTTTTTTGTTGTTGTTAGATTCAGAGCATTTGATATGTTAAAAGTCGAAACTTTTTTTTGCTATTCTGATTGATGACCGAACCTAATTTAATTTTGAGATTCGGGTAACTAAAAAAGAGGATGCCCGAATCTGAGATTCGAAGAGCTAAAAGAAATAGATGGCCAAATAGTGAAGATACATATTTCCGTTACTTAACTATTCAGTGACGGTTTTTCGTCATCAAAAGCAACGGTTATATCCGTCTCTCAACTGTTGAAATTAAAAAACAAAAAAATGTTCGTGAATGTATTAGGAACGGCAATATTCGTATCAAACATTTTGTTCTTTGGTTAAAAACCGAACCCACATTTTGTGCAAATATGTTATTAAACTTTCCGAACTCAATTATTTAATTTTACAAAAATATATAGATCTAGGTTAGATCGTAAATATTTTTTATTTCTCACAGGCTTTAATATTACCAATTACTCTGACTCTAACAATTAATAACAGTTGAGTCTTTCAGCATTTTTATCCTCCTTTACTCTATCAAAGTTACCAGTATACCTCGCCACCACAAGCATCTGTCTCGTCCTAATCACCTAATATTGGTATAGTTGAAGGATTTGCAAGCTGCAGAGTACGAATATTAAGTTCTCAACTCTTATCAAGTCTTCAAAAGTTAAATGTTATCCAGTGGACAATATTAAGTTTAAGTCTCACACCAATCTTACGCTGAACCTGCATAACATGTTTTCTGTAAAATGGGTAGCTGGGTATGCAAAATATACATCAACTAGCTATGGGATATTTAGTGGTCGATCCCACCACCATTCCAGCATATAACCATTAGGGTAACAAGTTCAAAAACAGGTTAATATCTTGATATATGATGATTTAAATGGCAATGAGCACAAGCTCTCTCGAAATCCGCCTTTCGATCATTTTGAAATGAGGAAAAGTCCATAATTACCTTATTCGTTTCCACTGTTCTTACCCTCAATGGTTATAATGAAACTCCTCCTAGCTACAGAAAAGAAAGTATACACTCAATTAGGTAAACAAAACATTAATTATCAGATACCAAGCACGCCTCAATTTTCAATTGGCAATTCAAATTGTGAACAACCTATCTATCACTACTAACTATAAAATGCAATCAATCATAAATCATTTTAAATTGTAGTCTAAGCTAAAGTCTACATTTTAAACAGACATGAATGCACTAATCGGTATAACCTAGATCCTCAAATTCACCAAAAAAAAAAAATTGAACGACAACCAAAGAAAATTACAAGTTTGATTATTACCTGTTGATTCATGAGCTTGAAAAATGATTATAAAGAGTAAAAACTCCACTTCTATTATCTCCATTTTTTCTTCTCCACCAACGTACTTATTAGATAACTGCTGCAACAGTAGGGGACGGACAAAACAATTGACCTTGATATTCTTTATTCCGGCATCTTCTTTATTTGCCGCGCACTAGATGGGCCACGTACCTACACCATTATTCACCACCCAATGTTCAGCAGATAACCAAGACATTGCAAAAATGTCTTTCCGACACAATGTTATTTAATTTCCACTTAATTAATAATATGATTTCAGGTGAATTTCCTCTGTTGTGGTTAAAAGCTGAATCAAGCTCTCTTCCTAGAGCTTCTGGCCCCACCAGAACATACTTAGACCAATAAGAACCTTCTGATTTTTCATACCACCAATTTTTCATATTTTCGACCCCACTTCTATATCTTTTCCCAAGATTTAGACGAAACCCTTTTCTTATTGTTCCTCTTTTCCGTCGCATCCCCTACTGTTCCTCGCTCTTCCACTTATATTCAGTTCTAAAATCACAATCAATTCCTTAAAACGTAGAGGGAACGACGACTACCACCGGTTGTTGTATAAGATGTTTTTTCCAAACCCTATTTTGATTCTTTCTTTCTCGCCCTTCTACAAATCTTTTTATTTATCGATGCTCTAATAGAAACCCTTAAACACAAGGGTTTAAGGTATTCCTTTATCCATGTTAGATTGATTAGTTTTATTATATTCTGCAGTTACCATTTTTTCACTAATGCACGATTTTGCTGGCGATCTTTTTCGGTACACAGTGGTGGAGCAACTTTTGCGGGTTTTATTGATTAGGTTTGGAAAAAAAATGCAAACAATATCTTCTACTGATTATTTTCCATTTATTTTATGTCTTTTATTTGATGATCTTGCGATTTACACACTTCATACGTTCTGTCTTCTTATTGGTGTTGTGTCTTCTTAGCAGACGACTAGGGTTAGGTCATGCTAGATTACTAAAGAGGTGATCAACCTTACCTTTTTTATGCTTTTTTTTTTTTATCTATCAGTGCTGGATGTATGATGGGAGAATGGAACGGAACCCATGATAGAATTACACCTATGATAATTGAGTAATATGGTAAACACCTTGATTAAAACAATATTCATATGCATGTCTACCAAATGGCAGTCAGTTAACACAATATGCTACTGCCCGAATGATCTAAAGCTTAGTTATAAAGAATAAGAATATGTTCAGCTAAATTTCACCAAGAATTCCACTACATTTCATTGTAGGTTTGCCTACTTTTCCTTCAGCGTGTTCGACGAATTTAAAATTTGATTATAGGAACTTGGACATTGCAAAGAGAAATTTATGATGGGAACCACACGATTGCCCCATTATATGGTGGGTGCCGGGAATTAGCAAGATCTGGATAGGCTACTAGAGAGGATTTTGACATGGTTCAGTCATAGGTAGAATGGTAACAACATGGTCTACACGAAGATCTTAAGAGCGACGTGCTTCCATTTCTCAAGACATGCGCATAAGTTACAGGGTTGCCACTAAACAGGTATCAAACCTTAGTTGCCCATATTCTTCTCAGTTCTTGCATTAGATGTTTTGCTTTTGGAGTTTTTTTTGTAAGCCGTTGGACTGAGCAACTCACACTTTTCAGAAATTAGTTGATTTGTTGAGATTTGATAAGCATCGTGGAACCGGTGCAAATACGCTACCATAAGCCAAAAATTATTGACTAATATTTGAAATTTGTAAAGCTTCCTTAGATCTGTTATTGTTTAAACCTTTTTTTAATCATTATTTTTACATTCAAGTTTGCGAACTTCAGTTTCATAGCAGACTCCAGAAAGGGAGAGAGAGGGATCTCCACTCTAACTTTTTACTTTAGCAGTAGGTGACAAATTGAATGTGCAGTCCGTAAAAGGTGAAATGATATCATAGTTGTCGTTCATACTGAAAAATTGTTTGAGTGAGATTATATGGTGCTGCCACTTTATTTTGTTTCAGGTAATGTGGTCTTAACTTTACTGGATTTAACTGGATTGTGTTTCATGTACCCGAGAGCTCCGGGAGTAGCCGATGGCCTGGGCATGGAGGTTTAGGCGTTAAAGATACATGAGGTACTTTCCAATCTACTACTATGCCGGATTTATAAAAATTGCATGTAATCTTAGCTTCGTTAATCAGGAACAGCTAGCCTCCCATAACATACTAAGAAAAGTTGATAAGTATCTTATTATTTTTTCAGACTTATACATCCCATGGCTATTACGTGCCCACCTCTTTATCGAAAATTTTAGTCCAATTTATTTTACTCAAGCCAGAAGCAATTTCTTTATGTTCTTTGTATTACAGGATGCACCTCCACTTGGTACAACTATAACATCGAGAAATTAACTGAAAATAATCTTCCCCTAGACTAGAAATTAGGTAATTGTGCAAACTAATACAAGAAAAGTTATTGATATGTGTATATTTATTTTATTGTTATCCAACTCATATATTGTTAAAAAAAAATATTTTCAAGTCACTGACATTGCCTCTATTCATGTATCCGGGAAAAGAAAAGGTTTGCAGTGGAGGATGCATTACTGAAGGTCTTCGAGGTTGAACTGGATTACCAGATTACAGTTGATGAGTCTAATATGAATAAGAATATTTCACCATGGGAAGATGAAGTACCCACATGGACTGTCTGATCTCCACATCTAGAATTTGTCTAGGATGGCAAAGAGTACCCCGGCGATATCTAGCAAAGAAATGCAGGACAAAACTTGGATTGGAAATCATATTTAGTTGCATCTGATCTTTTTAGGGAATTGCATCCATGATATGGACTAGGATGAACAAAGAAGTCAGGTTTGTTAAAGAATGGATAAACATGAACAGAGATGTATTTCATGTCTTTTGTATTATGCTATATTGTCATTCTGCGAAAACGTAGTTTATGCAATTTATCTCATGAAGTGTTTCATTCTGCTATACAACACCATTGTCCTTCTGCCGTTTAGGGTGCTATTAATATAGATACATAATAGAAAGGGTTATTCCCTGAAAGTAATATAAACAAAGAGACGGGACTAATGAATCCAAGTTCAGATGGTGACGTCAAACCTATTACAGAAGATATGGGACTGAGCGAGTAGTATATATGAAAATTAAGTTAGATTTGTGATAACCAATCTCATCCCGTGCAAATCACGGGCGCAACACCTAGTTAAAAGTAAACTAAAGATTTATGTGATTCTTTTAGTTTTTGAAGTTGCGAAAAAGATCAGATAGACGAACTAAACCAAATAGAAAAGTAAGAAATAAAATTCGCTCCCAGTCTTTCTCGTTATATAAAAACGAAAATGTTATTCAACTCCCTCTTTTCCACCTCTCTCCAATATAAACCACACATCTGGCTTTAGATTCATATTCAGGTCCAGGTGGGGTTCACCATTTCCCAGATGTGGGTTTAGATTGAAGAGAGGTGAATAGGTAGGTGGCAAAGAGGGAGTCGAATAACACTGCCGATATAAAAATGGTAAAATAGGTATAGTCAAAACGTTGGATAGAGACACCCTCGAGGATCAGGGCAAAAAAAAATTATTTTGTCGTTTGGTGTTTTTGGGCTGCAAGTAATGTAGTGCAAACCATTAATTAATAATATGATTTCAGGTGAATTCTCTCTGCTGTGGTTAAAAGTTGAACAAAGCTCTCTTCTTAGAGCTTCTGGCCCCACCAAAGAATATTTAGACCAATAAAAAAATTTGAGAAAATTTAGACCAATAGGAAGTAAGAGCTTTTGGCCCCACCATAAAATAATTTCTTAAATAAAAAAATAATACCTTAAGTAAAAAAAAATCTTACCGGCCTCACCTGAAAATAATTCCTTAAGTAAAAAAAAAAAATCCACGGGTAAAAGAAAAAAAATTGAGTAAAATAAATACTTCATGGGTAAATTCCATTTTTCTTTAACCCGTTTATTAATTTATCCCTTGGAAAAACAAAATATATCTTGAGCTAAAAAAAATACTTCACGGGTTAAAGAAAAAAATATATCTTAAGTAAAGAAAAATACTTCAATGGTAAAAAAAAATATCTCGAGTGAAAAAAATATTTCACGGGTAAAAAAGAATCTATCTTTATGGGTAGAAAAATATTTAAAAAAATCTAACCATGAACCATAAACCTATTTTAGGACCGTGCAACACACTGGCGCAACAACTATATATATCCCCAAAATTTTATTTTTGTACCCAAAAATTATACCATAAAACATACATATTTTCAGCCCGTGCAGAGCACGGGCGTCACACCAAGTTTGTTGAAAAGAAACAGCACTCGGCCAAAATTGTCTCCTTCGTATGCTTCCACTTCCACTGCCAAAAAAAAAAAACATCATACATCCGTTCGTTTCTTTTTCTCAGTTGCTCTTCTATATGTTTATGCTTGAACCCTTCTTCCCTACCCAAATACGCTTCTTCCTTAGAAAAACTTGTGATTCTATTAATGTTTTTGCGTAAACACAGATTTGGGGTAGTATCACATACTGATTTAATTCCAAAGCTAATTCCTTTAGTCCGATCTTTTAACTCATTTTCATATTCTCCATCAACTAATGTTGTTGATGAAACTAGTACTAACTATGAATTTGATTTCAATCAGCTATTCATTTCCTGCAACAAAAGTATTCATCTTGCCAAACGTCTCCATGCTCTTCTTCTCGTATCCGGTGAGGCTAAAAACATATACTTCTCTGCGAAACTCGTAAACCTCTACGCATACCTTGGTGATATCTCTTACTCTAGCATTACATTTGAGCAAATTCGTACGAAAAATGTGTTTGCTTGGAATTCAATGATTTTTGGTTTTGTACATAATGGCTGTTCTCGTGAAGCTATTAATTGTTATTATCGATTGTTGGTAACATCGTCGTCTAGAGTTCGCCCTGATTTTTATACATTTCCTGTTGTTTTAAAAGCTTGTGGAGATTTGGTTGATGGAAAGAAGGTACATTGTTGGGTTCTGAAACTTGGGTTTTGCTTAGATTTATTTATAGATGCTTCTTTGATTCATATGTATTCGAAATTTGGGTTTGTGACTGATGCTCGTAAAGTGTTCGACGTAATGTGGGTACGGGATAAAGGTACTTGGAATGCAATGATATCTGGGTTTTGTCAAAATGGGAATGCAGTGGAAGCTTTGGGTGTATTTGAGGAGATGAGAATGGAAGGAGTTCAGTTGGATAGCACGACTGTTTCGAGCATACTCCCTGTTTGTGCTCCATTTGGTGAAGGATTGAAGGGGATTTTGATTCATGTGTATGCTATTAAGCATGGTCTTGAATTCGATGTGTTTGTTTCCAATGCTTTAATTAATATGTATGCGAAGTTAGGTGAGTTGGTTTCCTCAAGGAAGGTATTTGATCAAATGATCACAAGAGATTTAGTGTCATGGAACTCGTTAATATCTGCGTATGAGCAGAACAATGACCCCATTTCTGCTCTCAAGCTTTTTTCGGAGATGACGGAAAACAAGTTTCAGCCTGATGTGTTTACCTTGGTAAGCTTGGCTTCTGTTGTGGCTCAGTGTGGGGATGACCATAAAAGTCGGTCGGTTCATGGTTTCATTATGAGGCGAAGTTGGATGTGCGAAGACAGCTTCATTGAAAATGCTATTATGGACATGTATGCTAAGCTGGGCTGTATAGATTTAGCACGCAAGGTCTTTGAGAGGATGGCTTTTAAAGATGTAATATCTTGGAATACTCTGATCACTGGATATGCTCAAAATGGTCTAGCTAGCGAGGCTGTCGAGGTTTTCCGTGAAATGGAATGGTGTAAAGGAATTGTGCCGGATCAAGGGACCTTGGTTAGCATTTTACCAGCTTTCTCTCATTTAGGATCCTTGCAACATGGAATGAGAGTTCATGGTTATTCAATAAAAATTGGTCTTTGTATGGATATCTTTGTGGGCACTTGTCTTATAGATTTGTACGTTAAGTGCGGGAGGTTGGATGATGCAATGTTGTTATTCAAACAAGTGCCCCGGAGAAGTTCTGTTCCCTGGAATGCCATAATATCTGGTCATGGTATCCACGGAGATGGTGAGGTTGCTCTGACAATATTTGGAGAAATGCAAGATGATGGAGTTAAGCCAGATCATGTTACTTTTGTTTCTGTCTTGTCAGCTTGTAGCCATGCCGGTTTGGTAGAACAAGGGAAGAGTTGCTTCCAACTGATGCAACAGAAATATGGTATTGAGCCTAGTTTGAAGCATTATGGATGTATGGTTGACTTGCTAGGTCGAGCTGGTCATGTGGACATTGCCTATGACTTTATCAAGAATATGCCTATCCGACCCGATGCTTCTGTTTGGGGTGCTCTTCTAGGTGCTTGTAAGGTTCATCAAAATGAAGAATTGGGTAAAGTAGCTTCAGAACAGTTGTTTGAAGTTGATCCGGAGAATGTTGGCTATTATGTTCTGGTGTCAAATATGTATGCAAGTACTGGGAAATGGGATGGAGTCGACAAAGTAAGAGCATTGGCAAGAGATAGGGGACTGAGAAAGACTCCTGGGTGGAGTTCAATTGAAGTGAACAAAAAGGTTGATGTTTTTTACTCTGGAAACCAATCTCATCCTCAGTGTGAGGAGATTTACAAAGAATTGGGAGGTTTGTTGTCTAAAATGAAGAGCCTTGGTTATGTGCCAGATTACAGTTTTGTGTTGCAGGATGTTGAGGATGATGAAAAGGAACATATATTAACAAGTCACAGTGAAAGGTTGGCTATTGCATATGGGATTATCAACACCCCGCCAAAGACTCCTATTCGGATCTTTAAAAACTTGCGGGTTTGTGGGGATTGTCACAATGCTACTAAACTGATATCGAGAATTACTGAGAGGGACATCATTGTGAGGGATTCTAATCGCTTCCATCATTTCAGAAATGGGCATTGCTCCTGTGGAGATTACTGGTGATGAAAGTTGAGTATTTCCTCTTATCTACTGCAGCCAATTCACAGAGTGGGTGCAAATGTTGCTCCAGTGCCTCTACGTGACTCAACATCAAGTATCATCTTGGCTGGATGGGAAGACTAAAGTAGAATCCTGCTTGTATCAACTGAGCCTGTGAATTATGCTTGTCCAATCTCCCGAACTGATATGTCAAAAGAACCTCACCTTCTCAGTTCCAATCTCCCGTAGAAGGGATGTCTACTCATTGCACATCCTTGTAAGTAGTACCCTGAGGGAAGAATGGTGATAGTTTTGAATGTCATTGTCATGAAAGACCTGGCAGCAGCGTTTATCAACTTAGGTGGCAAGATTCTGTGGCGGGCATCAATTTTTGCCACGCTGAAGATAAAATTGAAGTATCCTCGAAAACATTTTTGCTGATGTTAAGATTTCAACCAACACAACCGCAACATTAGGAAAACGCAAGCTTACAAGGCTTTGATTGGGGAACGTAAAAAAAACTTTGTTGCGAGGAAATTTAAAACTGTCTATTTGGTGGAACCATGAAGGCATCCTGGAAACTATATGATGGGCTGGGACCATGAAGGCATCCTGGAAACTATATAGGCTGGGACGCGATCAGATCAAGATTCAGGAAGCTAGTAATCTGTGGTGATTGGTAAGTCATTCTGTTAGCATTTGAAAAGGCATAATTCATGCTCTCTTTTTGTGGTGATACAATGTAAAGAAGAAATAATGTCCAAAATGAAGTTGGTATTTGCTTTTTCACTACTTCTGTACTTGGTAGGTGGTTCATATGCATAAATTCTAGATTATTTTCAAACCTAGACCCATAGAAATGGTTATTGAGATGCTGCGAAGCGTCGAAGATAATCTTAATAGTAGTAATAGAAGAAGGGGAAGAGGTGAAAAAAAACAATCTTTTTGTCTGAGAAACACATGAACCTAACAATGTGTGTACAACAGTAGTAATTGAAAAACATACCTCATTTTAACAATAAATATTTTGGTTATCGTTAAAATCATTACTAGTCTTATGGGACTCATGATTTTGGTTCATTACTTCAGAAAGTGCAGGTTGTTACACTAAATTGAAAACTATACCCATTTTCAAACTTTAGGGTAATGCAACACGTTGGATTTAAGATTAAAGGTTTTGCTGTTTTATGTGGCAGATTTTGTGGGCACTTTGATGTCTGAAACTCATGGATTGGAAGGTTCGAAGATAGTTGTGGACCGAGGAATTCCTAAGGTGATACATTATAACTCTCTAAGCGAGTCCAGGATTCACAGAAGCTAATGTCAGTAGCAATTCTTGTCCATTTGTCGGAATTCACTCAACCTCTAGTTTGTTAGGATGACGACTCCACTCACGTGAGTATGGGGCATACAATGCTTATATCACTGCAGCAACTGGATGCGCTGCAGGGGATGCTCCTACAATACAATGTCCGATCATCCAAGCTTAGGCTGCGCAAGTAAGTCTGCGTGCAAGTTTTCGTCACTGTTATTTTGTGAGTTTATTCAAGCATATAGTCTTTGCTGATCCTGTTTATTAATGTAGGAAGGGTTGGTGAACCAGCTGTGCAAGGAATGGGCAAAAAGATTTTTGTTTGTTTGACAGGCTTCAACGGGAGCAAGCGTTGAAGATCTTCGCAAGTATTTTGACAGATCCTGTTGTATTTTAGATGTTTATGTTCCCAAGGTATAATACTCTTCTGCATCGTTATTTACAGAAAAACACACTTTGAGCCAATAGGATTTTTCTGTGTTATCTACTGAGAATGGTTGTCGATGAATGATTGCAAGACCGAAAAGAACTGGTCATTAAGGCTTTGATTTTGTAACTTTTGCCGAGAATGTGTGGCAGATTGTGTTTCTCGAAGGACTCATGGAATTTGTGGACACCAGGTAATGAATGGAACTAATGTGGCTTTTAATTTTGAATCTAATGGTTCCGTCCTTTGTCAATGTGGGCAGATTCCTTTCAGATCCAGCTGATCATTTGGTATCGGTTCTGCTACACAGGTTGCAATAGATTCAGCACTCCACTTAATGATACCGGTGGTACAAGTGGAAGGAGGGTACGATGCAGAATCTGAAGCCTTAGGGTGGCTATGTAGGTCCAATGCGGCTTGTAACTACTATGGGAGTCTGGATATTGATGATGCAAGTATTTATGTGCGTCTTTGATAGTCTCATAGTTATTTGAACAAATGTCTGTAGAAGGGGCAGACCTTCGAGAATGGATGGGAGGTTTAGGACATACTAAGACATGGTCATCGGGTCATTGATAAAGAAGAGAAAACATTTCAGAGTCGAGTTAAAAACTTATTCATGTGAATGAATTATTTAAGCTAAAGGGGAGACTTTGTGAACTATGGTTACTTTGTACTAACAAATTACTGTAGTAAATTACTTCCAAGCACACAGTATAATGAGATTTCATAAACATATTTACTCCGGCTACACAAATTGCCTATGTACTTGTAAATTGATAGGCACTGTTGCAGGAATCTAGCTTTTAAAGTTACAGTTGTTTTTACATTCTACAGACTCTATGGTCTATACTTGGTTTACTCGGGAAAGTTCTTCATGGAAACAGACAGGAAGAGGCCTAGGAACCTTTCTTATAGTAATATGGGCTTCCTTCTGTTTCATATGCTTCCATAACTCCATTTTGAACTTCTCTTCTTCAGTGCTCCACTGCCAAAACATCACCCATATAATAACAATAATTAAAATATATAGAGTCTGAGCTTTTACCTCCACTCCTTGCTGTTTCTTGTTGCTCTTCTCAATTTTTGGCAGTACACCAGCAGCCTTCAAAAATTAACAAAGCAGACAAATATATGCTCAAGTTAACTGCTGCTGTAGATACAGATACCAGATTTTTATTCAACTTGCTTACTCGAGCAATTAGACAATGATCGACTCATGGCTTTTTAGAAATAGGTTAAACAGACTACCTAAGGGCCACCAGTCACAGATACTCTTGCAGTGGACCAACGGAACAAGAAATTCAGACTATAAGCACGACAAGTCATTCCATAATTCCCAGCGCCAAAGCTTCCACCAACAACCACTGTTATTTTAGGAACCTGAAACACAATTAATTACAACGGTTAGATCCTCGAAATTCAGCGCTACCTTGTACTAGTCATTTGACTCGAGTTTTGTAAGAAACAGTGTAATATTTGTTTTTCTTTCAATTTCTACCAGTGATTTGGGTAATTTTGACCAAAAAAGAGAAGTAGTGACATATGGGATTGGCTAACTAGATCACTGAAACAAATCCGACAGCAAGAGCAAAAGATAAGATGTTAAGAAATGTTACTACTAATATGGATCAAATCAACAAGTTGTAACAGTTCATGTTTACTCAGACAAGGTATTAGTTCTCCAACAAGATGAGTTTCGATGCATTGTCCAAGAAAGAAAAAAGAAAACAAAAAAAAACGTCGTTTGTAAGAATATAGATAATGTACTTGGTAACTACTAACTAGTTAAAGGCACAAATAACCTTTGCATATGATACTTGGTAAATATACACGCAGAGGATAAGAAGGAGAATTAACCTTTGCACAGGAAACTGCCATAGCCATCTTCGCTCCAGCTTTAGCAAAAACCATTAGCTTTAGATCTTGAACCAACCTGAAGAAGTGATGAACAAGATCCTTTAATAAACTCATAACAGGCCAAATTTGAGAAAAGGAAAAAGAATAAGCAATATATCCGCACATCCTAACCATTATAATAATATAATTAACTGCATTTTTCGCTAACTTAGGTTGTGATACAAGATCAACTTACTGGGCTGAGAATGGATTTAAATAACAAAGAAACCATACCAAGTCTATCCTACTAAACAAAGATAGTTACCATAAATCCAGTAATATTCTGTAGAAAGATCGAAGGAATGTTGCGTTCAGCACACAGTTTGATGAGTGGGCACCTTTCAAAGCCGATTCATATGCCATTGTTTCCAATAATTCCTACAGGTTGCCCATGGATCTTTACAAAACCTGTAACAAGAGTCTGAAGTAATGTTGTCAGAACTCGTACAAGAGAATAAACCAAGAATATGTAAAGCTCAATATTCGGTCGAGATATGTATTCTCATCAGGCCATAAAACTTATCAAATTCATCAAATTCACTTCCATCAACTATACGAGCAATAATTGATCTTACATCAAAAGGCTTTTTCTGGTCTATCATGCAATAGAACATAAATCATTTGTATCATACAATGGCTCTTTCTAATCAGGAACAACGCTTGGTGATTCACTCATCATCCCTTGTTTCCCAGCCATGTGCAAACTCTTAACTATATTTCTCCAGTAGCAAGTTGGGCATGTAAATATATTCCGTTATAATTATAAGTGAAAGAATTAACAGAACATTCCTGTTTCACTTTTTATGCATTTCAACCTTCTCACAGTACATTTAGCTTAATCAAGCAACCCATTTAGGTATAAAACATGCAGAATAAGTAACAAGTAAGAATACCTTCAGCAAAATGAGCTGAAACCCCTGACACAATACACTACATTGCTGCACCTCCTAAATCCTCTGTGATCATTTGTATGTACCTATACACGTGTCGATATCTCAAGTGTAGTTACACATTTCTTATATATGTAACTTCATATAAAAACATAGATTATTTGTCTGTTCTCTACTCTCCACGTTCCTCACCAACTTAATCCTTGACCTCCTCAACCATCAGATCAGATTTTACAAAGAGCCAAAATGGATGGCATTTACACGTGTGCTCAAATCACTGACACACATGAAAAAGTACATCTAAAACTATCACTTACCACGTTAAAACACTAATTTGTTTTTACTTTCATTTTCAGTTGAAAACAACTCATACAATATTCATGATTGTGTACATCCTGGTATCGTATAGCTAATCTACTCCTTGTTGAGGGACCAAACTAATTTAGAGCACGGAAGCTACAAAGTTCTGACAAGTATAGCATCAAATTCTGTTACCTTGTTACGAGCACAGGGACACAACAAGTGGATACACAAACACATAAGACACATTAATTTTTAACAAGCCTTTCAGTTTTACATAACTATGGCTCTATATATATACATGTACTGCCATAGAGAAGAGCTTGATCATGCATTTAATATTTTACCCTAGCTGGAATTTGTAGCCTTTCTCATTTCACTTTTATTGGTAAAAATTATTCAAGAAAGAGATTCTTATTTTGTAACAGTCTCACTTACCGATATGCAAGTGGGATTCAAATTCCAAAGAATCCAAACTTCTCCCGGTATTACCATAAAACACCTATCTAATTCCCCAGTATAAACGGTGAAGAGAACATACTCACTGCACAATATCGCGAGAGTCAGTCACTTAGAGAACATACTCAATGAACAATATTGCGAGAGTCGGTCACTTAAAATGACTCAGAAAGCAAACATCTAAGAGACACACAGAATTGAAAGAAGAGGACCCTAGTTAACATATTAACGTCCTTTAGTCCAACCATGGGTTACTTTTAAACCCCAATGGAGTTTAAGAAAGCAGTGGAAAAACTATAAGTACAGGCTTTAAAGACACCATTTTCAGATACACAGTTTTCTTATCTAAACAATGATTAAGTTTTTAATGTTAGTTTTTAGTAGCAATGAGTTTTCTTTTCCTTCAGTTTTGTTTCTCTCTTTTCATTCTTGAGTGTTGCTTTTGTAAAAGAACCTTTGATTTTTGCATAAATCGGTGGTGTATTTTTATGTTTCTGTTTATTGTGAATTACTTGATGTTACTTTATAGTATACATTCAAATGAATGACGATCATATTTGTAATTACTTAGAATTATATTTCTCAAAAAAAATCCTGATCTCACATCTCAGATTTTTATTTTGATCTATTCTAGTTGTTTTACTTTTTATCAGTTTTTAGCCAGAGTTTTTCATTTGTAGCCCTTTCATAATTATTGTTACAGTTTTTTTTTTTTTTTTGCATGTACATGCAGTTGTTCTCAATAGAGTTTCTCTTTCATCTTTGATAATTTCATAAAGAGTTTTTCTTTGTGAGATCTAATAAGATGTATAGAGGAATCCATCCTAGTTTTATCGACATATCTGAAGCACAATTTGCAGAAATTCTGTCAGCAACAAATCTCCTCGATACTGGTAATTCAGTTTACATCGATGGAGATGTAATATACAACAACGACGAATTTCGAATGTTCATATTCAAAATCAAGAAATGCCCGAAAAGCCGAAGTCATGACTGGACTGAATGCCCATATGCACATCGTAATGAGAAAGCCAGACGTCGTGATCCACGTAAATTTCGTTACTCGGGGATTGCATGCTCGGAATTCCGTTCAGGAGAGTGTAAGAAAGGTGATTTATGCGAATTTGCTCATGGGATTTTTGAATTCTGGTTGCATCCTTCTAGATATCGAACTCGTTTATGTAATGCAGGCATGTTCTGTAGAAGAAAAGTATGTTTTTTTGCTCATTCAGTTGAGCAATTAAGACCTGAAACTAAGTATAAAACTAAGCACAGTTGTTGCTCTAAGAATGAAAAATCAAATGCAGTAAGAAGTATCCCAGAAAGTTCGAGTAGAAGTGGGAGGCGGATGGTTTACACACAACAGATGGAATTGGTGATGATGAGTAATGAATATTGTCATCACCCTTTGAGTATCAAAGAGGATTGGGAGTTTCTAGACACTTTTAGAGGACTGAAAATAGAAGAAGTAGAAGAAGAAGAAGAAGAAGAAGATGATGATGATGACGACAACGAAGGTGATCATCAAGTCATAAGAAATTTCAGCTACGACATTCCAGAATTGACCCCCGACATCGATTGGGTGTCTGAATTGGTGAATTGATCTTCAGGAGTACGTTCATAGTACTGCTGGATAGGATATCGTTAAGTTTTTATGTATGTAATGTGTTGAATAATAAAACTAATGCAAGAAGTTGTTGGATAGGTATTATAAGCAACATCCGATCACATAAATAGATGCCATGGGAAAATTACAGCTAAAACAGATTAGTATTCAATGTAATTCATGAAAGATATGAATGAAATTCAATAAGCATTCATTTTGAGAGTAATTAGTTTTACCAGTTAATACCAAGCTAGCTAGATTTCTTAAAGCAGCAGATATCAATCTCATATGTATAGAACTTTTGGATTAAATTGATAACTAGAAAAGTGTGTGCATATTTTTGCATCAAAGATGTATATGAGAAATGAGAACAAGAGTTTCTATGAGAAAATCAATCTATTTTAAATATTAACAAAGGATAATTAGGATTTACCTGAGAAGGGAAGAACCAGGATCAATCTACCGCTGAATCCTTTCACCGGAGTTGATTGAGTTGTGGTAGACTTCAGTCCGTGCTAAAAGATGTTATGTGATGAAGGTTAGGGTTTATGCATTTTACTGCTCCTAATTTTGATGTTAATTTTAGATTCGCTCTGCTACTACTTATTTCGTGCTCCATTTCTCTGCAACTGGTAGCGGAGGACCAGAGATTGAAATGTTTCTGGTATATCAAGCGATTCCTTATCAATTTGGCTTTTGGGGTTCATTTTTCTTGTTCTATTTGGCTTTGTACTCTGGGAACGGTCAACTGGACGCCCTCGTGGTTTTGGGATATGTAACTTTTGCAGCGGCTGAAGATGCTAAGGTAAAACATTTTGGATTCTCCACTTGTAATAACATTTTTGTTATTGTGCTTGATCATGCATCATTTTTGGTAACAGAGTGCACTTGAAAGTTAGCACTTCCTTGGTAACAGAATTCTGGAAGTAAAAGTTGCCACACTAGAGATAGTGCTAAAGCTGTTTTAGGCAATTTGTTACTGTAGAAATACTAAAGAACTTTTACAGGAAATGATGAGACCACCTGCTAAGAAATTTAGGCACCTTTTGCTATATTAATTATTTACTCTTTGACTACAGATTGTCCATGTTCTTGTTAAATTGACCTGCACTATTGCAGAAATCAAGTTTTTATGGTTACAGTTGTTTTTACATTCTAAAGACTCCATACTTAGTTTCCTCGGGGACACTCTTCACGGAAGCGGACAGGCAGAGGCCTAGTACCTTTCTTGTGTCAGCAGGGTCTATGATGCCATCATCCCAAAGCCTCGCTGTAGAATAATATGGGCTTCCTTCTCTTTCGTATGCTTCCACAACTTTATTCTTGAACTTCTCCTCTTCTTCACTACTCCACTGCAGAAATATCACCAATATAACAACAATTAAGATAGAATGATCATAGCCAGCATCCTGTGTTAATATATCTGAGTTAATGAATATGAGCTTTACCTCCATCCCTTTCTTTTTCTTGTTGCTCTTCTCAATTTGTGCCAGCACACCAGCAGCCTTCAAAAATATATAAAGCGGACAAATATATGCAAAAGTTAACTGCTGCTGAAGATACAGATACCAAACTTTTATTTTAACTTGCTTACTTGAGCAATCAGTCGATGACTTGTTGCCTTTTCAAATACTGCAAATGAAGTGCTCTACATAGGGTAAACATAATACCTGAGGGCCACCCATCACAGAGATTCTTGCAGTGGGCCAAAGGAACAAGAAATTCGGACTATAAGCACGGCCACACATTCCATAATTCCCAGCTCCAAAGCTTCCACCAACAATTATTGTTATTTTGGGAACCTGATATGCAATAACAAATGGTAGATCCTTGAAAGTTAGCGCCACCATCATGGTACTACCAAGTATTAATCATGTCAAAGTTTTGCAAGAAACAGTCCATCAGTTTGTTTTTCTTTCAACTTTCTCCCAGTGATTTGGGTAAATTTGGCTGAAGAGCAGTAGTGACCTATGGGATAGGCTAACCAGATCATAGAAACAAATCCCTAATTTTCCCAAGAGAGCAAGAGTAATAGAAAAGATGCTACAAATGTCACGACTAATATGGTTATAATCAACAAAATACCAACAGTGCATGTTTACCCAGACAAGGTATTAGTTTCCCAACAAGATGAGTTTCTGGTGCATTGTCCAAGAATAAACTATATGCCAGTCTGTAAGGATATAAATACTTAGTAACTAGTAGCATAAATAACCTTTTCACGGGACACTTGGTATACATAAAGCAGTTACGCAGAGGATAAGATTAACCTTTGCACAAGAAACTGCCATAACCATCTTTGCTCCAGCTTTAGCGATACCATTAGCTTCAGATCTTGAACCAACCTAGAGAAGTGGTGAACAAGATCCTTTAGTAACAAGCCAGATTTGAAAGAAAAAAAGAAGACCATCCTTATATCCTGACGTTTATCACAGTATGTTTGCATTTGACTGCATTTCTCACTAACTTAGGTTGTGATAAAAGATCAACTTACTGGGCTTAGAATGGACATGAATAACATGGAAACCATACCAAGTCTATCTTATTATTAAAGATGATGTGCCTATGACTTCTTAAATATGCCTTTAGACAAAAAAGAGGACTGTTATCAAGAGAGATCAGCAAGAAAGTAGTTACCATAAATCCAGTGATATTCTGAAGAAAGATCAAAGGAATGTTACGCTGAGCACACAGTTCGATGAAGTGGGCTCCTTTCAGTGCTGATTCAGTAAATAATATGCCATTATTCCCAATAATTCCTACAGGTTGCCCATGGATCTTTGCAAAACCTGTAACAAGAGTCTGAAATAAAGTTGTCAGAACTTGTACTAGAAAATGAACCAAGAATAAGTAGAGCTCAATATTCTGCAAACATATATATTCTCACCGGGCCGTACAACTTCTTGAATTCGTCAAATTCACTTCCATCAACTATACAAGCAATAATTGACCTTACATCAAAAGGCTGTTTCTGGTCTATCGGTGCAATAGAACGTAAATCATTTGTATCATATAATGGCTCTTTGCATTCAGAAACAGTACTTGGTGGTTCACTCATCATCCCTTCCTTCCCAGCCATGTGCAAATTCTTGACTATATTTCGCCCAATAGCAAGTCCGTGCAGTTCATCTACAACAATAGTAATTTGAGCATGTAATGTTTTTCTTCGTCATAAGTGAAAGAATTAACAGAACATTCCAGTTTCTCTTTTTATGTCCTTGCAGTAGATATAGCTTCATCAAGCAACCCATTCATACAACAGCATAAGAAAGAATACCTTCAGCAAAATAATCTGAAACCCCTGACACAGTACAATGCATCGCTGCACCTCCTAAATCCTCTGCAGATACCTCCTCTCCAGTGGCAGCCTACAAAATAGCTCCTTCAGATATTTGCATATACATTTAAAAATATATTTCTACATGCTTCATACTCACGAAGTGCCCAAATTACATATTTCCAGCTACGTTAAAACTAACCTTCACAAGAGGAGGTCCAGCGAGAAATATGGTACCATTGCCTTTAACTATTACACTTTCATCAGCCATTGCAGGTATATATGCACCTCCGGCTGTACAAGAACCCAAAACTATAGCAATCTGAGGAATACCTTCTGAAGACATTTGTGCTTGGTTATAAAATATTCTACCAAAATTATCCTTATCAGGGAAGACTTCAGCTTGCCTTGGGAGGTTAGCACCACCACTGTCAACAAGATATAAGCACGGCAAGTTACACTGAGCAGCAATCTCTTGTGCCCTGAGATGTTTCTTGACAGTAATAGGGTAATATGTACCACCCTTTACAGTTGGGTCATTAGCCACAAACACGCAGAGACGACCATGCACTGGTCCTATTCCAGTGATTATCCCCCCAGATGGTAATGCCTCATCATATAACTCATGGCCTGCAAGCTTCACGTAGAAAAACCTTAAAAGTGTCATGAACTAACTAACTGGCCAAAGGAAGACAATCAACCTAAGAAAAATTGAGCACCCGATCTAGCCCTTTCCCAAAAAAGAAATTGGATTTTACAATCACACAAATTATTTTCCAGACAGACCTGAGATAGCTCAAGAAAGGAAGAACCAGGATCAATCAAGTGCTGAATTCTTTCTCGAGGTAAAAGCTTATTTCGACTCTTATTCCTCCTTACAGCGTCTGAGCCACCACCACTTAAAACCTGAAATTACAAAATATAACCCAATTACTATTATGATCATGATCAAACACAAACAAATGAGTCAAAATTAGGTCAAATTTCACAAAAATAACTTAGACACAAATTATGATCACTCACCTTATTAATATGATTTTGAAGTTCTGAAAGTATTTGTTTCATAGAATCAGAATTACGTTGAAATGAATCAGATTTCTTGTCTACTCCATCTTGTAAAACTCCTAGTAAACTAAACTCTCTTCTTACAGTAAAATTACAACAAGATTTTATTGTTGTTGTTGAAGTTGCTCTCTTCACCAAAATCCTAAACATTTTTTAACTCTGTATTTTGTTAGGCTCTACTTCTCACTCCCCCATTTATATCACCACTGTAAGTATTTTTTTCTTTTTCTTTTTTTTTTGATTAATCGAATTTGGTGTTCATCTTCATTTTTTCATCGTGTAGATAACGGTTATCCTCTTTCCACGTAGATGACAGCACCTCTGACCCGAACCAGTTATTATCCGGCCCTTTAACCGGATTGCCCCTAACCGATAACCAGTTGTCCAGTTCAAACTGGATCAGGTTAAAGCCAGAGTATAAACCCCAGTTCTTTTTCATAACCCAATCCCCTCGGTAAACCCAGTTTCTTCTCCGATTCTTCTACTTCTTCCCGCCATTTAATGGAGTCTCTGTTATCTTCATTTCAACCGTCACTTCAGAAGTTCACACCTGTTCAGAGGATCCGAGTGGTTACTCCAAAAGCCCTGATTTCATCATCCAATGCACCCGTATCGACTCAACAGCAAAATCCTTCTACTTCAACTTCTTCATCATCGTCGAATTCCAAACCGAAACGGACAGCGAAAACAGTGAAACCAGTAACAGTGTTACCAAATGCAGAACCTAAAAAGAAGGTGCTTTTAGTGTTCCTTGATTCTTAAACCTTAAACCCTTTTGGGGATTTTTATGTGGTTTTACTAATTTAAGTATTTTTTAAACAGGTTTTGATACCAATTGGATATGGTACTGAAGAAATGGAAGCAGTTATAATGGTTAATGTTCTGCGGAAAGCTGGTGCAGAAGTAATCATAGCATCAGTAGAATCTGAGCTTGAGATTGAAGCTTCAGCTGGAACTAGACTTGTTGCAGATACCTCAATCTCTACTTGTTCTAATCAAATCTTTGATCTTATTGCACTACCTGTTTAGTAATTCTAAAACCTTAATTTTCAAATTCCATGTGTATTCCCATTTCAAGGCTTTTACTCAAATTGAACTGCTGGTTTTTGATAATAGGGTGGAATGCCCGGGTCTGCTCGATTACGGGATTGCGAAATTCTTAGAAAGATGACAAGTAAACAAGCCGAAGAGAAACGGTTTTATGGTGCTATTTGTGCTGCTCCTGCTGTTACTCTTAATCCATGGGGTCTCTTGAAAAGAAAACAGGTAAGGCTTGTTTCTTTTGATTCAATTCAGCAAACTATAGTTGGAAATTTTATTTAAGTTCATTGTTGAACCTCATATGTAAGAAACCTCGATTACTTTAGCATTGGGATAGAGGGTCTTATTAATATAGTTGTCTGCTTTGGCTTCCGTAAGACAACCGGGCATCCAGCTTTCATGCACGAGCTTCCAACTTTCTGGGCTGTTAAATCAAACATTCAAATCTCGGGGGAGCTCACAACAAGCCGGGGTCCTGGTACCACATTCGAGTTTGCTCTGTCTTTGGTTGCTCAGTTGTTTGGGGAGTCTGTTGCTGCTGAGATTGGCGCAGCACTGGTAAGTACTGTTATCAGTTACTCTAGAATGAATTGGTTTTTTCATTTTGCTTTGCTTGGCGATATTATGAAGATTGTTTCACCTATCTAGATTCTAGAACAAAGTGTTGATTCCTGACATGCTATTGATATCTTATACTGCAGTTAATGCGCACTGATGCTAATCAGCTCAGGGGAGAGGAATTCAACAAAGTTGAGTGGTCTGTTGACCATATCCCTCGTGTAAGTGGTTCATATTTCTCCTCAATGTTCTCGGTTGATTTGTTGGTAGTTAGGTGCTTTGTGCTTCAAATTCTTGTGATAAACCCCTTATACTTTGCTTCCCTTCTGAGGACGAACCCTTCACCTTTTAACTTCAAATATTTAATTTCTATCAGGTTCTTATTCCAATAGCAAATGGATCCGAAGAAATTGAAGTGGTAACGTTGATTGATGTTCTCCGGCGAGCTAATGTCGAAGTCATAGTTGCTTCAGTGGAAAAGTCAGTGCAGATAGTGGCATCCCAAGGAACAAATATCGTTGCCGACAAGTCTATTAGTGAGGCATCTGAATCAATTTACGATCTCATTGTTCTTCCGGTAAGGGTGATACAAACACAACATATGTTAACAATGGTGCTGGTTTAGTAACTGCTTCTTAAGTAGGATTTAATCGATAATTTTTAGGGAGGGGCTGCTGGGGCTGAGCGCCTACAGAAGTGCAAGGTTCTCAAGAAGATGCTCAAGGAACAAAAATCTGCTGGAAGAATATTTGGGGCAATTTGCTCTTCTCCTCTAGTTCTGCAGAAGCAAGGATTGATCAAGGTAACATAAAAGTAGCTTCATTTCTCTATATTTATGCTCAATGCTAAATAGTTAAACTGATCACTTGTTCGACTATTTTCTTTTACCAGGAAAAAAGAGTGACAGCTCATCCCTCCATCATTAACCAGCTAACTAATCAAGTTAATGGTGCCGGAGTCACGATTGATGGTACACTGATAACAAGCAAGGGACTGGCAACCGTAGCAGATTTTGCATTGGCTATAGTGAAGAAGTTCCATGGCCATGCAAGAGCAAGAAGTGTGGCCGAAGGCCTCGTCATCGAGTACCCGAGAAGCTAGCAAGCCCCAGCTTACTACGGAGATTGTAGTAGATAGGAAATTTTTCATGACCAAGCTTTCAAATACTATTTATGCCCACACTACCCTATCGATCTCTAAAAGGAAGAACATACTTGCTGGGGCTGGACTGCTTTGAGTTTCCATGACATCATGAAAGGTGTGATTGCTATTTTGGAACTCTCTTTTCCTTCTAGTAAAACTTTTTACCAGGGCTGAAAAGAATTTTGATATCGCATTTCACCTTTTTCATCCGGGTTTTAGTTGAACGTTTCTAACTATTCTTTGAACATTGCAGATGATAACAAAACAACTTGTTTGTTTCCTGTGTTTCAGTGTCGGATGTTGGTACAGCTGGTTTGGCTGGTGTGAGGTTGAAAGTTTTGTATGCACATAATATATACATCAATTTATACCTATTTCGTTACTGAAAATTGAAATTTTATGTTGAATATTTGTCTGCTGACAAATTTTTGTGTTGAATATTCTGGATAGATAAGATAAATTTTGAGCTAATATATCTCACTGATTTTTTATTTGGTCTCTTGTTGATTCTGGTGGTTGGCTTCGGTGTGTCGGTGGTGAAAATCAAGGTGGTCCAAATTTACAGAGTGAGTAGTACAATGTGTACCACTGTCAACCCAACTTTGTTTCCCCTGATCATAGAAAAACTGGAATCCTATGCTATGCTGTCCTTCAGTTGGGCACCTAAATAAATGCAATACCACAATACCTTCCGTTGAATGTTTTTTTAATATGCGACAGGCATGAACTTGTAGCAAAAAGAGCAAAGGAAAACAGACATCCATTGAAATTCTTCAGGCCTGAACTCGGTAACAAAAATAGCAAAGGTTAACAGACATCCATTGAAATTCTTCGCTCTAAATTGCGAGGAAACCAACAAAATGTACATGGTCTTGCAAAATAGAGTACATAGATGAGGTAACTGTGAAGATGGTCTGTGATATTTTTTACAAACAGGCTAAACATCTGTGTATCTGGTATTGTGTTACCCTCTATGGTTTTTAAGACCTGGTATGGCTTAGCAATTGATCTAACAGAAACAGTATGCCATACAATAGGGGATCTAACTGATTTTTTTCACCTCAAATCTGTTAATTTCAACTTCAAGAACCAACTATCTGCCTAATCCACATTAGCAGGCATGGCAAGTGAAGCAACCCAAGGCACCAATCTGACCAGGCCGGCGGAAGGATACAGCTTTGCTCGAAGTTTTGACTACTTGATGTGTCTTTTCGGAATCTTTGGATGAAACTGAGCTTCTCATCTTTTGGGCTTTCTTTTGAGCTGATTTCAACTTGTCCATGATCTTATCCATTGAAGAAGACCTCTTCTTCTCCAATTTCATCTGAAATAAGCCTTGTTAGGAACGATATAAAAGTCATGTGCATTACACCAATGAGACAAGCATGCATTCATAAAAGCAATATATACAATTATTAGAGCACAAGTCTTGGATGTTTCTTTAAATGACAGGAGCATGAAAGTGTGAACTAAAAAACCTCCAATTTCCGTATTGCTGTTTCAGCTTTTGCTTTCTGCAAATTCTCCCAGGCAGTGATCTTGGCTTCCTCTCTTTTGGACCTGAAAAGAACCCATGTGTAAATTAGAGGCATTAAAAGCTAGACCAAACATCCATGCTGTTGTAAAAAGGAACACCTATGTGTGTAATGACGAAGTAAAACGAAGAAGAAAGAGGCAAAAAGTGCATACTTTGATACTCCAGTCTCTGTAATTTCCCAACCAGAAATTTGAGTTTCAGAAGATTTCTTTTTCCGATCTTTGACATCTCCGTTTCCCTTCCGGGATGCTCGTGCTCCATGTTTCCGGGACCACCGTGTCACAGTAACTCTACCGTCTACCTCCACATCCCTGACTTCTACATTATGATGGGTCTGCTGCTCTATAATGGGAAGAAGTGGGGGAGGAGATGGAGCGAAACAGGTCCTTTTAGGAGAAGAGTTGGGGCTGCCATCAGGACTCATCTGCGTTGCCATGTCCCTTCTTGACATAACATGAGAAATCTTGATTGATGCATCTTTACTGCCATCTGCACATCCAAACCATTTGGAAATAGCTAGCATCAACAGAAAGATTGGAAAAGAGACCCTTAATACAGATTAAGAGACTTCTGTTAACCTTAAAATAAGGAAATATTCAATCACACTCCCAGGCAGAAGTACTAATCTATTTTGCAGAAGTGAGTTATACATTAGATAATCTTTCATGCTTCGTAAATTTCTTATTTATTGCTGTACCAAATAATAAAACACTCATATAGAAAAAAGACAACTAATTCTCCAATATATAGAAGTTCAATGGAAAGAATCAAGTACCTCTGGAGCCGGAAAGTGAAGACTGACTCAACAGACTAGATGACCATCCGTGTATGCTAGTTGAACGCACTATACAAGAATCCCCGTCCAATGCATAAGATACCCCACCACCTATACTGCCATTGCCACTGCTGCTCCTGCTGCCATTACTACAAGTACCTCGATTAGGCACAGCTTCAATAGCTATAACTCCGGCTGAAAATGGTGAACGAGCCACATAGTTCTCAACATTCCCTCCCTCAAACATGGGTCCACAAGGTGAGTAGTATGCAATATCCGGTGGGCCAATTGGTCCACTCTTTGACTTTGGGCGTCTATGAGGTGCTGGTCTGGAAGTCCGAGTAAGACCATCTCCAGAAACTGGGCTGAAGATCCACTTCTCTGCATCTTCCCATTTGGATGGCAAGGTTCTCCCAGGATTAAAAGGCAGTACACCTGCAGTCCCATATCTACGACCACCATTTGTTGGTAATGGAACACGTTCCGAGCACCAACCTTTTTGAGATCCTACATTGCCTCGCCAGTAATTTGGTGTTCCAGGGCTCGGAAATGTATCTAATTTCTGCGAAGAAACAGAACTTTTTCTCATACCATTGTACGGAGGCGAAGAACTAGTACCATAGGTTCCAGTGTTGTTCAGATCTACTGAAACAGGCCTTTGTCTCATTTGCTTCTTTTGAGATGGAATAGCTTCTGATCTACGTCGCCGGTGCTGGCATTCTGGATGAAGGAAAACACAAAAATCAACACTACAACATTACACCACAAAACAAGACAAAACTTTCATGGCAAACTGCCTTTACCTTTTATAGCTTGAGAGAAGGAAGAGCTAGAAGGATCTACATCAACATAATCATTCTCTTCGTCTTCAATACCTGTATATGTAGATTAAACCAGTTATTGACTTAACTATCATGTAACTGAAAAGCCCTGATTCCCTCTCCCCCCCCCCCCCCCCAAAAAAAATTTGGCTTTCAATTCAACAAAGCTAAATTAAGTTCTAACACTTCACCTTCTTCGTTATCTTCGTCATCATCGTCAATAGGGAAATTGATTTGATGAACAGTTGATACATTATTAGAACCTAGATCTTGTTCACCTCCTGACAAATGCTGTAATGTATGAAAAACAACATTATCAAACTTCATCCCTAATAATTTCTTAACAAAATCACATTTTTTTACTCAAAAGAAAAAATTGGAAAGTAATTGATTATAATCACCTCGGAGAGCTCAGAAATTAGGGTTTCATGATCAAAAACCTGTTCAGAAGCTAATGAGCAACGATCAACACTACCACAAGCAGATGAAAATAGAGATTCAGTATTTGTAGTAGTAGTGAAGTTTATTGAATCTGGACTTTCTTCTCGGCAACCACCACCACCTGAACTCGATCTCAATGTAGTAGTTTGTTGTTGTTTTTTCTTCTTGTTCTTAGTACTCTTCTTCTTGTGTTTATCAGAAAACCCTAGTTCCACCATTTTTCATTTACAGAGAGAGACTGGAGTAGAGTGTGAGTAGAATAGAGAGAGTGTAGATTTTTTATTTTTGTTTTGTTTATTACTTCTGAAAAGACAAAGTACCTTTTTCAGTTAATCTTTCGCGCCAGATGGTTTAAGAACGGAATTAACGGAATTTATTCCTTAATAGACTTAATTAACCCTATTTCTAAAGACAAAAGGGTCAAATCTATGGGCATCAGTTGGGGTTCTGTCAGGGGTGTTTTTGGGTGTTGGATTTAGCTAAAAGAAAGGGTAGTTTTGTCTATTTGACTGGAAAGAATTGTCAGGTTTTTGATCATCACTATTATTCGTGCACGGTACCTATCGTTTTGATTCTTCTTACAATGATGCTGGTGATCACATATGGGTAACTGTTTGGTTTTGGTGAATAATAGGGAGAAAAGATTATGACTATTCGAGGTTATGGGTAGGTTTATCTGGAAGGACTTGTAGGGTAATGTAAATTTATGTTGTGCCCCTTTTCAGAAAATGAAAGTAACTCTTCACCCCTACGAGAACGTATGTTTTGTTGATTGCTCTCACCTAATGGTCTCTCAATCTGATTGTTTGTTTTCAGGTTTTTCAAGTCAGTCGTTGAAGATCCAGAAGCCTTGAACCCTTTGGGAAAAATGGTGGATCCCAAACTGAAAGTGGTGGATCTTAAACTGAATGTAATCTAACCGTTTATTTGCTCATCCAACGTCTTAGAAATTGTTTTTGCGGAAAGCCATCCCACAAAATCGTGTGGGATATTATTTGTCATCCGTAAGATAACGTGGGATTAAAGAATCACTAATAAAGAAAGACAACATGGAAGCACCCTGGGATTAAAGAATCACTAATAAAGAAAGACAACAATTCGTTTTTGGCTTTTATCATTTTCACCATCAATCCTGTCTTATATTTTGGATCCCTCTGAGGCTATGATATTTAAAGATACTCTTGTGATACTTGATGTGAGGTGATATTAAAGGCAAACGTGTACATAGAAGTTGTCACTCAACAGTCAACACAGTTATCCTTCTGACTGAAAAGAACAACTCCAACTCTTCAACAATTTTCACATAAACGTAATTTGGGGAAGGCAATAAGATTTTCATTGCATTGTTCATGGATATATTTAAGGTTTTGTTGCTGTGTGAGTTTTGTAGTTTTCATATAACTGAAAGATTGCTGCATTGCAGGCTTCTTTGCAGCTGTTACAATTATTTCGAGAAGACACTGTATTGTCAATTGCTATCGAGTTGTTTCTTCCCCACCCTGAGTCCTGACTACTAACTGTAGAGATAATGCCAAGACACCGATTTATGTGCAATTAATTGTCCATCCACCAGCATCAATATTTGAGTAGCCACTCATTAAATAGTGTTATCTCATTTTTATTATTGGATGCTGTGACCATTGGTGATTACATTAGATTACCACTAATTGGTGTGAAAACACTCATGGCAAACTGGGAAAACACCCTGTAGGAGTTTGGAAAATGAGTAGAAAAAAAACTAAGTAAACATATGCCAGTGGCCACACACTTGAACAGCTCTAGTATGCAAGCTACCAAATTCAACATTTTGTTTTTATATAACCGATTTTATTGTTGTGGTATCTCCACATTATTCTAGATGATTATCTTTCAGAACCATTGAATTTAAGCTATTTTATGAAAAGTGGAAATCTCTAGAGTGAAACTCCGGAGATACTTTATTATAAGATCGATGAGAAGTCCCAACTTCCGAGTAGCATTTTTCATTACATTAAGAATAGACAAGGAAAAGCTTGAGAGATCAATTCTCGAGACCTAAACTTCATTATTGATAACAAAAACAAATGTAATTTTTAAAGGGTTGCGTTGGCAACGAAGTTTTTAAGACTACCTACGTTGTGTGCTTCGATAACGTATTAGATCGCTTCAAAAGTGTACAATAGTTTCTTACTTCAAAAACAGGTAATTTCGACGAAATTGATCTATAGACGTATATACTATTCCAAAAACAATATTTCATGGGTTGATTTTGAAATACAACCACTGATCAAAATATACATGAAGATAAAGCAGATATATTGCAAATATACACAACAAAAACTTACCCAAGCTCTTACAGGTGTTGGTATATATTCTGGAGCCTTGGCGGTATACGATCAGAACCCATGGATTGCCAAAGTTCAGCTTTAGAAGAACCCATGCTTCGATCCAAAATTCGCAAAAGTGGACTGTTATAAAATCCTTTACACTGAGGGGTGGTTGAAGTAAGCTGTGATAGCCTTCAACTTGCCATTTAAGAAGTTCTTCTCCACCTGTCACCAAAAGTCACCTTAATTGACTAGGATTAACGGATAGGAACTAGAGACTGAAAGAAGTTGATGGTTCCAATATGTTTTGATCACCAGCCGCATTCCCTATTTGAGGGATAGTGGCCATCAAAAAGATCTCTCACTCTAAGCACAATTAGATACAGATATACGTTATCATACTATAATGTGGCATGATCAACTGTTTATACAGCCAATTATGAAGCCATGACAAAATGACTATATCAAGAAAATTGCAAAAGTTAATACCTGTAGAGACCAAGGTGGATGAGTAGAGAGAGATAGCTCGGCTAATTGGTTTAGGTCCACATTTCTTGGGAGAAACATAACAAGTCTAGGTGCAATTTCCCTTGCGGCGTTGAAGAGCAGAAACCTGGGAACAGATGTCAGATAGACAAGTTAAAATACACATTCAATCAACCCAACACTAAGGAGATAATAAAGTATAACAAAACAGTACCCATCATGAGGCTGAAGCATTGTCCTGATATCATACGTTTGTGATTTCGCATAATCAGGTCCTCCCCAAGGAGGTGACATGAAGACCACATCAGCCTGAAATACATGAACAAACATAATTCTTGTTATGAACAGGATAAATATAAATAGTAAGATACTTTCCATGACCAGAAAGAAAGCTTTTGCACTACTACCTTCAACTTAGGCGCCAACACAAAAAAGTCCCCAACTACAAAATCTATCTTGTCCTGAACTCCATAAATGGCTGCATTATGTTGTGAATGAGCAATCTTCTGTGGATCAATGTCAACAGCAATCACATGATTGCTCCTGAAATTGCAAAAATGAATTAACGAGTTGGTATAAAAGTTCCACACAGAGCATATACTATCACAGTAAGGAATTATAAACTCTTGCGAGAACACGTGGATAAGTGGTGCACACCTCTTTGCCAATTGGATAGCATTTCCACCAACTCCAGTGAAACAATCAACCACAGTGCCATTACCACAGCGGGATGCGTGATATTGTGCTAGTAACTCTGGAGTGACAGAAAACCATCCTTCTCTGTCCATTTTTATGCCATCATCAAATCTGGAGAAAAGCAAGTATCTCTGACACCAGTACTTCATCATATCAGCAGGACAAGCTTCTGAAACTTCCTCCAATTGATGTTCTGATAGAAGGAAAATTTTCTCAGGCTTCCAGTCAAAACTAAATAAATAAAAAGTAGAGAGGGTAATACTAGTATAATATTCAAGTTATGTACCTTCAGTATCCTGTTGAAATTTTTTCCTTTGTGATCGATTCCTTCTCGCTTTCTTTTTCTTTTTACTAGTGGCAACCGTCCATGTGTTTCCATTTTCTTCAGAAACTGCTTCATTTAGAGCAGCAAAGCTGCAACAGAAACAGATGTCCACAAAATATAAGGAAAAATAATGTGAAAACAAACAAGTGGTTTTAAAACTATATGTACCGCACCATGCTTTAAAAGGTTTACCTATCAATAACTGGAGGTTGAATAGTTGCAAGATGACATGATTTATGCACTTCATCGTGAGAAAAGCCCTTCTCTGGCATATCTAAATTCTCATAAACATCTGATTGATCTATTCCAGAATTCAAAAACGCCAATTCCACGTCACTTCTTGAAATTTCTTCAAAACCTAACTGAGTTTGTTCATTGTATAAACTGCGACAAATTTAAGAAATAAGAAACTGGGAAATACACAATAAACTGCATATGCTTATATAACAATGAAAGAGAATGCGCGGTTTAAAATCAAACCTGTCAACGGGTTCTGGGTTATCTGCAAAAGAACACAGAGAAACTTCCACATCAGAATTTTCTGAAAATCCTACGTATTCAACTCCTGGCGGTGGATCCCATGTCGACTCCTGTGTTTTCATGTTATAAAAGTAATTTCTCATATAATATGTGTCCCAACAAACTCTCCAGTCTCCAGAATCCCCATTGACTTTAGAACTGCTATTTTCATTATGATGATCAGCAAAGGCCGGAGATTGGAAGCATATGCCCGAGGTAGGATTATATGGCTGCTCAGTTGATATGTCAATGCAAAGCACTTCCCCCTTATCATGATAAGCCACAAAGGAATCTTCTAAACCTTTATGTTCAACTAATTGTTTATTCACTAAGTCGGCATCTTTTAAGACATCTGGTGGAGAATCTTCTGCGTTTAAATTAATTGGATTCACATCAACTTCCATATCACCCATGGACAAGGTACTATCAAGTAAAGTGTCATGAATCATACAAGCATCTACCTTATCAACACTTGAGGAAGTTCCCTTGGATATGTAATACGAACTTCCTTCATCCGATGGAGCATGCAAGGCACAATATGGTGGATAATCAGCATCTTTATTAGTTGAATGCCCATCAACTTCCATATGACCCTTTAAAATGATACTGCCAGGCAAAATGTCATGATCAATACCACTGTTTTCCATGCCAGAAGGTACTTCCTCACCAACCGCTTTGTGAATTTCAGAGCATGTATCATACAAACCTTCATCACCAGAAACGAAACGATGTTCACCGACGTTCTCCAAACATGAATGTGAAGAATTTTTTGCGTTTTCCAGAATACTTACTGGGGAAGCAACCTCTCCACCGCTCACTCTGAACACGTCTATCAGTTCCTCTTCATTCTCTTCGTATGCATATAGAGATTTTGCAACAGCACCCTTTCGTTTAGCTTTAGTTGTAGGAATTTTCTTCTGTAACGGAAAACAATACAGTTAAGAAGCGTAAACACAAGACAGTTTGTAGTGGCATCACATGCTCTTAAACTTATAAATGCTGTTGAACGAAAGTAATTAAGAAAAGCTAGATAGGACCTTGCTTGTGTTGAAGGACATGGGAAGCCCCATTGAGTTCATCTGTCTAGTAAGTTCCATCTCCTCTGTCAAACAAAGATCTGAACAGTCACAACATATCACAACAGGAGGTAAGTACTTATGCCAAGTAAGTAGAACAAATCTTTCGCCAAAGTAATAGGACTAAATCAAGAAAGTATGCCATTATGAAAATAATTTAAAGTTGTGAACAGCAAGTAGAATGAATCCTGGTGTTTAGTTCTCTGCATTTAAAAACAATTTATTCAGTTGGATGAGTTTATGAAACTTAGTCTTTTGGAGGGGGAAAACAAACCCTAATTTTCAAATCACCTAAACACCCAAATACCATCTCTAGTGATTCTAACTAAACAAGTTCATTGCACAAACAACATGCAATAATTCGTATATGGAGTCAGCGAAAAACATACCACTTCGTTCCGAAACCAAATTTGAACCAGTGATGCATTGGCGAAAGTTCTGCAAATTTGGAAAAAAAGGGTCTTAATAATTAATTTTAGCAAAATTCAAAATGCAAAATCCTCAATATATTGCTAACTTACGATATGTTGAGTGAAACACTCATGGTTATCATGCGAAGATGAGACTTCCAGTATCTCCTCCGCAAAGGTATTATCATCCCTGATAAATAAACATTCTCGTTAGAAACTGAAACGTTTAAAATAAAAGCTTAGCCCTAGTTTTTTAGTATTTAAAAATTAGATTACGGAGAGAGATAGAAAGAAGGAGTTGTTACCAGAGAAATACTTGGGTGAATTCGAAAAGAGAACCCAAATCTTTGATAGCTGAAGATTCGAGTTCAACTGTCGAATCCATGAGAGAGAGACGGAGTCTGAGAGGAGGTGGGAATGAAGGAGTCTTGCACTTTGCAGTGAGGTGGATTTTAGAAGATGAACGGCGCGTGTTTCCAAGCCCTGGTATTTCAGCCCAATATTTTACGAAGAGTAGCCTTATGGCGGTTGAGGAAGCCCAATATATCCCAGAGAGAGAGATAGACTGCTTTGTGTGTATGGATTATTTATTTTTATTTTATTTTTTTTAGTAGTAGAATGGTTAAACTTGTATTAAAATAAAAAAGTCATTACAAGGACTGAGTCCAGAAGATAAGAACTAAAAGTCCCAGTTACATTAGAATGATCACTAATAGCAGTCTATGATGACTTTCCAATGCGAGATTAAATCTTTGAATGTATTGAATCTGAACAAATTCTCAGCTGCTCCCCATTTATAGACTATTGCTTTTATTTCATTAATAACTGTTGCAGCAGACCTTGGTGTTTTTTCCGCCATTGTTCTCCTATTTTTTTCATTCGATAACTCCCAAAAAATTGCAAATGCCAGTAGTGGCCAAAAAAAAATTCCTCTGTTCCTGCCTCTCCTAGATTTCCAGGCTTGTAACTGAGATGTTATGTCACTGGCTTGAACCCATCGCACATTGTATCCATTTAAGAAGTAATTTCATACCTGATGTGAGTATGTGCAGTATAATAGAAGATGGTTTATTGATTCATTTACCTAAGAGCATAGAGAGCACGCTGTGTTATTTATATTGCAACCTCTTCTTACTAAGTTATTTGTAGTTGGGATGGCATTTGGCGCAGCTGCCCAGAGAAAAACTTGTACTTTGGTAGGTACATTCTTGATCCAGATGCAGGAATATAGAACTTGGGAAGAAGGAGTGTCAGATTTTTCTATAAGCCAGTTGTAGCAGAATTTTGTTGAGAAGATGGTGGAGCCAATGCATCTGATTAAGTCTACATCTTCTGTGAGCTGAGGTGGATCTCCCAGCACTTGTAATAAGTCTGTGATCTCTAGGATCTTTGCATCATTTAGATTCCTTCGCAAATGACAATTCCAAGAACCATTAGCCACCATGTCCCTTAAAGAAGCATTCTTGTAAATAGCAATCTTGTAAATTTTTGGGAATCTCTCTTTGAGTGGCATATCTATCTTCCACTTATCCTACCAAAAAATTATTGATCTTCCATCTTCAATCTGTAAAGAGGTTATTTCTTCAATAATATTTTGTTTTTGAATCCTCTTCCATATGCCTCTTCCTTGAGGTAGAATTGAGTCCTTGACCCATAAGTCATCTTGTTTTCCATTCATTTTGTATTGCACCACTCTCCTCCACAAATGATCTTTTTCACGTGCATATCTCCAAATCAATTTGGATAACAATGCCTTATTGGTGAGTCTTAAGTTCATAATCCTCGATCCTCCTAATTTCTTTGGTTTGCTTACTTTATCCCATCCAATCCATGCAATTTTTCTTTTGTCAACTGAAGAGTCCCAAAGAAAGTCCCTCATTATTTGAGTTAATTTCTGTTCCACCTTGACTGGCATTGTAAAAATAGAGAGGAAATATATAGGTAAACTAGACAAAGTTGATTTTATAAGAGTGATTGATAGGTGTCTAAAACACCTTAATATTTATCTATTGTTTATGCTTTCTTTGCTAAGTTTTCTTGTAAATTATGTATCTTATGTTTAGTTTTGAGTGTTTAGGTACTTTTGAGTCATTTGGAACAAAAGAAGAAGAAACGCCACTTAAAAGGCAAAAAGGTGCAAATGTTGTTGGAGGCGAAATTATTTCTCACTATTTGCTTTTATTCTTCATCTCTGAAAAGCATGTCGGCTTTAGTGATGCAAATTTATCTGTCTGAAAAGCATGACAGCTTTAGTGATGAAGAGAAATTGAAGAGAAGAAGTGGATCCGAGAAATAAGAGACGGTTGTAGTTGGTGGAAGAATTCGAAGAAGAAAGCATTCAATTGGAGCAAGAAGGCGAAGCATCATTCCATGTGCAGTGCTATTGGGAGCATAGTGGTGGACAAAGGGGGATGTCAGTTGGTTGACCCTTATCTACTCTACCAGGGTGGCTATATCCATTTGCATATTCCTACAGAGAACCTAGGATTCAGAGAGGAATTTATTTCTCTTATCATTAACATCTCTGTCCGATGGCGGCACCACTACTCAGAGAGAAATGGAGAGATTTGAGATTTCAATCTTGAAAAGAACTGGTCAATAAGGAAGAATCCATGGTTCTGATGGAAAAATTGGAAGCTTGGGTTATCTTGGATTTGAGTTTCAGTCAAAATTGCAGTTGATGGAAAATGAGAACTCGATTCACAAATGGAGAAGAAGGTTAAGCAAATGGGTATTTGGCAGTTGGTGGTGATAATAACTCAGAGATGAAATTGAGACAGAGATGTAGCTGAAATTAAAAACGGAATCTGAAATTGAAGTAAGAATTGAATCTGGTTTAAGGGCGTTTGTTTGAGGAGAAAATGGAATTGGTGGTGGTTACAGCCTCGATTTGGTGGTGAATATAATGGGTATTTGATTGATTTCGTTTTGAGAAGAAGTTGGGTCTGCTGTGTTGATGGGTTTTATTGTTCAGGGGATGGAAGAAATGATGTTAATGGAGGATTTGTGGTTAATCTCAAGACTGATGCAGTGGTGAGATTCAGATGTTTCTGTGGTTGAAGTTATGAGATTCAGATGGTGATGGTCAGTTTTGCTGTGGATGTTTGAGATTGCAGAAGAGCTTGTGGTGTTGTTGTTGGTGGTTCTGGAATGGAGGAGTTGAAATGCTTAGATGTGTGCTTAGGATTGTCTTGAGGTGTTGGTTACAGGGATTGTGTTGGTGGTGACTGTTACGGAGAATAGGGGTGTGCAAGTTCTGATGCCGAGAATGGTTTGCAGCCGAGACTATACGATGGAACTGGTGGTGGTTGCAGTTGTTAGTGAGCAGAATGTGCAATTGCATGTGTTGGTAATGAATGTTTGGTGTTGCAGTTGAAGCAGCAAGGAATTGGGAATGGTTCAGCTGAACTGAAGCAACGCAGAGTTGGTCTTGTAGCTGGTTGCAGTGGAGGCTTGAAGACAACTGGAGCAGTAAAGTGTTGATTGACCTGCAGGTATTGTGTGTTGATTGAATGGAACAACAGAAGAGGAGATGAAGAGAAATGGATTGGCTGGAATGAATGTTGAATGCGAAATTACTGGGAATGGTTGTTGCTGCAAGAAGTTGATAATGGTCACTGCTAGGGATTATGAATGAACTGTGGAAGGCAGTGAAAATGTGGATGGTGCTGTGGATTGCTTGTGTTGCAGTAATGGCCACAGTTTCGTGTGGGGTTAGAGTTGATGCAGATAGACAAGAAGAAGCTGTAGAAACTGAAGCAGGTTACTGCTATAGAGGAGATTGCAGTTGGAACTGATGTGTGGTTTGCAATGGTTGGTTGTGAAAGTGCAAGCTTAGGAGCTGATGGATTAAGCTGCAGCAGCTATGGAATGTCGCGCCATCATGGCTGGATGGAGCTGTGAAGCGCCAAGATGGTGCAGCACTAGGAATGGCCTGTGCAAAATTGCACAATGGCCTTAGTTTGTACCAGTTAGACCCTGACTCAGCTGAGTTGTCTTGACTCAGCCATTGACCCTAAGACCGTTAGTCAACTGTCATCTTTGACGGTTGACTGTTAGTTTGAACAGTGGCCAGTGACAACTTTCCCGATAATCTGAGATAACTTTCCCGGCGGGTTCCCGGCCAACTTCCAACAATGACACCAATTTTCCGGCGACTACTTTTGGCAGAGATGTTTACCGGGCTATTTTCACACATGGGTTTGATGGGCTTGGTGGACTTCTTGGTGATGGACTTTGGAAACAAGAGAGCTATTAAAGAAAGAATTTTACAACTTTGGGGAGGACGTATTATTCTTGGAGCTTTGGGAGATGGCCGCAAATAGGGTTTGCTTTCGTATTTATTTTTTTCATCTTCTTAATTCAATTATTATTATGTTGATGAACTCCATAGCTATGAGTAGCTAAATCTTATATTATTGGTTAAGGATGTAGTCTTATATCTATAACTTGTGCTTGGTTAATGCATTAGTTTTCTCTCTTTGTTTTCGTTCAAACTTTTACTGTTTTTAATAATCACATGATTGATGTATTGTGATAGGATTTAGATGTTTGTTTAGTTAAGTGGTCAATTAATTGAACTTGCATCCTTGTCCATAGTTATTTTAGGGTTTTTCATCGAGCGATAACCCAGAATACAAGTAGCATGATATGATTACGGTTTGTAGTGATACACTCTTGTAATCATATGTAGAGTTTGACCCTTGTCCGAATTGTCATGCGCAATGTATGACAATTGCATTGATTAGCCTTTTTCTGAAACTTAATGCTCCTAGGAATTGAACTTAATTAGCGCAAGGCGTTAGGTTATTCTTTAGGTAGAATTCATATCCGCAGCTCTAATGTGTGTGTTGATGAACTTAGGAAATTTACGGATTATCTTGCTCACTTGATAGTCTAGGGCTTTTGATGATAAAGAGATTAAATTGTAATTCTAATCATGTATGCAAGCACATGTTTAAGATTGAAGATGAACTCCTTGACCAATATCTTTCTCTCATTGATTATTTCTCTTATTATATTTTGCTTTCAATTATTTTTATTGCTTTGTTAAAACAAAAATCCCCCCTGGTTACTAAGAAACTGAAATTGCATAACAACAAAGCCTCCCGTGGAACGAACTGTTTCTTATCACATACTATATTCATTTATTTAGTTGAGTGAGAAAGTGAATTATTTTTGACGCATACGATAGCGATCAGTGATCCTTCCAGCTTTTGTAAAAAATCTCCTCTTCATAATTCCAACTTTTTTTTGAAAATTTTCTATTACTACATCCCATATGGAAGAATTTCTTCTTGTACCACCCACTGGAAGGCCTATAGTATTTTAGAGGTAATTGTTCAACATTGCAGTTCAAAATTTCTGCCATCTCTTGAATATTATCATCTGCACCCACACTTAAGATTGAACTTTTTGATATATTCACCTTCAAACCTGTCAGTGCTTCAAAGAATTGGAGAATGATGAGTAAGTTTTCTGCTTCTTATTTTTTTGCGTCTAGAAATACTAGTGTATCATCAACATATTGTAAGTGTGACACTCACATTCCATTGTTTATAGAAAATCCTGAAATCATATTATATTTGCTTTAATTGTATGTACATGTTTCATTGTTCTAGTTATATTTGCTTTAATTGTACGTACATATTTGTACATCTTTGTGATATCCCATGGATATATGACATGTTTTGTGTGTATGAATATTGTTTTTATTAGATTCATAGTCGGATTGTTGTACATATTTGTACGCGTTCATGATATCTTATGGATATATGGTTTGTTTTGTATGGACATGGATGTTTGAGTGTAAGATTTTTGTAGTTGTACGACTTTGTGATATCTCGAGGATATATGGACTGCTTTGTGTGCATGGATGTTCTTTTTATTAGCTTTGTGGGCATGGATGTTCTTTTTGTTAGATTTGTTGTAAGTGATTTGTTGTAGGTGCGTAGATAGTTGTATATCAATATTTTATCTCCTGGACATATTGATTATTCAGTGGGCATGGATGTTCGATATGTTAGATTTTTGTAAGCGTATACATAGTTGTATACCTCTGTGATATCTCATGGATATATGGATTTTTTTTGTGGGTACGAATGTTCTTTTCGTTAGATTCATATAGTTGTTACATAGTTGAATACATATGTGATAAATCAAGGATATATGGATTGCTTTGTAGATACGAGTATGATTTAGATTGGATTACCCATCTAATATTTTCTAGAATGATTTAGGTTGGATTTTTGACCTGATTCGAATCTTACATTCGTTTTCCGATGACTGTGAACGACTCAATGTTAAATTTATGGACTCATAAATTCAAAATGGTAGAGCTTCCAAGCCTATCACAAGGTATGTGGAGGTTGATGGTTCAAATCCATATGAATTTCCATGTTATGTTTATTCAATATGGATAGTGTTATTGGTGCTTCGGTAGACGATTCAAGTTGTATTTGTGTACAAACTGGTGCACCTTGTCTTGTCTCATGAATATATGGCATGTTTTGTGGGAATGGATGTTGATTTTATGAATTTTGTAGATGTGTACATATTTGTACTCCATTGTCATATCTTATTGATATATGACATATTTTACGCGTATGGATGTTAAATTTACTAGGTTTTTGTAGATGTGTGCATAGTTGTACACCATTGCCCATTCTTATGAATATATTGTCTATTTTGTGAGTATGGATGTTGGATTTTCTGGATTTTGGTAAGTGTCTATGTAGTTGTACACCACAGTCCTGTCTCAGGGATATATGCCATGTTTTGTGGGTATGAATGTTGGATTTGCTAGGTTTTTGTAGATGTATACATAGTTGTACACCAATGTAATTCCCATGAAATAAATCTAGATATGAGTATGAATGATTGATTTCTTACATGTTTTTTAGGTGTGTACATATTGCTGCACTAATGTATTTTCCATGAAGAAGTATGTTTGTGTGGAATTATGAATGATCGGTTTTTGTAGGTGTGTACAAAGTGGTGTGCATGTGAAAAATAACTGCAAAGTTTATGAAAATATTGTGTATGTGTTTGTACACATGAGATAGCGATGAAGCAAAAATAACATTTTTAAGAAATGAAAATTATGTAATCATATGTACTCTTTTTGCAGCTCTCAGTAAGAGGTTTCTGAATATACATAGTCTGTGAATTTTGGACGAGCAGTTCGAAACATAAATTATTTTTATAAGCATACAAAAATTTCTAACATCATCATGTGTCACTTTGGACTAAACTGTAGATATATTGGGTAAATTGTAAATCAGGAAGGTTATTAATGTACTTTCCATATTTCAAATAAATAAAGAACTAATTTGTACATAGTTCAATGGGTCGGGACTAACTAGCCTATTTAGATGGGATTTTGGACTAAACCGCATTTTTCAATTTTTTCTAGTTAAGGGCCTTTGAAAATGGCCAAGATTTTATCTCTACAGTTGGCAAGATAAGAGGTCTAAACCAGAACACAAAACTAGAGTTTATCTTGACCCAGTTTGTCGGGGTATGAGCAACATTGATACAAGTTCTCGGTTGAAAAGAAATATTACAAGCCACAAAGTTGGAATTAAAAAGCGAAATATCCTTAAACAGAGCAATTGTGCGTTGATTGTCTTCGTAGACTCTTGCTGAAAATTGGTCAAATAACTCATTTGTATCTCAACGATGACATGAGTGAGCTGCAGCTCCACTGCCTTCTTTATAACAACCCAAATTTCTCTAATCTGGAGAGTAGACTTCAAACCTAATGACAGCACAAAAGGAAGCTTAATTTACTGAATCTCTAATCACATAACATGCATCATTAGCCAAAGATATATGATCAAAGGATCCATCAGGAGGGGAGGCATCCAGTTTACAACACTAATGACTTACAAGAGGGTTTTAGAAATAAAGTTGGGTACTCAACAAACTATCATCGTTATAACTCTAGCAATGACAACACCTGGAGTTTCTTTCTTATCACTAAAGATGAAGTTGTTCAAACTATTCCAAATAGACCACATAATGAAAGCAAAACAGACATTTAAATTAATCAGAGAAAGCAGTAAAGATATTAATTGACCTCTAAAAAAGAGAGTTCAAGAAACTATTGATAGGTAAAGCAAAGAGGAGAACAGTGCCAAACAACAATAGCAAAAGGACAAAGAACCAAAGCATGCAGAACAGATTCATTAGAAGACAAATATCTTGGGAAAATCATAGAATCTATAGGCATTTTAATATGAAGAAAAGTTTAGCAGGCAAAATATTTGTTGCTGCTCTCCCAAGGAAAAGATGAATACAGTACTAGGGAACACTCATTCTCCGTATGCACTTCCAAAGATTGGTACGTGGGAGGGGTCAAGGACCTCTGAGACCCAAGTATGAAGATTTAGAACTCAATTTCCCATTATTTGAAAGCTCGCTATTAGAGCATCGCTCGGTTCAGCTTACAAGTTTTTTTTATCTAAATCTTGTTGTCAATGTTAAATGGAAAAAACTGTATGCTGATTTCTAGTCTACTAAAGTCAAGTTTCGGACTAGGATTAGAGCATGGTAGTTGAGAATCAGATATCACTGAATTCCCTCGAAGATTAAAGATCGAAGAACAAATGGAGACATTTGTGAGAACTTCATCAACAAGAGGTATATGAAGACTGACTTATCCTATTTACTCGTTGTATCTACCATTCTATCTTATGAGACTATGTCATATGATTGTAGTAGATTAAATATTGCAAATAAGAAATAAGAAATATAGAGTTCATGCATGTCTTGTATAAACTCTCAAAATATGGTTCGAGCAATGGAAGTTTGTTGATCTTTTGCAATCGTAGTTAAGAACAATATTATTTTAAATTGATCTTTAAAAAATTGCCCAAAAAAATAGTTCACGAACTGTTTTTAAATAATACACAAACTGTTTTGAGTATACGTAGCTAGTATGTATACCTATGGCTATTGGGAACGTTTATGAATTTGAATATGAGAGAAAATATACACGAACTTCTTGGGGTATATATAGCTAGTGTATATACCATGTTGTTGTAAACATATTTTTGAAGCATTTAGTTTTTAAAAGAAAAGTATACGCAGTATGTATACCTTTTCTTTGACAAATACATAAGTTAACGAACTATCCAAGGGTATGTAAACCCGATATACATACCATGTCACTTTTGACATATTTTATGTATATTTTCTGAGAAATCAGAAAGGATATTATTTGCTAAAGAGCCCTTGTAACACTACTTAGTAACGGATCCTTACACTTTTAATATATCTCTCATAAACACTCCTAAGACAACTTTATTCACAATTGGTGTTTAGTCTTGAGCGTAGTTGAATACCATTGTTGCTTGGGCGTTCACGGATTTGGTTAGTCCTTGTCTTGAATTCATAGCTATCTGTATCCTTGAAAATCTATAAATGGGAAGACTCTCGTACCTGGATTTCTTAATCCCTGACACTCTTGTGTCATAGTTGCTAAGCTAGATGCATCCTCTATAACTTAGGTTTCTTTACGAAACTCTGTTAGGTTATGTCTTTGAAGCCTTCACTTAGGGATTCGTGAAGCCCTGTTAGACTATATTTTACATGATAGTTATTGTATCTGACTTTTATTTTACTAGTTGTTGAAGTTCACGAACTTTAGATCATGATCAAGATAGATAAAAATCACAAAATTCTCTTCGTCTCCAAAAGCCCTATATAAAAATAGTTCGTGAACTATTGGTATATGAAATTGGGTAGGTTTGTAAACCTCTTGGCAGTTCGCGAAGTCAGAATCAAGAATTTTTAAAACCAGGTTTGTAAACCACTGCCAGTTCGTGAACTCATATCAAAGGGGTTTGCATACCCGTTCCCCTTGAAAAAGCGGGGGTACAACAACCTCACCCAATATTTCGCTTAGAAATCTGTATGGACTAACTCTAATATACTTTCAAGAGAATCAACTAGACAGTCAGACTCAATCTTAAGAAAAAGTATATCAAAGAGTTATATCTCAATTTCTCGATTCAATCTGCAATCAAACAAATAGTAATTTGCGAGCCTGATTGAATACAAGAGAAATAGCTTGAACGGTACCAAAGTCCAATGTTCAAGGATCAATCAATTTCAATTAACAACCAAAGGTTGGATTTACAAATTGATCGATTCAACGCACAACCTGTGATATTTCAATTATATAACAAAATATAATGCGGAAAAGAAATAACACAGACATCAGAAGTTTTGTTAACGAGGAAACCACAAATGCAGAAAAACCCTGGGACCTAGTCCAGATTTGAACACTACACTATATTACGCCGCTACAGACACTAGCCCACTACAAAGCTAACTTCGGTCTGGACTGTAGTTGAACCCTAATCAATCTCACACTGATTCAAGGTACAGTTGCGTTCCTTACGTCTCTGATCCCAGCAGGATACTACGCACTTGATTCCCTTATCTGATCTCACCCACAACTAAGAGTTGCTATGACCCAAAGTCGAAGACTTGATAAACAAATCTGTCTCACACAGAAAGGTCTATTGAATAGATAAATCTGTCTCCCACAGATATACCTATGAGTTTTTGTTCCGTCTTTTGATAAATCAAGGTGAACATGAACCAATTGATAACCCGGACTTATATTCCCGAAGAACAACAAAGTATTATCAATCACTTCACAATAATATTAATCGATTAACGAAACAAGATATTGTGGAATCACAAACAATGATACGAAGGTGTTTGTGACTACTTTTCTATCTTGCCTATCGGAGATATAAATCTCAAGCCAATCTTATGATTGTACTCAATTACGATAGAAAACACAAGATCAGATCATGCAACTACACAGAAAATAGTTGGGTCTGGCTTCACAATCCCAATGAAGTCTTTAAGTCTTTAACCTATAGGGTTTTGTGAAAAACCTAAGGTTAAAGGAGAATCGACTCAAGCTTATGCAACTAGTATCACACAGGAGGTGTGGGGATTAGGTTTCCCAGTTTCTAGAGTTCTCCTTTATATAGATTTCAAATCAGGGTTTGTAATCTAAGTTAACTTGGTAACAAAGCATTCAATATTCACCGTTAGATGAAAACCTTATTAGATTCAAGCTAATATCTTTCAACCGTTAGATCGAACTTAGCTTGTTATACACAAATGAAATGTACCTTCATTTAGGTTTGGGTAACCGTACCTAAACGTGTACACCTAGTTGGTTCAACAATAGTTAACCAATGGTTAGCCATATGAGCACTTTCATATCAACCTTATTCATCTTCACCATAACTAGTTCAAGTGACTCAAATGAACTAGTTATAGAGTTGTTCAATTGCTAAGATCTCATAGAAGTATACAAGACACAAT
>JAJJMB010011896.1:10046151-10192315 GCA_023531105.1 Papaver atlanticum
AGAGATACTTCATGACCAAAAGAAAAGCACATATCAACTTGTTTAGATGCAATCATATAGCCGAAACTAAATGTATTTATCAAGGAGTTTATAAAGATACAAGATAACCCCTATAATATTCCACAACCGCACTCCCCACAAAGATTTGGCAATTAAGCGAAAGTTCAATTAAGAACTCTCCCCCATAAAATGTCATTCCCGAAAGAACAACAAGAGCGACCTTACTTTTACAAGAAAAGAAGGATTTCTTTGGACATTAACAAATCACGTGAAACATGAATTTGTATCCAAAAAATCTCAATTAAATTAACCACAAGAGAACCCATGATTAATTTAATCGGAAATGCTCACATAAGAAAACTTACGGAGCCGCACAGTATTTACATAAAGATATGGATCAGGGAAGATCAATACTGTGGAATACACAAAGATTCATTCTATTTTTCATCACTATTTGCACAATGACATATAATAGAATTTAATCTTTGTAAACAAAAGTCCATCCTATCTTTCATCAATATTTGCATAAAGACATAATAGGCTTAACTTTTGTTTGTCAAAAGCTCATTCAATCTTTTATCAATACTTGCATACTGACATATGAAAGAATTAACTTTTGACCACGTATGGGACAGTCACAGTTCACGGACGAAAACACACATATCCCATAGCAAGTTGCAATATATAAAACCATAAAGATTAATACTGCAAAATCATCTTCCAAATAAACTTTAGAATTTAAATAAATAAATCTAAAATCATTGCAAGATGAAAATCGTTGGAAATAGCTATGTGTACTCACAATAATTGCTATTCCAAACCCTAGTTATCCTTCTTAAAACACAAGAATAAATTCTCATAAGAAGTTTCCTAAACATCAAGACAAACTCACATACAAAATGATTTGTCCTTAGAGGGTAGAATCAATCTTTTTCGCACGTATTTACACCAAGAATAGCTACCAAAGGCGTATAAAAAGATTTTCCTAACAAAGAAGAACATACAAAGTCATTAAAAACCATGCACCATAGTTCACAAAAGATGATTGTGAACATTCAAGAATCCCATAGCAATATGTACTACCGCCCATTCTTGAACTTCCTTCTTTGTGATTCACCAACAACATTCTTTTAAATGATCTTAGAAGATAATTACTCCAAGAATCCAAGTGCCCAAGTCCAAGAGAAGTGGAACAAGAGCGACGAAACGGAGCAAAACAATCAAAAACAAGATTCGGGACAAAGGCCAATCTTAACTCTTCCAAATTTAGGAAATCTCATCTCCATTTTAAATATAATTCAAATAGGAAGAGAATGCAAAAAGAATGAGGTCATTCCGAGTTCGTACGAAGAAGTTACGGCCAAAATAAATTTACCGAAAATCGACATCTACTGGCAAGTATGCATACGGGTTTGCAAACGAATTTTCGTGACCTGGAGCAGTATGCAAACGGGTATGCGTACTAAAACCCTTGGATTTTGATTTTAAATGATGGTATGCATACCTGGTATGTGTACCATGAAGTCCAAACATCTCGAACTACTATTTTCAAACCTAAACATTTAAGAACCTTAAACATAGATCAAGTTAGGTAGAAATGAACAATAAACAAGGTACATGGATCATTATAAGTACTCTAAGCAAATGATAAAAATACAAATCTTGCTCAAGTTCATAAACATACCTTTTAGAAGAATCCAATTGAATTCTACAGCTTTACCAAAGATTCAAAATTGTACCTAACGCAACATGTACGCCCCAATTCTCGTGCCTCCCTCACCGTATACATAGAAGGGCATTTCTTGGTGAGAATGCACTTCCAACACAATCAAGTTGTGTTGAGGTGAACAATGTCTTGCTCACCATGGCACCAAGAAAGAGTTTCTTTCCAACAACTCTTACATCTTACAGTATTCAGAGAAACCCAAAGGACTGTTTTTACAAGTTTCTCAAGGAACTTAAAAAGAGCACAAGACAGTTTGTGTTCCTGGTTTCTTCGTTTACAACTTATAACCAACAGTCTTTGCAGATAATTTTCAGTATTGCACAGGGAAACTCTTTTGATACGAAGAGACGTCCTCACTTTTTCATAAGGAAAAACAATACTATTATCTTGGTACGAAGTATCAGGAATTGACCAATGAATTGATTCATGCTTAGAGGTGATGCAGTCAGGAGACTCAGACATAAACTCTTCATGTAAATCAATTAGTTTGCTACAACCAATTGGATTACATATAGGAGGAGCATTGCTCTCACTGATTAGTAAATCAATGTCAATCTCAACATGAATATTATTCATCAAAACTAGATTTAGCTTATCAAGAGATTTTTATTCTTCTGGAGGTATAACTCCACATCAAGAGATAAGCTTTCCAGTTTCTTTTCAATCCCTGAAAACACTTCAAGGGATTTTAAACCAGGTGGAGGTTTAGATAGAATTTCTTCTACATATTTTATTAAATCAATCATGGAAGAGAATTCAGAAATCCCAAGATCTGGAGGTGCGTTTATAGAGATATCACTTCTATCCATATTCAGATCACTACAAACACAGACTTGTAAGGTCTTAAACGTGTTTACCTGCTCTGATACCAATTAAAAAAGCGGGGGTACAACAACCTCACCTAATATTTCGCTTAGAAATCTGTATGGACTAACTCCAATATACTTTCAAGAGAATCAACTAGACAGTCAGACTCAATCTTAAGAAAAAGCATATCAAAGAGTTATATCTCAATTTCTCGATTCAATCCGCAATCAAACAAATAGGAATTTGCGAGCTTGATTAAATACAAGGGAAATAACTTGAACGGTACCAAAGACCAATGTTAAAGGATCAATCAACAACCAAAGGTTGGATTTACCAATTGATCGATTCAACGCACAACCTGTGATATTTCAATTATATAACAAAATATAATGCGGAAAAGAAATAACACAGACACCAGAAGTTTTGTTAACGAGGAAACCACAAATGCAGAAAAACCCTGGGACCTAATCCAGATTTGAACACCACACTGTATTAAGCCGCTACAGACACTAGCCTACTACAAAGCTAACTTCGGTCTGGACTGTAGTTGAACCCTAATCAATCTCACACTGATTCAAGGTACAGTTGCGTTCCTTACGTCTCTGATCCCAGCGGGATACTACGCACTTGATTCCCTTATCTGATCTCACCCACAACTAAGAGTTGCTACGACCCAAAGTCGAAGACTTAATAAACAAATCTGTCTCACACAAAAAAGTCTATTGAATAGATAAATCTTTATCCCACAGATATACCTATGAGTTTTTGTTCCGTCTTTTGATAAATCAAGGTGAACAGGAACCAATTGATAACCCAGACTTATATTCCCGAAGAACAACCTAGTATTATCAATCACTTCACAATAATAGTAATCGATTAACGAAACAAGATATTGTGGAATCACAAACGATGAGACGAAGGTGTTTGTGACTACTTTTTTATCTTGCCTATCGGAGATATAAATCTCAAGCCAATCTTATGATTGTAATCAATCACATTAGAAAACAACAAGATCATATCACGCAACTACAGAGAAAATAGTTGGGCCTGGCTTCACAATCCCAATGAAGTCTTTAAGTCGTTAACCTACATGGTTTCGTGAAAAACCTAAGGTTAAAGGAGAATTGACTCTAGCTTATGCAACTAGTATCACACAGGAGGTGTGGGGATTAGGTTTCCCAGTTTCTAGAGTTCTCCTTTATATAGATTTCAAATCAGGGTTTGCAATCTAAGTTATCTTGGTAACAAATCATTCAATATTCACCGTTAGATGAAAACCTTATTAGATTCAAGCTAATATCTTTCAACCGTTAGATCGAACTTAGCTTGTTATACACAAATGAAATGTACCTTCATTTAGGTTTGGGTAACCGTACCTAAACGTGTACACCTAGTTGGTTCAACAATAGTTAACCAATGGTTAGCCATATGAGCACTTTCATATCAACCTTATTCATCTTCACCATAACTAGTTCAATTGACTGAAATGAACTAGTTAGAGAGTTGTTCAATTGCTAAGATCTCATAGAAGTATACAAGACACAATCGAAGCAAAATCGATTTTGATTCACTCGAATCAATTCATGAACATTATAGCCACGGTTTGCAAAGATTGCATTCCTTATTATATAAATGTTTTAGTTCATGAACAAACCGATTTTAGAAAGTAACCTTCTTAGGTATGCAAACGGGTACGCATACTTAAGTGACCGGATTGAGTTTGTTTTCACTTCCAAACTCCAACAGAAATTCACGGACGTGAACTTTCCGCCAGTATGCGTACGGGTACGCATACTTACCCGGATTTCTAACAACCGCCACTACGCGTACGTGTACGCATACTTTAGGTTCCCGGATTTGGACTTTTACACAAATGTGAGAACACACTATGTTTATATCCAAACATGGTTACTTGATCTAAACTCTCATTTCAATCATTGAAACTTTCTTAAAGGATGTTATAATAGTTGTTATCCACAAGCTATTTTCATCAAAGCGATTTGAAAAGACGAAGGTACCCAAATATACCTCAATCTAAAACTTTTCCACCTATAAGTCCTTTATCCGAAAGTGATTGTCTATAGACCTAGTCGAGACAATACAACTAATCGGTTCACACTTCGTCTATGGGTACGAGATCGAGACAATACGACAACAAGATAACTTGTGTGATTGACTATGGATACAAGATCGAGACAATACAACAACGAAGTATGTTTACTTGATAAATGGTTCGGACTTAACCAAAAATAATAGGTTTACTATCAAGTAAATAGGAATTAACGTTTGTGTATTTTACTTATAATTATAATAAAAAAGTTATATAAGTGCGGAAATAGAAAAGTAGAAGACACGGCAAGATTTTGTTAACGAGGAAACCGCAAATGCAGAAAACCCCCGGGACCTTGTCCAGAATTGAATACTCTCAGGATTAAGCCGCTATACAAAATCAAACCAACTTTGTATAGTTTAGACCAAGCAACTAAACCTATAGTTCACCTAGTTCTGTTTATATCCTTGCGCCTCCAACTTGTTAATAAGTCACGCACTTGGAACAATTCCTTTGGTTCGTATTCCAAACAGTAAAGAAACAATAAATCTGTTCGGTAACAACTCTTTTCAACCAAGTGATATGAGTTCGACAAAAGGCTCTTCCGTTTATCCCAATAAATTCCTTTGTCAGGTTCTTAGATCTATCCAATAACAACTACCAAAGTAATTGTCAAGATTTTGCAATCAATACTTTGAATCACAAAGAATTGTATTGATGCCGATCTACTCAACTAATCAATCCAATCTGTCACAAAGATAAATCGATTATAGCTGGATCCTCTTTACCCGAAACAAGTATTGTGCACACCAAAGATTATGAACCCAAATCAGAAATCTTCTTCGTCTTCAAATCTTCTTAGATCTTTAATAAACACCTGCACACAATCAACTTGAATCTCTTGTGATCAATCACACACAGAACGGAGTCTGTTAACAATGGATTATCACAAGACGTCTTTAGATCTACAAATAGTCTAAAGATCCCCGTCGAAACTTCGATCTAGTTTGAGTGAATCTTATATCAGAAGAGAAGATTCTCAAGCATAAACAAACTAGGTGCAATCAAAGTTCAACAACCGTTAGTCAATTAAATCAATCGAAAACTAATAATAAACCGCAATTATCTAGTTTCCCACCAACGGTACTAATAGAGCTTCTCAATCCCAAAGAAGTCTTTAAACTGAGCGGCCGTAAGAGATTTCGCCTAATTAGGTTACTTTCCTCTCCGAATAGGCGGCTCCACCAGTAACAACACAACTAGGTAGTTTTGCTGGCTCTGAGGATTAGTTTGCCCGAAATGCAAACTTTGATATTTATAGACTAAGGAAGTTTGGACACCAAGGAATTTCCAAAACCGAAAATATTCTCAAGATATGCAATATATTCCAAATTCGGTTTCCATAATTCCTGGAAATGCTTTGTCCAAATGTTGACCGAAATCTCACTAGAAAATCTCCAATTAGTAAATGCACATTACTAATTTTTATTTTCCAAATATAAAATTAAAAACCTTAATTAAAAGATTCTCAATTTATTTTCGATACGGGATTCTCCTTTAGCTATTAGGGAATATCTTTAAACAATAAAAGATAAGCGTTACTGCACATGTTCAAAGTATGTCCACGTCTTAACTTTGTAAGTCCTCTTTCATTCTTACAATCTTGGAATCGATTTGCCACACTTCCAAACAAGTTTAGAATTGGTTCATCTGTCTTCCAAGAACTATGTGATTGATTATCCTATCAAATCACCAAACATGGGTTTCACGGTTCTACCAAAACAAGTTTCGGTTCTACCTCCATGTGGGTACTAGAATTAGTCACGCTAGTTACCAAAACTTGGTTGACTAGGTACTAGGATAGGTTCCCACATATATATGGTATCTAACTTGTATTTGTTGCACATGTCCATAGGATCGGTTTCCAATATCTAAAAACGTGTTGCACATGTTCATAGGATGGGTTCCCAATATCTAGAAACTTGTTGCACCTCTTACAAGGATTGATTCCCCTTTTGTGATCGGTTGCACATCTTACTAGGATCGGTTCCCCTTTGTCTAGAGTTGGTCATACCAATTACAACAAATCAATCATACCATCTCAGGTGATTACTTAAGATCGGTTTCACTAATAAAAGTCATACCAATACAAAAGTCAGGCATTGTGAATAGTTTTACCAAGAACATAAACAAGTCATGAGCGGTTATACTAAACACACATATTGGTAGTTCAAAAGATATGGAATGAATAACAATATCAATAAACCTAGCGATTTCCCTTTCGATTCATAAAACAAGTTCATGAATTTACTTCCTTTAAACGAATGTAAAACATTGTTTCCTAGGATGAAATCTTTACCTCATACCCATACATAATCACAATAGCATTCAAATGATTATGTCGATGTCTTATATACGAAGTTCAAAAGATAAGCGTTATACTTCGTATTGTATTCCTTAATACTACGTCTAACTAGAGTATAATCATTCATAGCTTCGCAGTTTTGTTTTCAATATGCACGACTTGAAAGATACGTTAGGGAATGAAACAGTTCAAGTCAAATATTACTAACCTCAAGTGGAAGGATGATGTTGTCGTTGTAGCTCCTTACTTCTTCACATTCTTCAAGTCTTCACGTAATACTTGTAATGTCTCATATCCTAAAACTTTCAAGCTAACCTATACGAAGTTGACTCTAGCATATAATCAAGCGACTCTTTAAATGAGTTTTGATTCACTAAAATATGACAACCAAACTTGACATACCAACGCTTGGTGGGTTCAACCGAGCTATGCTCTAACAATCTCCCCCTTTTGTCAATTTTAGTGACAAAACTCTTACATCATATGTATAAACAAATTACAAGAATTTATTACACATACGCTTGATTCCCAAATTCAACAACACAATAACCTGTATACATTCAATCCATAAATGCTGTTGTTGACATTATAATAACAAAGCTAATACTCCCCCTAAAGGTAAGATAGGTAGATTTTCAATCCGCACGTCTTTGTTATTCCCTTTGTAGTTAAGATAACCACAAACATCAATATGATATGTTACTCCCCCTTAGTCTATGCTTTACTCTTTCGTTAGATAAAACGTTTAAGCACTATTGTCCTTTCCCTTAGTGATACCAATCAATATAAATCAATACCAGTATCACTTGTTTACTCAATCTATTTCTCCCCCTTTTTGTCACAAAATGACATAGGTACGAGCAAATAAAAGACAAACCGAAAGGATCTTACAAATCTTAAAAGACTTGCAACCTGTAAGAGTTAAGCACGAGGGTTCCACACACCATTTTTGATAACCAATATCAAAACCGAAACTACAAAGTAATTTTGTTTTGATATGTTACCAAGGAAACAATTGCCCAAAGAAATTTTCCCTAATAGTTTAGCAAATCAAAAATCGACTAAGCACCTTAGTTCCTTTGCTAAACCGATTGTACAAATACAATCGCGTGTTCGATAAGACCAAAATAAAGATAACTCTATTTTTCTCATCAGGTTCTAATTATCCATATAACTTAGACCTTTCACTTTTAAACAAGACAAGTACTAGGTTAGTTAACTAGCAATTCTTGTTAAGGCATTCGATTAGACTTGAATAACTGAAACCTCCACTTTGATAAGTCTAACTAAGATCAAAATTAACTTAGTTTCTCTTATCCGGAATCAAATTGGACTAAACAATTCATCCCGAAAACCTATTGTTTTGTTAAGCCAGAAACAATTCATACAAACCAAATAAATCAACTTGCATAATTATTTACCTCAACCGGAAGCAATTGAAACAACATAGACATTAAAGCACCGCAATTGCACCGAAATTTTGTAAGCCTAAACGATTGATACCATACAATAAAGCAAGATAACAATAGTTTTTCTTAACCGGAAACAATTGAATCACACACACATCCATACACAAACAATGGAATAAAACATCAATTGTACCGAAATTTTGTTAAGAAAAAGCAATAAATATACGCAATAAGATCAGGCTTTTCTTAAACAGAAAAACGATTAACTAACAAAGTCGTTACCTCAAATTTCACATCCTTTTCTCCAATATGTTTGCATCTTCTTTCCAGGGAGAATTGATACCGAAATATCATTATGTTGTCATGCTCATGCAAGACAAAATAACAACAACAACCAACCTTTACCAGAGAAAGGTTGAAAACCGGTTTTAACTATTGCAAGCAAAAGTTGAAACCCCGAAACACATGCTTTTATGCTAAACCAAACGATTCAACATATTGTGACTTTTTCACATATTGTTTCAATCAGAACCCCTCATGATCCTTTGATAAAGCCTACCAACATGGGATAGAACTTAATCCTGATAAACCAAAAAGTCACCCAAACCATAAGGGTATACAACAATATAGGATCGAATATTAAGGCTACGAAAACCGAAATCAAACATCCCATACACATACATAGCAATAAGATAAAGCATTCAAGCACCGGCTATGTAATCAAAAACTATCACAAGAAAAATTATATACTGATAATTTTATTCATAATAGACTTTACAATTATTGAAAGAAATCAAAAACTGAAGTCTATTTTCCTGGATTAAGTCTTCAGCATATGACTTAATCTTTAGTGGTGCTTTTGTTGTTCACTGAGGTTTCTTCAGTGTTCAAACTTTTGAAGCATTTCTCAAGAGACTTGTCTGCAACCACTTCTTGTTTCTCAAGCTTTTCAACTTAAATCTTCATATTATCAAGATCATCTTTTGTCTCCTCAATTTTATCTTTGAGCCAATCTTGATTTCGAACCGTCATTACCAGGTTGGTTCTTAGTTCTTCAAAACCTTGGATATAGTCAATCATACTATCAGAACGAATCCACTTGGTTTTGGTTGGATCTTGTAAATTGTAAGCCAATAGACATGACTCATCTTGTGATCCAACAGAACTATCGGAATCATAATCAGATATGATTTTCCTCTTCCTTTTTGTATTGATTCCTGGACAATCCTTAACTTTTTGAGCTTCCTCCTTATTAGTCTTTGTGACACTGCGAGTTATTGGAGGCATACTCGGTTATTTAAATAGAGATTGATCAGGGTTTCAGAATACAAGCAAGAGATAGTTTCTCTTTAAGACGAGACAACTTTTGGACCGAAAATATCAGGAAATTCCGAAAATACTACAAGAATATATTCTATTTCCTTTGTCCGAACTTCTCATGCCGGAAGGTTTATTAAAATTCGAAAATTCTAAATAAAACCTATTTTTGGAAGATCTTGATAAGCAATCAAACAAAGATGTGCTCTTCATTTTATTGTGCATTTCTCATCCATAATTAAGAGCACGGAAGGGGATGAGAGTGCACAATTTCGATAAAACTAAGTTGTATCGGAGTAAGCTTTTTCTAGCTTACAACGAGTATCAGAACCATAGTTCATGTTTCTCCTTGGGAATTTCTGCCCAAAATATTTTCTCCAAAAATAATGATCTTTTCTAACTCTCGAGATATGATCATGTGGAAAAGATGCACTGATGTGTGAATTTTCAGAGATGGATAAATCTCTCTTAATTCTATCAATGAGATTTTCATAAGATTTTCTCATTCTATGGATTTCCTTATTATGCACATCAGCATGATCATTTGAAACAATTATTGGAAAATCCTGATTGTTTCCTTTGGCAGAGAATTTCTCTTCCCTTCTTTCTTGGAATCGTTCTTCATCAAAACAACAGTTTCGATATGGGTGAGGAGGAACCTTTTTCCAGAAACGATTATCAACTCTCGAACTTGATTCTTTTGAGTTGATTTTATTGGGGTGGGATAAATTCTGTCTTTCTACTGAGGAATGATCTTTCAGTTTTTTAAGACAAGAAACTTCTTTCAATACCTTTACCACCATCTTTTGAAGAAGTATAAGTTTCCTGTCAAGTGACTGAAAGCTGTATTCCTTAAGATTACTTACACGGAATCGGTTCAAAGTTTCTTTTGGACAAGATTTCTTCTGATCATCAGTAGATATAGAAGATGGTTTCTTATCCTCTTCTGACTTGATGTAGTTAGCCAAACTACCATCATCTTGATCTGTTTCAGATATGACTAAACCGGTTTTATCACAATCTGTAAGAGTCGAGCAAGGACTTTTAGTTTCCTCAGCATCATAAGAAATCACAACACCATCATTAGTCAGAGTCATATGACGTGTCTCTTTATCTTGAGTAAGAGATTTGCCAAGAGCTTCTAATTTGACAGTGAGATCCATATTCTCTTTGACTAGAATATTTAGTTGAGTGTCTTTATCTCTGATCTCATTCTTGAGAAGATTTGACTCTGTCTTTAACATTAGCACTTTAGTAGACAGAGATTTTATAGGCTTTAGGAGTTTTACCAACTCTTTATCAGCATCCTCTTTTTCATCAGAGAATGACATAGATGTTTTCGCAACTCCTGGATCATGAGTTAACGACGTGGTAACATCTTCAACTTTTGAGTATTCAAACTCTTGCATGACGTTAACTGAATCAGACATGGATTCAATTTCTTATAGGATGGATCGCACCAAACATAGATTCTTAGCTCTTTTCGTGTTTGCCTGCTCTGATACCAATTGAAAAGACGAGGGTACCAAAATATACCTCAATCTAAAACTTTTCCACCTATAAGTCCTTTCTCCGAAAGTGATTGTCTATAGACCGAGTCGAGACAATACAACTAATAGGTTCACACTTCGTGTGATCATCTATGGATACGAGATCGAGACAATACGACAACAAGATAACTTGTGTGATTGACTATGGATACAAGGTCGAGACAATACAACAACGAAGTATGTTTACTTGATAAATGGTTCGGACTTAACCAAAAATAATAGGATTACTATCAAGTAAATAGGAATTAACGTTTGTGTATTTTACTTATAATTATAATAAAAACAATTATAATTGCGGAAATAGAAAAGTAAAAGACACAGCAAGATTTTGTTAACGAGGAAACCGCAAATGCAGAAAAACCCCGGGACCTTGTCCAGAATTGAATATTCTCAGGATTAAGCCGCTATAAAAAATCAAACCAACTTCGTATAGTTGAGACCAAGCAACTAAACCTATAGTTCACCTAGTTCTGTCTGTATCCCTGTGCCTCAAACTTGTTAATAAGTCACGCACTTGGAACAATTCCTTTGGTTCGTATTCCAAACAGTAAAGAAATAACAAATCTGTTCGGTGACAACTCTTTTCAACCAAGTAATATGAGTTCGGCAAAAGGCTCTTCCGTTTACCCCAATAAACTCCTTTGTCAGGTTCTTAGATCTATCCAATAACAACTACCAAAGTAATTGTCAAGATTTTGCAATCAATACTTTGAATCACAAAGAATTGTATTGATGCCGATCTACTCAACTAATCGATCCAATCTATCACAAAGATAAATTGATTATAGTTGGATCCTCTTTACCCGAAACAAGTATTGTGCACACCAAAGATTATGAACCCAAATCAGAAATCTTCTTCGTCTTCAAATCTTCTTAGATCTTTAATAAACACCTGCACACAATCAACTTGAATCTCTTGTGATCAATCACACACAAGACGGAGTCTGTTAACAATGGATTATCACAAGACGTCTTTAGATCTACAAATAGTCTAAAGATCCCCGTCGAAACTTCGATCTAGTTTGAGTGAATCTTATATCAGAAGAGAAGATTCTCAAGCATAAACAAACTAGGTGCAATCAAAGTTCAACAACCGTTAGTCAATCAAATCAATCGAAAACTAATAATAAACAACAATTATCTAGTTTCCCACCAACGATACTAATAGAGCTTCTCAATCCCTAAGAAGTCTTTAAACTGAGCGGCCGTAAGAGATTTCGCCTAATTAGGTTACTTTCCTCTCCGAATAGGCGGCTCCACTAGTAACAACACAACTTGGACACCAAGGAATTTCCAAAACCGAAAATATTCTCAAGATATGCAATATATTCCAAATTCGGTTTCCATAATTCCTGGAAATGCTTTGTCCAAATGTTGACCAAAATCTCACTAGAAAATCTCCAATTAGTAAATGCACATTACTAATTTTTATTTTCCAAATATAAATTTAAAAACCTTAATTAAAAGATTCTCAATTTATTTTCGATCCGGGATTCTCCTTTAGCTATTAGGGAATATCTTTGAACAATAAAAGATAAGTGTTATTGCACATGTTCAAAGTATGTCGACATCTTAACTTTGTAAGTTCTCTTTCATTCTTACAATCTTGGAATCGATTTGCCACACTTCCAAACAAGTTTAGAATTGGTTCATATGTCTTCCAAGAACTATGTGATTGATTATCCTATCAAATCACCAAACATGGGTTTCACGGTTCTACCAAAACAAGTTTCGATTCTACCTTCATGTGGGTACTAGAATTAGTCATGCTAGTTACCAAAACTTGGTTGACTAGGTACTAGGATCAGTTCCCACATATATATGGTATCTAACTTGTATTTGTTGCACATGTCCATATGATCGGTTCCCAATATCTAAAAACGTGTTGCACATGTTCATAGGATGGGTTCCCAATATTTAGAAACTTGTTGCACCTCTTACAAGGATTGATTCCCCTTTTGTGATAGGTTGCACATCTTACTAGGATCGGTTCCCCTTTGCCTAGAGTTGGTCATACCAATTACAACAAATCGATCATACCATCTCAGGTGATTACTTAAGATCGGTTTCACTAATAAAAGTCATACCAATTCAAAAGTCAGGCATTGTGAATAGTTTTACCAAGAACATAAACAAGTCATGAGCGGTTATACTAAACACACATATTGGTAGTTCAAAAGATATGCAATGAATAACAATACCAATAAGCCTAGCGATTTCCCTTTCGATTCATAAAACAAGTTCATGAATTTACTTCCTTTAAACGAATGTAAAACATTGTTTCCTAGGATGAAATCTTCACCTCATACCCATACATAATCACAATAGCATTCAAACGATTATGTCGATGTCTTATATACGAAGTTCAAAAGATAAGCGTTATACTTCGTATTGTATTCCTTAATACTACGTCTAACTAGAGTATAATCATTCATAGCTTCGCAGTTTTATTTTCAATATGCACGACTTGAAAGATACGTTAGGGAATGAAACAGTTCAAGTCAAATATTACTAACCTCAAGTGGAAGGATGATGTTGTCATTGTAGCTCCTTACTTCTTCACATTCTTCAAGTCTTCACGTAATACTTGTAATGTCTCATATCCTAAAACTTTCAAGCTAACCTATACGAAGTTGACTCTAGCATATAATCAAGCGACTCTTTAAATGAGTTTTGATTCAGTAAAATATGACAACCAAACTTGACATACCAACGCTTGGTGGGTTCAATCGAGCTATGCTCTAACACAATTTTCAAGTTATTGAAATAACCAACATGACTTTCGTCACGAGTAAAGATGAACTTGGCTAAAGAGAAAGCTTACCAACACATATTTCGAGAAATAGATAAGCGAGATAAACTCGGCTCAAAATAACAAATGTTTATAATTGAATTCTATATAGCAATACTGTTTTTGTCTCAAAATAGGAGATAGAATAGATAGACTTTTGAGTGATAGATAAGTTCAAGTCTCCACATACCTTTTGTTGATGAAGTTCCATAAGTTCCCTTGAGTAGTTCTTCGTCTTCATTCAATGAACGCCGTGGAGTCTAGAGCTCAACTACACTTACTATCCTAGTCCGAGACTTAGCTATAAGTAGACTAGAAATCAAGACTTATAGTTTTAGCAACTAAACTTGACAAACAAGCTTGAGATAGCAATGCTTGCGAGTTCGACCGAGCAATGCTCTAACACCCCCTTCTAGAACTCATATGTAAAGGGTCAGCAAACCTCTACAGTTCGTGGAATTCAAACGACCAGTTCCGAAACAAGCTTGGACCATCTCAATGACAGAATCCCCAACAATATCCCAATATTTTTGGTAGAAAACGATTTCTTACCACCCCAACCCCACCCCCTACCCAATAGGAGAGTAACATTCTTGATTTCCTCAAGTGTAAGAGCGATGTTGAGGATACTATTATCAGCTGGAGAAAATCTAGTGGGCCGATCAGAAATGATTTCTTCCTAAAAAGTTGGGGACTGGAAGAATAAAGAGTTTTGAAGTAATCAACAAAGGAAAATCTATACTTTCTTTATCAGTTATTAGAATAAAACTGGAATCATCCTTAATCCAGCTAATAACATTTTCCCTATGGAAGTAACGGGTGTTTTTATCCCCTTCCAAGATCCAAACTTCCCTAAACTTGTTTTTCTAGTAAAATTCCTCTAAAGAATATAAAAAACCTAATCTAGCTATAGGTCTATCAATGGAGGAGAAATTAGTGGGGCACTAAATTGAATTTCAGAGAGATCATCTTTATCGCAGATATGTCAATTTGAGTATTATCAAAAGAGGTTTTATTCCATTCCCCGAGGCATTTTTTGTATTAAGTAATCTAACTTTAAGCTTATAAGTAAAGGACCTTACCACATTAATGGACTAGGAATTATCAATAATGTCTCTACCGGTCGTATCCTCAATCCACATAGCCATAAAGTGAAATGGCTTAGGCATACAATCACCTTCAAAATTGAATCCAATATGCATAGAACAATGATCAAATGAGTCTTTAGGAGCAGTTTGGGAATCACATTTCAACATTATGGTTTACAAGATATCTATCAAGTATTTCAAGAATTAAGCCAGCACCAGTTTGTATAAATGACTAAGATTTTTAAAATCCTCATCATTAATTTCTAGACCTCAATTTTCATCTTCAAGTCCTAGAAGAAAACTAAAATCACCAACAAAAAAAAGAAGGGTCACTAGGGGGATATGTGTGAGCTCACAATGGTTATCCCAAAAAACATCACTAAGAATCTTATTGGGTACTTCATACACTAATTGTACATGGCAATGTTTAGAGTAGATAATATCATTAGTGGTAACACAGATGCCTCTTGAGCTGGAGGATATAATGTTGAGATCGATTTCCTATTTCCAAGCTAAAACCAAACCACCATTTCTACCAATGCAGGAACATTAAAAACACAAGGAATACCCATATTTTTCAATTTTGTTGACGCAATATCATTCTTCATTTTCATTTCGGATAGGAAAACTACATCAGGGTTAATATATTTAAGGAGGATGCTAAGTTCCTTATTAGAAGATTTCTTTCCTAACCCCCTCACATTCCAATAAAGCATATTAATATTATTGACAGGAAATAAGGAAGGGGACGCCATAGAAGCTGACATAATAGTTTCGTATTGAGAAGATAATTTGGAATGAGCAGTTACCTCATTGGCGGATTTAGCATTGCCATTAAGTTGAGAATTTACCGATCACCACTAGTTTGAGTGCCCTGAGTGGTGGTGATATCCAAGGAGACAGCCTCATCAGAAGAATTATTGTAGACATGATGACTTTGGTTGATAAGCGGGTTCAAGAACTTGCTCATAGGGGTTGACAGTGTGATGGATCTTTCCGGTTTCAAAATGGGAGGAAGTTTTCCAAGGTGATTGAATAGTGGACAAAGATTGGTATAACATGGTTCAGAAGCAGCTTCAGATGAAGGTGGAACCACTATGATACTGGCTAAAACGGATTTAGTTGCTTGGGTACGTTTTTTTGCATCAGCTATTGGGTTAATTTTCCTCTTAATATTAGGAAGAGCATTATGCTTAGCGGCTAAAGATACAACTTGTTTTTTAAACAAGGATGGAGGATGAGTCGGGACAACAACTAGTTTGAATTTCTTCACGGAGACTAGTTAAGTATATATTCACAGAGACTAGTTAAGTATATTCTCAGAGACTAGTTGAGTATATTCTCAGAGACTAGTTGAGTAAATTGAGTTGTAGGGACCAAGTCCAGATTAAAGATATTATGAATTGGAATCGGTTTAGAAATAACCAGAAGGCTTTTCTCCATAGTTGTTAAAATTTAGGCGTGAAATGGCCCAAGATCATAAATCTTTAGAGTTGGAGATCTACTAGTGAAAAAGACCCATGTTAATTTGCCCGCGAAGATAATTGGAGTTAGATGAGTAAGCTCCAACAGTTACAACTTTCTCTTTTTCCATATTAGCAATTACCGGAATATCCTCCACAGTGTTCATAGTTTCATCCAATTGCTTCTCAGTTAGATTAGCAGACTCTCTAATGGAAGCCAAGCTTGAGGAAACATGTACAGGTTGTGGAGTCATCCATCTAGAAACAATAATACGGTAGAAGGGGACTTTTATGAGTTGATGAGTGACTAGAGTCACCTTCTTGTTGAATCTTTTCTATTTACTTCTAGTGCGTAAAGTTTAAGACGACAAGAATGACATAATGACCTTTGAACCATGAAGTATCTGCACTCAATGAAAATAGTTCAATTATACCCTTAGTGACAAGCGGGATTCCAGTTGGTAGGGTTTTTAAACTGAGATTTTAACATAAACTCTGATATTCTTCTTGAGAAGGTGGTTTTGCTTCAATTAACTGTCAAAGTCTAAAGGTGAGCTTTCTGAGGTATTCAAATTCCATACACTCTTTAGGAACATTACATAAGATGATCCACATGAGATCTTCAACAAAAGCATTTTAACAGTTATTTGGCCATCCTGAAGGTGGAAAAACTCTTAAGACAATGAGGAAACACAGGCACACCAAGGTCTCTGCTCATTAACTCTGTTGAACATACCCCAGCTAGTAATCGAATGAGAAACTTATTTCCCATTCCACTGCAAGTAATAACTGTTGGAGTTTGAACTAGAGGTCGTTGGGAACATATGTAGTTTCTTACTGATGTTGTGGGAACAAGAAATTCATTGCAGTCATGACCAATAATGCATTATTTCCAATTGTTATCATTTACAGCTAAGACAACAGTCTTGTCGATGAATACTGGTTCAGTGAAAGAAAATGAGAGTTTGGTGGGAAGAATGAGTTTCTCATCCATTTTGGACGAATGTTCTTGTATGTCTTTCTCAGAGGAAATGGCAGAGGTAAAAATGTTGCTTTGCTCATCCATAGGGGAGTGACTAAATAAAGATATTTAAACTAAAAGAAAAAGAAGGATAAACTGAGTAAGAGTTCAGTTTGAAATAAATGGTGAGGATGAAGCTGTGCAGAATGATTTGAGTATAACAAGAGTGATAAATATTGTGATATGTGATGTGACAATGATAAAGCATCCAACCACGAGTCTGTATGTGGATAGACCCGATAATCTCTTCCTTAAAAATAGAGATGTCATTGATGTAGTTGCGGTAAAAGTTTAGATGGGGTAGTGGAATTGTGAAGAAGTACTGAAGTTTTGAAACAAAATGTATATATGAACATGTTGGACAACTCGAGGGAATCTTAAGAAATCTTAAGAATGATATTTCGAGGGGAGACAAACATACTGTTCTAGAACAAAATGTCTGGTTGAAGTACGCTCAAGAACAAAATTCTGTTGGTTTTAGGTTTTGAACAAACACAATGCAAGCCCATTAAAGTTTCGGTTACAGTTGTTTTGTGGCAATGAAAGTAAAAAGTGAAAACGGTCAATTTGGTGAAAGCTGAGAACCATGAAAATGAATTTCAAAATGAAGGCATTCAGGACATTGCATGGGTTGGGACTCGATCAGATCAAATTTCAAGAAGCTAGGAGTCAAAAGTATGCTGACTGGTAAGTCCTTCCATTAAAAGGCATAATTCCCTCATCTAATTATTTTGCTTTCTTTTTGAATGTCCAAAATGTAAAAAGTTGGCATTCTGCCTTTTCACTACTTGGTTCATATGCTTAAAATCTAGACTATTATCAGAGCTAGACTCATATAAACGGTTAGAAACACATCGTGAACCGTCGAACATCACCTTAATGTTAGTTGGGTCAATCGATTGGAGGGTCCGAAGGACCCGAAGGGAGGGAGTCCCTTTTATGACTTTTTTTTTTTTGTAAAATGAAACCTCACATAAATCTACAATTTGATAAAAAGATTTTGGTAGTGTGCACTTGATAATACCAAAATATCCCTCCCTTTTAGTCTAATTACAATAACTCCTTATGTATCATATTCCTTTAGAAGTATAATTGGAAAACAAACTTTAACATAACATATCTAAAAATCCGTGCCTTGTAATTTTACAAATTTTATCTCGTTGGAAAGGTTATAAAAAAATCTACGCAATGAGTACAAACAACAATATCAAATTTAGAGTTTTTACGAAAAATTCGTAAGTGTTTATCATTTTAGACACAATTTTAGAAAATTAAATGTATATCCATTATACAAACCACCACAAAAGATACATAGCCATATTTTGGTTTATGCATCAACTAATTTTTCGTTGTAACTAATAAAACGATGTACTCATTCCGTTTCAAGAAAAATGATATTTTCACTTATGCCTCAAAAATAACATTCCAGCAAAAAAAATGATATATAACGCGCTATGCAATCAAAAATGTTTCGTTTTTCTTCGGTCGGTCTTCCCCAGTGACCACGGCATTCTAGTAATATGGAAGAAGAGGAGGAGAAAGAAGCAATCTTTTGTCCGAGAAACACAAGGACCTACATACCCATGTGTATACAAATAATGGTAGAAACAGAAAAACAAAATGAGACCCAGAAAAAATGAAAGAAACCAACGCAAATTTTCGAAACGTGAGGTCGCAATCGATAAGCGAAGGATTTGAGTATCAGAAACAAACAGAAAAACACAAGAATTGAATTGAATTCAGTCAGTCAATCACGCCCCGGATGAGTAATAAATCCAAACCAGTTGGTCATGTCTTCCTTAGCAAAGACAAGCAAGCAAGCAACAAAACAATGTAGACCCCCAAGTGACCGAGAGACCCTGTACAGAGGACAATGGATCGTTTGACACATACCGCCATAAAAGACAAATGCATCGGCTTCACATCACCGATCGTCCTTTTCTAATCTCAACCGTTTTAAATGCTTAAACTCGATTCAGAATGTATATATCACTATCTGTTGGTGTATGATTTCATGTTTGGATGGGGTTGATTCTAGTTTTAGTATACTGCATTTAAACTTGATAATCAACTATGTATGAGCAACTTCGCAATTGCTGGGTTGCTGCAACATGGACAAGTGGTGGCCAAAGCAAGGATCGGTTAAAGGCACGTGCCGGGAAGTAAATAGGATTTAAATGAGTTGAGGAAGAAGACGATGGTGGTAAGCCCCTCACATGGGGTCGATGTCTCCGTGTTTTAAGAAGGACACGTGAAACGGCGTGACTGGGCGGTGGGCGTTCAGGTTTTAGAGAGAGGAGAGGAAGTGGGCTGAAATGAATGCTCCAACGGTCACTACCACCACCATGCACCTTAAACAGACCGTTACTTTCTTCTGTCAGATTAATGGTTCCAAAAATTATTCAATTATGGTGGTGTCATGGAAGAACGTTGCCGATTTTATACCAAGTAATGACAATGCCATGATTTCATATCTAGTAGTATAATGGTAAAGTTACCGTTGATGATGCCAATAACCCGAGTTTGAAACTCATCAGTACCAAATTATTTACGGATCAAAAAAAAATCCAACAAAACTGTTTTATGAGTTTTTTAATTAGACAATTGGCGGTAAATTTAAACCCAGATGAGATCAGGTAGATTTTGCACTTTTACATTGAAGAAACCGTTCTGGAAACCATGCAGATCAAAATCCTAGCTTGTTCACACCTGCATCATCAACTAAATATAGCATTGGCCCAGGGATTTTTTGGTCTAATCCATTTTTTATAGCAATTTTAATGGTAATCTAGGTACACCAAGAAACCATGTAAGCCAGTTAGTAGCCAACCCAAAGAGAATCAAATCATCGAAGCTGTTTCATTCATTTTGGAAGGTAATTGACCCGAGGCACTAACCTCCAAACAAGACAAAACAAATGAACATCACACACGCTTCTTAACAACAATTGATGATCGATAACCAGTTGGTTTAGTTTTGACGATTATGATGAAGGAAACTCAACTCAATGGATAGATTCTTCTTTTTGTTTGTAATCGTAAATGAGGAAATCCATGTGGGCCAGCGACAGAAGCAGGATTTGAAGCCTAGGTGGGCTAAAATAGCACTATGGGCTAAACACTAAATTCTTAGGGGGGCTATTATTATTTTTTCCAAAAAATACACATGAAAAAATGACTTTTGGGTGAGTTTTTGAGATTTGGGGGTGGCTGGAGCACCCAAAGCCACCCCTATTACCGTCCCTGACGTGGGCCGTGTGATTACTAATAATCAATTTGGTGTACGATTATGGTTTTATTAATATTAGTGTGGTGTGGGTGGGGTCATTTTGACAGCCTATAAATTTTGTCTATCGAAATTAGGAAAACAATAAGAAAAGAGAGATGCATCCTCAGGTTAGTCCCACTGATAATGTGTACGGGGATCAAAGGAAAAAGACAATGAGAAAAGATGCAAATGGTATAGTAATGTGGATCCTTTGCCCCCACCCCAACAAATACACAATGATAGTGAGTGGATTCTTTGTTCGGGTTCGAATATGCACCATTGCACTCCTTGTGAACGGATTATTACCTTTTGTTATGCCCATGGAGAAAATTACTTATTGTGGATTTGGAATTCTAATGTTTTAGGTTTTTATAAAAGAGAAGAACTGTCGAAGTTCTATTACAAACCAAAATTCAGATTAATCACACTGTATCATAGTAAATCGGATCTGCAGGCCTATAGTGTTCGTTAGCGAAATTGCTTTATACTTCAGACTTTTTTCCGTGATGTGTTGCAAGAATAATGGACAATGACATCCGGTCCCGGATTCACAAAAAGCCTTAACAACTTACCAATCCAAGATGAAGGGGCTCAGATGGGTTCCCCGTGAGAAACTGATAGGGACAAAGTTCAGGGAGAGGGGGGCATGCAGCATCTTCCGTGTTCATTTGGCAAGCCAAATGTTGCAGGATTGCATTTTATCTTGGTCCGTATTATACTGTAATTGGTCAGAGTTCGGACCTGGATATTGACTAGTCCAAACTCCGAAACCCAGCCTTCACTTACACACCTCGTAGTTGTGTCCCTCAAAAGCCAAACGGGGAAGGGTAGTTTTCGATGTCAGTGTTCGTTTCTTCTTCTGGTTCTCACTAGTTTCTAGCTTTTCCTCAATTCCCAACAAAACACATACACACGCGCTCTCTTAAAAACACCATTTTTTCTTCTCGATGTTCTTAAAGTAACCCAAAAAAAGACTCTCCCTGAATTTCTCGTCCCATGCTATTAAAGTATATCGGTATCATATCACAAGAAATTTTTTCTTTATCACCATAATCGGGACTCAGGAGATTCATTTCCAGTGCCTTTAATCAAACCAGATTCTCTTCTTTTGATTGGGTTCATATAACTGTGTCAGTTCCATTTGCTAGCTTTAATTTTCAAATGTTTAGATTCGAGATAAAAGATTGCAAAATATGAGTGCACCTATGCAGTGTAATTGGGGTCTAGGACTCTAGACACTTTTGCACAGCCGTAAATTGCAAATGGCAAAACCTAAACATATATAGCTTCTTCTGTTAATGGTATAGATAGCTACATTTCAGAACATCTCTGTACTGAAATATATAAAGAGAATCTGAACAGGCTAACACAAACAAGCAAGCTGTTGAGTGCAAGTACCATACTTACAATAAAAGAAGAACAATGGAGTGTAGATATCAAAGTTACATTAAAGAAACACCAGTTAGTTCAACAGACCACTGAGTGAGTTCTAGAGAAACAGAAAAAGCAAGACAAAGATTAAATGAAAATGAAAATGAAAATGTAAATTAATTTATATATAAAAATATCTTTTTACACCTATTTTTTCTTTCAATATCCTCTTTTCTTTCTCCAAATTTCATAATTTTAATGGAAAAATGAACCAAATGCAGCTGTTATAGATAATAAAATAATTGACAGTTAATTTTGATTTTTACTATGTGACCTGGAAACAGATTCAGCAAGTTTACCAATTTTCTCAATCAATTGAGGAGATAATTTCTTCATTTGTTTCTTTTCCTTCTCTAACCTAAAATCAAAACCTAAAGCATCACTGACTTCTTCAGAACTCCATCCAGCTTTTCTAAGTGAATCTGAGAATTGATCAGCTTTCAATAACAAAGTATCTAAAACCCCTTGTTTATCAACTAACAACACTTCACCTTCAAAGAACCCTAATGGTTCCACATTAACCATCTCTTTAACTTCATTTTCAACCCATCCACCTTCTCTTAAAACAGACCCGACCCGATTCAAATACTCATCAACCCATACGGGTGCTTTCGGCTGTTCTTGTTGTTTAGTGATTTCAAAGAATCTTTCAGGTGATGACGGTGTTGAAGATGACGATGAAGAAGATGAATTCCTTCTCCTTTTATCAACTGCTACATCACTCCAGAACTCCACCCATCTTGGTTTTTTAACTGATGAATCTAAACTTCTTCTCGAGAAATTCGAATACGAAGAAGACGATGCTGAGCTCGTACCCGCTTGTTTCTCACTGACGGATCTCTGTTTGTTAAGCAAATTACCTGTATTACTGCTATCTTCGTCGAATCGGACAACTAGTTCACGTTGAAAGAAATCGGATAAATCAGATCCACAACAATAAACCTGATTCTCATCGACGAAGAAAATAGGATTACCAGCTAAACAAGGATTGCAAGGAATGTAACAATGATTGAATAATGGGATAAGAAGTGGAGCTTTTTTCAGTGAATTACGGGCGACCCGAATAGCTTTTTCTGGGTCAGATGGTTTAACACCCCATGATTTAGGCCATAGAGAGTTTTTCCCAATCTGGAATGAAATTGCAGCGATAGGTAAATCAAGTAAAGAACGAAGATGAAATCTAGATGACGATGAAGAACTAGCGCGCCAATTAGGAAAGCCAGCTCCAATAGGAAGTCCAGCTGATAAAACAGCCCGTAAATCAGGTGGAAATACGAAACCAAATTCAGCTTCAGTGATAGCAAATTCTGAATCAGATAAACCTTCTAATACTGTTATTTCACATTTACGAAGATGAGATATAACTTTATCTGCTAATGTTGAGAACGAAACAAGACCAGTATTTCTAACTCCTCCAGATGCTGTTGTTGGTCTCGGTGTCGGAGGTGCAGATGCTCTAGCTGAAAGTCTACGAAGACCAGCTAAATGGGCTGGATTTAGTCCAGTCATTCTTCTATCTACGTCAACCATACTCGTCGGAATCTCAGAATCTGACTACTTTTTCTTCTTTCTATCTCTCGGAAAGTTTGTTTTTGTCTCGCCGGAAACTACTTACAGTGAATGATCTTTTGTTTTGTGGGAAAGTGTGAGAGTTTCTTCAGATGGAGAGAGATGATGAGAGGATTTGTGTGTGATTTTCTGTTTGGAATAGGAAAGAGTGGACTGTTTATAGAGATAGGTTTTGAATGTGGGCCCCGTGGGGACCGCTAGAGAAGAGGGGATCTTTGCTTTCGTAGAATAGAGATGTAGAGAGGTTTCTTCGTCCAGCGATTATGGGGTTCCGAGCTAATTGCAAGTTGCTATTAAAAAAAGAGGACATTTTTAAGTTTTTTATACCGAAAGTGCCCTCCTTAATTGCAGCTGGATCAAGATGGGTCGGTTACTCGGTTTGTTTGGAGAACATGGAGTTCTGAAGTCTTTGACATTTCTAACCGTTGGGAGTTTATTGATAAACCTAGTGAAGCGTTAAAACAAATCATTGCAAATGATCATTAAAAGAATACTGTAACCACACCGCACATGTTAGCTGAAACTGTTTCAAAAGATATTCATATGCGAGGCGAGAATTATCAGTAATATTGCACAAAATGCAAATTGATTCCGGGGATGCACAACCACAGACTTATGAAAATGATGGTCTATACGAACGTTTAAATGGAGGGAGAAAACAAGGATATATAAGTCAAAAAGTGGTTGCTAACTATTAACACACTCCTCCCCCCATGTGGGCGAAGGCCGGCATCTTTTTTCTCAACCCTCCATTTTGGTTTCGGACTTGGATTCACACACAACAACTCTGGTTCATTTTATGGAACGACAGTAGGATGGAACCATTTGAGCTCCGGTCTTTTATTAGGGGATTGCATTGTAGTGAAATCAAATCAATCACTGGATTAAGGTTGTGTTGTATTCGGGGAACTAGGGCTAGTGCCTTGTGGACTCCCTAAAAAGCATAAATTCGACCGTTTGAGTCGCATCAATTTGTGCAAGAATCGATGTTTGAGCACCAACAAAAAACTAAGCGTATAATTCTCAATGATTTTGGTCTAGTAAAATAACAACCATTCGGATCAGGCATGAGTGTGAGGTAGCTAAAGGAATGTACTTGATGTCACCAATTCGGGAATTGTGAAGTTATGGTCCAGCATGACTTAAGTTTCAAAAAATAGGATATTATAAATCTGAGGATATCTTAGTACGAAGACCGAAAAAACTACCATTAAATTAGCGAAAGTGAGAGCAAAGAGAGGGAGACTTTGAGGGCTGTTCTTGACCTTTGACTTTTTGACCAACTTAACATAATAACATGGCCACATGGGTTATGTACTTGTGTCTTTGTGTGTGGGGGTAATGCTGTAGGAAAGTGAGTTCGAAACTCCCATGATTTCTCGTCTCCTTATTAAAACAAGCCTGTTTCAAATTGACATTGTAGCTTAGCAAACTATTAAGAGCTACATTTGCTGAAATATGCTAAATTTTAGAAGTGACGTTTATGGATGAAAAAACAAATTTTTTTGTTTTTCTCTGGGAGAATTAGCGTCACTCGTCCGTAATAAGCTCCGTTCTGATTGGCTTATAATATGAAGTGCCTCGTATGTCCGGGCAGCTGTTGCTAAGATACTATCATGCCTTGCACCTACCAAAAGAGAAAAAAATATCTAGTAATGACGGTTCTCCTTCCAAAACAATTTGTACAATTGGGACACGATTTCATAAAGCCATGATACAGACATATCAGTACGTTCCGAATGGATGGTTCGGCAACCGTAGTCTGTTTCAACCCAACAGTTTCGTTTTCCGTGTTTTGTGTAATGAAGAACCCTTCAAATGGAGAGTCTTGAACCATAACGCAGTTGTCTTTTTCGACGCTAAAAATTTCGTGACAAACGGATGTTCGGTCTCACTCAGAGGAGTCATATCATGTACCCTCAAAATGGACGGTCTAAGTTACATAACCTAGTAGTCTATATCAACCTAAACAGTTCTGTTTCAATGTTTGGTAACCCTCAAGGAATCGTCGTTATTTGCCCATTCCCCGTGTACCTAGCAACCCCATGCACCTTATGGTGTTTCAGGCGAAATCCAGGCTTCTCTCGACCAACATTCTTAATGATGTCTTCCTCAAGGAAGCATGCATTTACACTCCCAATGCACGATTTGAGTTATGTCCTATTGCGAGTATTATTCAGCTCAGAATGGCTTTGCTCCACCGTTAAATACCACTTGAAGAATCGTCGTCATTCTTACGTGTTCCTAATTCCCCACATTATCTTAAATCAGGATTGATCTCCTAACGATACAGTTGTTAAATTAGGTTTATCATGATCACAGCTTGATCATATAGATATAATTAAATGAGATTCAAAACTTTCATATATGAAAAATGCAATCAATTTGCTGTAACTCAATAATAAATCACTAAAAAAAACAAAACAGATGGTAGATAAGGCGAAGGTACCCATGGCGGTGCGTGCCTCAAATGTAATGGGTCCTCATTGGAGATTTTTCTATTTGCATTGCATTATAAATGAGTGATCAAATCTTCAAAAGAAAATACATTATGTAGAATTAAATGAATTATTATCTTAACCTAATTATTATTCCATTCAATAACTCATTCATTTATGAGTTTATTATTTGTGTACAATTTCTCTCTAAAGGTACAAAATGTTTAATTGATAAATAGTAATACCGTATAATTTATGCATTTGGGCATAATACTGTTGGAAAATAATTAATAAAAAATTAATTTTTAAAATTTTTAAGAAAAATAATAATTTATTGTTTTCTTTTGTGAATGAAACTTTTTAGTCCCACATCGTGGAGTTCCTTTTTATAAGTGGTATTATTCCATTATATAAACAAATTCTTTACGTTAGTAAAATCTATGGGAAATGAGTTTCTCTATATTTTAGAGAGACCCCCAAGGGAAAATATTTTTATATTGTTTTCTTAAGCGTTCGCGTTTTTCAAGCTCAAGTTGAGCATCTACTACATATGCTAGTAGTAGGTGTAGTAGGGTGTTTTATCCTGGAGATATCCGTCCTGTGAGGGCTATATAGCATCACTCTTGAGTGTAGCGGGGCGCTAATGCGTGCTGAACACGTGACTCACTCTGTTTTTCCAAAGTTTTGCCTTGTTGTTGTTGTGGAGATCTGGGGAGCTCGTCGCTTCGTCAAATCGATCACTTCCATTATAAAGGAGCTAACTATCAATAACTTTTGCTTATTTGATTTTTCCTTGTTTTTAATTATTGCACCCAACAAATACATAATACAGAAATGGTCCAACTATTATGTATGCATAATTTCCTTCTTCTTTCCTTATAATTTCCATTGATATTAATCATATAAAAGAATCAATTTAGTCGAAATTAGTAGTGATCAAACAAGTGACATCACCATGATGCAAATAAACTAATATAAGATGTCTATTATCAGCAAGATTGCATGTTATAGATCTTACTAGGTTCATCACACCCAATATTTAATTATGTACTCTAATCTTAATTAGTCTGACATTTATATTCTAATCAACAACTTTTAAACCAAAACAAGACCATATCCATGTGATTCTTATCTTATGTAACGTTACTTTCTTCCTCGATCATTCTTTGCTTTAGCCTTTAAGAGTGGTTGTTAACTATTCTATAAGAAATATCTATGATGAAGAATCATGCTTTATAAGTTGTTAATTAAGCAAAGAATTCTTAGGAAGAGAAATGATGGATAGGGTAATAGACAAGATAAGATCTACAGATTCTAGCTACACTCCTCAATTAACAAAATTATGCCGGCTTAAGTGTGTAATAAGGTTTTACATGTTGAAGTTAGATGTGCATAAGATACATCATGTTTAATGCCTTCCGAACTTATATACTTGGGTGATGACACAAGTGACCTGAGTTCAAAACTGGTCGACACCTATATGGTCGATTAATGTATTTGCACTTGTAGGATGATTTTAATCATGAACTATAAAAGGAAAAGAACTAAAAAGGAAGAATGTTAATAATATTTAATCTAATAATTGTAAAGAGGAAATGAAATGACAACTAGCTAGACCCCCTCGTGTGATGGTAGTCACTTACTTAGCTTTTGAAAATATCATGATTTTGATTAGGATCTCGATCTCTCTAGGGGTATAATTAAAGTGGGAATAAAGGGTAAGAAAGAAGAAGAAGCAATAAAAAAGTATGTATATTGAGAGAGCATCTGTAAATCTCAAGAGATGCGTGCGTGCATAGTGTAAAAGTGTGTTTTTGAGGGTTTGATAAAAGAATGGAAGTGGGGTTTGTTTCATGAATCATGGTCACTTAGCTGCTTAGACTTAATTGGAACCAACCTTTTCTCTACTCGGAAGTCCCGTGTGTTACACGGCTACACGGGGTGTTTATCAGTGAAAAGAAAAGAGAAAAGTGGGGAGAGAATAATTTGTGTAGCTCATGTTGAGTTCATATGATCCACATGATCTTGGTCGTGACTGTTTATAAATGACCACGGCACTACTTTATGTATGTAGAAGAATTTGCATCTTTCTTTCTCTAGGTGAAAACACATCTTTTTTTATGCACGAATATGCAGTCATTCTATCCTATGCCTGTCGGTGCCGGACATTTAAGGCAGATATATTTTACTTGAATTCTTCTTCCCATTGTTAGTCACTAGCACCAATATTTGTATTCTTGGTTCAGAATTGGGCCAGCAGAAGTTGGTTAGCGACTGATTACCATAAACAAGTAAAAAAAGAAGTGGTAGGTGCAAAAGGAAAAGTAAAAAACAGTTTCTTTGCATTTTCTATCGCAAACATAAGCCGAAAGGTGATGCAATTACAGCTTGATCAGGCCCAAGTCTAAGTTTTCTGTTTGGAGATGACCTTATGTTCATAAGGATTAAGTTAACTTACAGGGAGCCAAGGCATTCCATAAAGCAAATTGTGCAGTACTGTAGAATTCACCGGAGGAAGAGTTGCACATTTGTGCCATATCAAATTGTTAACTTCATGTTAACGGCAAGGAATGAAGAGAAGGTACGAGATTTCGGTCTTGCAGGGTCAACTGTTTGACAACACTATTACTATGAGATAGGTTTGGACAAAACCAAGATGCTGCAAATGCAACTTGCCTATTCAAAATTTTACAATTTAAACAATATGAAGCCGAAAGAGTTTTTTTTTTCTTCTAGCAAGCTTTTATACAATGATAAGATTGTGGACGGATAATCATTCTTTAATCATTGCTATTCGTTGCGTTTACGTTGTCGAAAATGTCTAAGAATGAAGCCATCTGCAAATTGAGGGTAATTCTTCCTGATCAAACCTTTTATGCATTTCCAGTAAGAGAAATCAACCGACACTCCATCCTTCCGGACGATGAACATACAACGAGAGCTTTCAAAATCTGGATGGTACCCAATCTGTTCTCAAATACAAACCAAAAAGTTTCCAGAATGAGCCAATGTCATCAACAATGAACAAACAGGTTTCATTGTTTGGAAAGCTAACAGCTTGGGATAATCACTATAACTACACAGATGATCGAAAAATATATCAAGCTTATTTTTAACTCATTTTCTCATCACTTTAGCACTGTCTTAGTCACATTGACATGGGACCGAGTTAATCTATTCAACACTGTGCTGAACCACATTGTTGTATGTGAGTCGGCAGATCTTTATTACTACTTTACAATGATATCCAGCTCTACTAAAACAAATCATGCTATCCATTTCATATGGGTCTAACAAACCATCTTGGATCCAAGCATGAAAGGTTTGATTCTTTTACTGGACTACAGCCAGTAACAAATTTTGACAGCATTCACTCTGGCCAGCTTAAATAGTTGTGATAATGGTAGCAGGTTGAACATAGTCACATATGGAGTTGGATGTTTCATACTGTAAGAATGTCACAAGCCAACATAGTATTTCTATATCGACAACATACATTCCATGTTTTCTCAACTTCGAGTCTGACACTCAATGAATACCATGCTATACCATTCCCTACAATGTGTTTAAAGTACAGTAGAGAGAACTTAACTCAATACCCCATATGTAATAATAAATTCGACCATTTTTAAGCGCATTGAAGCAAGCTTAGGGACTATGTCATCTATCAGATCCACAACCCCCATCCCAATCCCCAAGGACCCCAACACATACAAACAACACCTCAATTCCCATGGAAGGTGTTGGCAGTTGGTTTGGGGGTGGATACTAATTTTTCTGCTGAAGTTGAAGCTATTATTGCTGTTTTAGAATGGGCAATGGCTTGGTTGGTTGATCATATTGTGGTGGTTTGAGACTCTGCGGGTGCAGTTAAGGCTTTCAGAAGTGGTAATGTTCCATGGAAGGTGTTGGGCAGATGACGAAGAATTAAAAGAAGCTACACTAAGATAAATTTCAAACATGTCTGTAGAGAAATTAATTTTGCTGCTGATACAATGTCAAAATACGCTGCTCACTTGCAGCAGGGTACTTCTCTTTCTTTTTTAGGTAGGCCTGAATTCCTCAAATGTTTAGAGGCTAAAGGCATTAGTTGCTTTCATTTTAAATAATATTTTGGGCAGGGTCTTCTTGACACTTGTTCTTTCTTTGTAATATTGAAGTTCCTAATGAAATCTTTGACTTGGATAAAAAAAGAACACCTCATTTCCCACTCCACATATCCTCCCTCTTATTCATATCACAACAATCTAATCCTATTAGAAAAAAATTACTAAATGAAAGGTCTACTTTTAGGATATAAGAAGAACTAGCTATTGGCAACTACCGATGTACCAGAGTACTACTATGAATGTTAGTCAGGTTCTGAGTCTGGCGACATAGGTCAGACATAAGTATAGATTTTCACTCATAACAAGCACATGGTTTAAGGGAAATCGAAATTGTGAAAAGTTCAGTGCAAACATTTGGATATATTTAACAAAAATGAAGCTAATTTGGGAGATAAAGGTACAAAACTGTGGCATACCTTGATATAGTCAATTCCTGGTCCAATTTTCTTTTCATACTCCGGGTGATATGGAAGTAACCTCTCCCGGATTGTCTTTTCATGCTCAGGAATCAGTCTATCTTCACTTTCATACCTGCAAGAAATCATATTCAAGAACAGTAATATTAGTAACAGGCATTAGGAAGAATATTTAAAGAGTAAAGTTCTCACAAGTTTCAATTTAGTTGAACTCATATATCATAAGGCTATAAAGCTAATTTCTCGTTACTACAACACAGGTCCAAGATAAGAACTTATTAAATCACTTTCTTATGTATGATTGAATCTATTCAAGACTATAGAGATATCCTCCTCATTCAATAGTTGTGGTTCTGTTACAAGACTTTCAAGTTCAAAGATGCAACCAATATAATAATATGAAAATGTGACTACAAATCGGTGGACACAACATGTGAGGCAGAGCAACACTGACCAATGCCTTAAAAAACAGCTAAGTTGTATTCTGCAATGGAATCCTAACCAACACACACCTCTGAGTTGTTAATTGAAATTCAACCCACAATGACTAATTTACAGTCTCAATCTCACCATTTAAATTGCCATGTTTCAGTTTCATAATTCAGGTACTGGAAAACTAGTATCTTCCACACATGCATACACTAGTAAGCTCAAAACAAAGTGAGGTTCTTAATTGAAACGAAATACCCAAATTCCGCAAACCCTAAAACTGTAATGGTTTCTACAGCTCAAACATAGTATTCAATGTATCGAAACAGAGAAAGGATAAAAATGAAGGAAAAATCTTACTTTCCAGAGTGAAGAAGCATCCGAACAAACCCAACAAGTGGAACAGTATCTTCCAAAATCTGATCTTCCCAATCATCCCACTCACCTTCTACTTCATCCTCGTCAAATGAACTTTTTTTCTTCTTCTTATTCACCAATCCATCTTGTTCTTCAATTGGCAAAACATCAGGCTTTCTAAGTAAATCAGGACCATTAGAATCCTGACAACTAATCCTACTACCACTATTGCTACTATTACTACTAGTTCTAAGAAGTGGATAAAGGGTAGTTTTATAAATAGGAAAGTAGAGTACAGAAGGAGAAGAAGAATTAGGGTTTGAGTTTTTACTAAAGAGTAGTGAAGGAGGAGGTGAGTTTATTATTGAAGCAGCAACAGCCATGACTGTGAAAAATAAGATGAGTGCTTTTTCAAAAATTTATCCAATTAAAGATGATGTTTTCTGCTTCATATCATTATCAGCTTTCAGTTTTGGTTTGGATTTCAACAGGATTGGGAATCTTGATTTTTTGCTTTTAAATTTTTGTTGAAGTAAGAAATGGAACCAATGGTTATCTCTCTCTCTCCCTTGTGTTGCTGGGAGAAAGTGAGATGAGAGAGCTCAAACAAGCTGAACAGATAGATAAAATGGGCCTTGGACCCTGAGAGTATGGAGAATGAATTGGGCTTATTTAGTTGTTTCACATACTAGAACAAGTCCAGTAGAGACAGGCTAAATAACCCATTTGATGGTCCACAGCATGGGCCGGCAAACTCATTTTCTCACTGTGGCCGTGGGAAGAGTTTAGTAGAAATTAACATTTAGTCCCATTTTTAGTGGGCTTTGGACGCTCTAGTCCATCCAACCAAAGCCCGAGACGGTTTAATCCAAAAATGTCCCGTGTTTTACAGTCTCGTCCAAATGTTTACGAGTTAGTCCAAATCTGGACCGTTCCAGCGATTTCTGAGTTTTCTTAATACCAGCACTGACCTTCAATCGATTCTTTATATAAACAATGCTTTTTGATTTATTTTTATTTTTTCGGATCTGAGATTGAAACTGTGAGAGAGCGAGACAGAGAGAGAGAGCGATCAATCTGATTTCAATCGTTTCTCCAGTAGAATTCATCTTCAGGTTAGTTTGAAAGTGTTCTGAAATCGATTTGTTTGATCTCAGATGGATTCACGACAGATTTGGAGATAGATCGACCCAGATATAAATTTCGGAGGTGAGATTCATAGAGGTTAGGTTGGATTTGATTGTTTATGCAGCGGAATTCAACCCCAGGTTAGTTTTCTTTTGGTTGTACGATCTGTTACATTTAATTTTTAGGTTTGTTTCTGATTTTTAGTTTTTTCTGAGTTTATGAGTTGATGATATGAATACGATCTGTTACATCTTATTTTTTGTATGATCTTGATTAGATTTTTGTTATATCTTAGCTTTTGATTCTCGTGAAATGATTTTTGTTTACTGTTGTTTGATGATGATTTTAGTTTTATGATGCATGATATGAAATCGAACTGATATTAGATCGTAGGCTTCTGATTTATTCAATTATGTGTTCCAGTAAGGTTCTGATGCTTATATCTTCGATTAATCGATGGAGTATTTGATTTAGGTTTACTGTTATTTGATGTTTTGGCTTCGATTAAATGTGTACTTTCCTATACACTGTTTACGTTTTAAGTTATTCAAATCTGAAATTGTTATTTGAAGCTTCAAATGTTTATTATTATTTCTTTTGTAATATGTAAGGGTATCAAACATGTCTGAGAAGGTTATTCATCCTGTTTTGAATCATGGTGAGCATTCTGCGGCTTTTCGTGTTAATAATTTGACAACCGTAGATGAATTGAAGCATTTCGCGTGCAAGCAGTGGAGGTCTTTGTCTCTTGGGAGTATACGTTTCAGCTATATGGATAATGATCAAGTAGTTTTTATACAAGGTGATATACAACTGCAAGGTTTAATTGCTCTTGTTATTGTTATTAAGAATGGAGATTTCTATTTGAATATGGACGTGATTCCGAATCATACTTCTCGTTCTAAGTCTGGTTGTAGCACTAGTTATGGTTCTAGTACTGCAAATTCTTGTGTAACTGAAAGTCCTAAGCTTGTAAGGGTGGTAGATCATGATGCAGACAAGGCCAAGCCTCTGATTATTGATGAATGGGTTTATATTTTTGACAAGATTGGTAGAGAATTTATGGGTGGTGTTAAAGCTGTTAGACTTGCTGTTGATAAGTACAAGATGGCTACTGGTTACAAGATTAGTATTGTTAAAAATGACAATACTCGTTTTACTGCAAAGTGCCAAGAAGATGGTTGTTGTTGGAGGATTCACTTTGGGCCTATGAATGGTGACATTTCTCAGTTCGTGCTGAAAGATGCTAATGTTCTTCACAGGTTAGTGGTGTTCATATTAGTCCACATTACCAATTCTTGTTTTTGTGATCCATGTTACTCATTTTTAAGCTTTTTATGTGTATGTCCATAATGGTGGACATAGTTGTGCACCTTATTTTTAGGATTTTTATATGTATGTCCATAGTGGTGTACATTCTGGTACACATTACTTATTGCAGCTTTTTTTTTGTAGTTGTGGTATTGGTTTGAGGTTGAAGAGTTTTACGGTGACAACCAAGTTAGTCAAGCATTTGATCGCTGACAATATAGATGGGGACCCTAGTTTAAAACCCAAACAGATCGTGTCACTTTTTAAGAAGACTTATGGGTCCAATATTAAGTATCACCATGCCCGTAGAGGGAAAGAAGTCGTACTTGAACAACAATTTGGTGATGACGAGAAGTCGTATATCGATTTATCTTGGTATGTCAAAGCCATTGAGAAAACTAATCCTGATAGCTATGTGAATTTTGAAGTTGATCATGCAACCAGAAGATTTCAGAGGATTTTCATTTGTTTCGGTGCTTGCAAGCATAGCTATAAGTATCTTAGGCCCATGATTTCCTTGGACGCTACTTTCCTTACTGGTAGATTCAGGGGTGCTTTGATGGCTACAACATGTGTCAATGGAAACAATGGCTTTTACCCATTTGCTTTTGCTCTTGTTTGCTGAAAACAAAGAAATTGGTTTTGGTTTCTGGACAATCTTAAACAAGTGGTGGATGGTCCTCAGATTGTTTTCCTTAGTGATCGTGGAGAAGGACTTTTACAGGGCATTCCAAAAGTATTTCCTGATTCATATCACAGCTATTGCTTTTACCACATCAAGTGCAATCTCCCTATTAGATCAGGTGATGCGAATTTCAAGGTCGTTATTGATTTGTTTTATAAAGCGGCTTACTCTTACACATCAGCTAACTTTGAAGAAGCTTTGCGGGGCATGCATGCAATTGGATGTGGACATGTTGTTAATTATCTCAAGACTATTCCAAAGGAGAAATGGGCAAATGCATTTTTTCCCTATATGCAGATATAGTGCTCACTCTTAAACTTTTTCCGAGTCTTTCAACAACTGGATTCTTGATTTCAAAAAGTTGTCTGCTTTTTCTTTTCTCGATGCGATACGGTGAGTTTTATGTTTAGTGTTTCATTCATTTTTTTTTGATGTGTACATCTCCCCGTGTACACATGTTTATCTGTATACATTGTCGTACACGTGGATTTACTTGATGTGTACATACTTGTACACATGTGTTTATCTGTGATTCTGCAACTGTGTGTACATTGTTGTACACATGTTTTATCTGTATTCCTTCTAGATCATTTTTTGATTTATGTTTTGTGTTTTTATTATTTTAGTTTGAAGGTTATGAAGATGAATTCTACGAGAAGGGTAGAAGGTCTAGAAACTTTCAACACTAGGCTCACTCCGATATTTGAGGCTTTACTAAAGGAAAACATCGACATTGGTCGTACTTGGACTGTTGTTGAGTCCAAGGAAAGATTGTATGAAGTCAGGTCTCCCCGGTCTTATTATGTATATCTATTGCAGAAAACTTGTACGTGTCACATGTGGCGAGTTAATGGTTTTCCTTGTACACATGCTTGTACTGCCATTCAAGCTACGAGGGAGGACATCTATTCATTTGTTGAGCCATACTTCACCACTGAATGGTACAACAGGACATACCAGGAGATTATCTTTCCCATCCCCAATTATGACAAGCCGCAGGCTTATGATCCTAGTGATAGGGTTATTGTTCTTATTCCTGTTCCTCCACCTGGTAGACGAAGAACACATCATATCAAGAATGCTTGGGAGAAGAAAAAGAGGCCTATGATGTGTACAAAGTTCTTCACGCTTGGTCACCACAACAGAGCTACCTGCCCCATTCCTTGATGGGTTTTTCTATGTTTGATTTGTTCAAAAGATTCTATGTGTTTGGTAATGTCTTTTCAATTTTCTTTGGCGTGGATAATTAGTTCCAGTACATGTGTACCATTATGTACACCTTCCTATGCACTTCTGTTTTCTTACCTGTCTTTTTACATGTGTACCATTATGTACACCTTGCTGTACAATGGATGCTACTAGTTTATTTTATTTAGTAATATTCTATGTTTTCAGATCTGTATAATTACTTTTGCAATGTTCAATTTTTATGTTTTCATTTCTGCAGGCCTGGATAAGTATAAAAATCTGTCAGTACATGTGTACCATTGTAATAATGGATAATTTTTAGTAAATTTTAGTAATAAATGGTGGTGATGATGGCATGCATGACACTTGAAGTCTAGAACTAAAAATTTACTTCATACTATTTTGAAGTCTTAACTAAACAGTCTCACTAAGTAATGTATGTTAAATTTAAGTATGAACCACCCACACAATGTACACCTTCCCGTACTATTATTGCTCTGTCAGTAACTGTGCACAATCAAGTACACCTTAATATTTCCTAACCTGTAATATACACCTTAGTACTGACACAAGTCTACTTTCAAAACATCAATATTGAAACTAATAAAAAGATTAATTCAAGGTCTTTATAGTAGTGATAATTCATAAACAAAGAGTTAAAAACTGAAATTTGAAAAGTTGTCTAAAGATAAAAAAATGTTTAGAATCAATTCAGAAAGTGATCTTGTATATGAAGCTTAAAAACTCCTCTTCTTCTTTAATGGTTGCATTCCTTTACTCACACGCCACGCCTTGTGCTCTTCATCCTCTGCTATATCCCACACTTTTTCATAACTTCTGACTTTTTTCAGCATCTTGGCCACCAGTTTTGATCTCATTTGATGACAAATGTCTTCGGCCGTCTGCTGATCTCTTTCGATACTCTTTGTTTTCTTCACACTTCGTTTTATAAAGTAACAAGTGTATAGGAGGCAGCCTGGGTTGATTCCTTGTGCAGGGCATGGCATGACGTTTATTTCGTGCGCTTCTATAGGTGCATCACCCATTAATGCTCTCTTCTTGTTGAGTTCCAATTGCACCGCATCTGTCATTTGCTGTGCATCTTTTTTATAGTCCTCAACATTTTCTGTCTGCAATGAGTTGTACCATTTCCACTCTAGAGCTTCGAAATCAAACTGTCATACCGTCATTTGTTCTGTAGAGTGATTGACGTGGATCACAAGAACTTCCAGATTCTCAGGCATGTCCCGTACGAAATCAACCACAAGCTTTTGTACCGTGATCATGATACTATACTTGACATAATACTGCAATCAACAAAATAAAATGAATTAGGTTCATCTTAATCAACCAGAAAACTAACAAGCATGTAGACTACTATAGAAAACTAACAAATCAAACATTTTAGGCCTGGAAACAGACCGTATATTCATGACATATGATATAGGTGTACAACTATGTACACAGATAAAGAAATCTAACAATCAACCATCCATGCCAACACTTAACAGACCGTATATCCATGACATATGATATAGGTGTACATTTATGTACACATCTAAATAAATCTACAAACACATAGAACATGTCATGTTAATTAGGTGTACAACTATGTACACAACATTAAAGTATATCTATATATGACATTTTGATTTGTTTTGAGAAACTTACACATGCAGTAGGACTCATTATTTCACAGCTCAAGTACTTTTTATCATCTGGATGATGAAAGCTATCTCTGACAAGTGCTTTTATATGTCGATGGTTGTAGAACTGCATTACCTCTTGGTCCAGATATTTGTTGAACATCAGTTCACGAAGTACTCGTCCCACAATCAGAATATTTTTCCCTGACTGTTGGATCTTCGAGTCTTGTTAGTTCCCAAGCTACGGAGCTGCGGAATCATAAAGGAAATGTTAACATGGTGTACATAGTGGTGCACATACCTTTTTTTTATAAGATTCAATCATGTGGATAGTGCGAGGTAGTGTTTTGTGAACTTACTTCAGGTTTGCATAGTCAAAGAACTTATGTATCCTTCTTTTGGCGTATCCTGGTTCCATCGTATGGTATAGTGGAGATTGACGAATATCTGGCAATGGAAGAGCAGGACAATACTCCTCTGCCTTTCTCTTTAGTGGCACAGGATAACCTCGTTCTTGTATTTCTTTTATCTTTACTGGTCTGGTTTTACCTTCGGCAGTGAACTCTGGATTAAGCTTTTTCTTTGCAACTCTCTTTTGTGGTGTCTTGGACAACTTACCAGTCGCTTTTGTCTTCAATATCTCTGCTTCCTTCATATTTCATGCGCTTGTCCTCACTGGTGTCGTCTTCTCTTCTTCTACCTCTTGCTTGCTAAAAAATTCACTAGGATTTTGTTGGATGAACTGCACTGCTTCAGCAACGATCTTTTTTCATACATCTTCATTGGATAATGATTTTTGCGACGACTCTTCTTTTGGATCTTCTTGGCTCAACAATGAAAAGCTTGGACAATCGTGGATCAAGGTTGCCATCTTTTCCTTCACTTCAGATGGTGTCGTTCTGTAACAACCTTTTTCAAGCTTTACGAACACAGTTTCAGACAAGTTATCTAGAAGGTCATCAATTGATGTATAAGGCTCCTTCTCTGGCTGTTCTCCCTGTGTGAGTAAAAGGACATCTTCTTCAACCGGCAACATGCCTTTAGGGTCCAGCTGAGATATGGCTTGAGCTGCGATTATCGTAGCTTCATCAATTTCAGCAGTTTGAGTGGTATCCATCATATTCTGGTCTTCAAGGTTTACCTGGTCTTCTTGATCTTCAGCGATTTCATTTGTCTTTGGCAGAGAAGCGCTGAAAAAATGCAATTTTTTTATGAGAATTTTCGATGGTGTACATATTTGTACACTAATATGCAGGTATGTACACAAATACATAATAAATCATAAAGTTGTACATCCTTGTACACACATACTGAAAACAAAAACAAATATAAGCTGAGATCATACATTGGCTTGTTAGCAGCTTCACACCTAGCTACTTTGTCAGTTTGAGCCTCATCTTCTCGGCTTGTTCCATATTCCCCATCTTCTTCTCTGAAAAATGCAATTATATACGATTGCATTATGTACGAAATTGTTAAGGGTGTACAAAATTGTACACAAGTGTATGAATTATATACATTTTTTTAGCACTAGTGTAGAAGTATGTACACATAAATAAAATAAAAAGAAACGTAAGCTTGGATCATTGTACCTCAGCTTGTTAGCAGTTTGATGCTCAGCTCCTTTGTCAGATTCACTTCCATCATTTTCTTCATTTTCCTCACTAGTTTTTGATGAAGGAGTGCTAAAAGAAGCAAGTTTTGAGTAAAGGCATGAGTTTCAGCACACTGGTGTACAACAATGCACACATATAAAGAAGATGAAAAGCAATGACTGACTATTTTAAGGTGTACATCTTTGTACACACACACACAGAAGAAATCACTAAGGTGTACAATAATGCATTTTTTGTTAGGTTGTACAAAAGTGTACATCTTCGTACACACACACAGAAGAAATCACTAAGGTGTACATCTTGGTACACATATACAGAAAATGAAAATAAATGCGAGCTGGGATCATTTTCTTCATACCTCGGCTTGTTAGCAGTTCCAGACTCAACACCTTGCCTTGTTCCATCCTTGCCATCCTTATCTTCATTTGTCTTTGACAGAGGAGTGCTAAAAGATTCAAGTTTTGAGAAAAGGTATTAGTTTTAGCATACTGGTGTACAACTATTTACTCATATAAAAAGAAATGATTGCCACATTTAATAAAAGTGATTTTATACCTTCGCTTTTCAGGAGTTTCAGACGGAACTTCATTCTTTTCAGATTCAGTTCCATGCTCGTCATCACCACCTTTGCTACCCTCTTTGTCATTGTCATCATCATGCATATCACCACCTTTGCCACCCTGCTCATCATCATCATTATCATCATGCATATCACCACCTTTGCTACCCTCCTTGTTATTGTCATCACCATGCATATCACCACATTTGCCACCCTGATCATCATCATCATCATTATCATCATGCATATCACCACCTTTGCTACCCTCCTTGTCATTGTCATCACCATGCATATCACCATCTTCTTCCTCCCCCTCATCTTCCTTGTGTTCCTCCTCATCTTCCCTGTGCTCCTCCCCATCCTACTCAACCTTTTCATCCTCCCCATCCTCCTCCTCCTCCTCTTGCTCCTCAATCTCTTCATCCTCAACCAACTTAGCCTCCTCAGTTTCAAGTCGTATTTCCTTTGCAAATTTAAAGATTTCCTCCAAAGTGTAATTACGAAAATCATTCACTTCTCTTTCTGTCAAGTTCATCAGACCAACTTCATTAAATTTTAGGCTTTTCTCTTCAATGAAATTAAGAAGCCTTTCTTGCCTATCCTGAACTTCAGTGAGCTCCTCATGCAACTCATTTCTTTGCATATCTGATATGCGCAGCTTTTCCTTCACTGTATCTATGTTATTTTCTTATTTCAGCCTCCGGTACTCATCCAAAAGCAATCGCTCTTCATCACTGTAAGCCTTTACCCTTCCTGGTTGCATCTGAAAACATGCTAAAGTATCAACATTGATCACAGGTGTACAATTTTTTACACATGTGTTAAAAGTGTACATTGTTATACAGAAGACAAATCTCTTAAAATCTATCAACAATGTACAATCATGTACACCTTATTAAAGGTGTATATCAATGTACATATACTATCGTAAGAAAGTTTTTTGAGATACCTTTTTCATGGCCTCATTCAGGTCTTTCTCAATTGTATTACTGACGTCGCTGATGATCCACCTGAGAAGCATTGGCACACCTTCCTCATTGCTCGGCCGCATGCCTTTGTTTGTGTTCAGCAAACCAATGCTGCATTAACAAATAGGTGAATAGTTAGAAATGTAATAGAAAGGAACAAACACAATGAACAGAGTTATTTAAAATTACGAATAGATATATCAGGTGTACAACTTTATGCACATGTAAACTCACCAACAGATAAATCACACAACCATTAACTTTAAGTGGTGAATGGAAATGTTTCTTAATGCTCGACATGGGATACTCATGTATATGAATAGGCCAGCAAGTTTTCTTCATCTTATCTAAAGACTCAAAAAAGTGTGCATACTGGTTCTTGCTAATCATACTTCTGTTTGCCTGGGTAAAAAAGACCGTGATACACAAGTACATAGTAAACAGCACCACCAAGTCTTCAGCGTTTCTTTCAATCTCCAATTGCGACTTTGGTTTTAGCTTCATGATACGTACGATTTCCTCCTCCACATATTTTTTTCCCAGTTCATTTGGTTTCTTCAGACGTAATATGTTTATCAGCGGATCGTATTTTTTTTCAGCTGCAGTTTTTACATCTTCTCCTTTTTCAAGTTCCGTTGCCACCATCTCAAGCCCATAAATTAGAAACAAATCCTCAGGCTCACTCTTTACTGCCACTTTCTTGTTCTTCTTGGAAGTATCAAACATGAAATAATGTCCCGCTGTGTTACAATTTTCATGGCGGTACTGTCTCACAATTTTCATGATTGAGTTTGGGTTCTTAGTCTATATATCATCTCTCTTTTTATTTGGATCCTTCTCACCTTTCTGATCTGCTTTTTTTGTGGACAAAGATATCTACAACAGGCCAGAATGGTCCTTCCTTTTGCTTCTCTAATTGATAATCAGTGAACCATACTTTTCCTCCTCTTTTTGTTTCATCTTCCTCTAAATTTTTATTCACAAAGTCACTGAATGCATGGAAACTTGATCTATAAGGTTTGTTGGTATCTACGAAAATGAACCAAGAAGAATAGTACATTATACTCATAACTCAAAAAAATCATATCATTGTACACACAAATAGGACTATATCATACATGTGTATAGCTATGTACACTCCTACAGAGAACTAACTAAACAAACATTTATTCCCACACAACATGCCATAAATCAATGTTGGTGTACAAATCTTTACACTCATACAGAAATCTATCAAAAACATCTTTAAAACACACACATCAGGCCATATGAAGATGAAATTGTATGAGGGTGCACAAATGTGTACACCAGCACCACAAATGATGGGATAACATGTTGAAAACACACACATCAGGCAAAATAAAGGTGAAATAACATGTCGGTGTACAGATCTGTACACCGGAACCACAAGTGATGGGATAACAGGTTGAAAACATACACATCAGGCCAAATAAAGGTGAAATAGCATGCTGGTGCAAAGATGTGTACACCGGCACCACAAATGATGGGATAACAGGTTGAAAACACACACAATAGGACAAATAAAGGTGAAATATCATGCCGGTGTACAGATCTGTGCACTGGTAAACACAAGAGATGGACAACAGGTTGAAAACACACTCAACAGTACATATAAACATGATATAGCATGCCGGTGTACTGATCTGTACACTGGTAAACACAAGATATGGACAACAGTTTGAAAACACAAAAAAATTGCCAGTATATGAAGTAGCATTACCCTTTTTTGCTTGACCAGATGTTGATTTCTTTGAAGTTTTTGATGATTTCTTTGAAGTTTTTGATGTCTTCTTAGGTGGTGGTGATTTTGAAGTATCTTATGCTATAGTTGATGTTGAAACTGCTGTAGATTTTGATTTCTTCTTAGGTGGTGGTGATTTTGAAGTATCTTCTGCTACAATTGATGCTGAAACTGCTGTAGATTTTAATCTCGTCTTCGGTCCTTGTGATTTTGAACTTACTTCTTCAACTATTGATGTTGTATCAGAAGATATTTCAGTTGATTTCCGCTTTGAAACTGGTTTCTTAGCAATCACCATGATGTTACTACTACTGTATTCATCAATTCTACGAAGATTTAAGGTTTGATTATGAAGCTTTAGGGTTTGGATTTTAGGTTAAAGTTTTTCTCTGGGTTTTCTTTTCTCTGAGTTTTTTTAATCTTCTCTCTGCTAAATGAAATGCTAATATTTCCGGGTTTTTTTCCTTCAGTTTTTAATTTCAGTTTTATTTTTCGAACCAACGTGTCTCTTCCACATTAACTGTGCCAGTTACAAAACAGTTTTTATTCACTGAACGTGTGCTTTATGAGGCGAGTATAAAGGATAGCAGCGTCTTTACACATTTTCAAATAATTTTTGGACTAAACTGTTCCTAGTCGGATCGGGGTGGACTAATCCGTTTTTTTTGGGGCCATTTTGGACTAAACCATTTTTCCCCAAGAGTTTATCGTTGATGGTTGAGAATCTTGAGATGATTGGTCGTGGTTCCTCTTGTCGTCTCAGGTTGAGCCGATGCTCGGTTCAACTTGAGTCGTTCATCGTTTAAATTAGAATAGATTGTCCCTGAGTTGGTCAATAAAGGTTACATTTTTAACCGTTATCCAACGATTATATCTACCTTTTACCTATATAAATATATAAATCTCCTCACCTCTACCAATAAACATACCAAATTTCTATATATTTCAATTTTAAGAAAATATCATCTAATTTTTCAATATATTACTTGTTTTTCAGTAGTTTCAATTAAGATTTGTTTTTTCTTATGGGTCCTAATTTGGAAAATGAGGAACCGTCCTAATTTTAAAAAAAAATGAGGAAACCCACATAGATGCGCTAATCTTTTTCCAACAACAACAAGTGTTTATGCAGTAGTTGTATCAAGAAGATGAAGATTCAGACGATGACAAACTTCATGAGACAATTATACAGGGGGAAAATAACACAAGCTCCAGAACCAAGAGTAGTATTGACAAGAAGATTTACGTGGAGATTTCGAGGGGAAGGACACCATAAAATAATGTGTGATTATTTTAAGTAAGAATATGTGTACTCTGATGAAGATTTTCAACACCGCTTCGGTATGCCGTAACTTTGTCAGATAAACCCTAAATTCAACTGTCAATTTGATGCATGAATATACAAGAACATAGTCTTGAACAAATGGTCAATGCATCCATATGGATTCTAGGTTATTGCATGCCTACGGATACCTGTGGTGAGTACATTCATATGGAAAATATAACAACATACGAAAATCTCATTATGTTTTGTGAAACTGTAGTCAACCATTTTGGTTCATGTGTTTCCACGACAACCATAAGATGATGTCGAGCGGCTACTAGTTGAAAATGCAAAGAGAGACTTTCACAGAATGCTAGGTAGTCTTCATTGCATGTTTTGGGTGTATCATGGATGTCCTTATGCTTTTCAAGGTCGGTATAAGGGCCATTACTCAAAACCAATTGTTGTTCTAGAAGTGGCGACTTCTTGTGATTGTTGGATTGGCATGCTCTTTTTGGCCTCCCGAGTTCAAATAACGACACTAATAATTTGCATAAATCGCTTTTGTTCGAAGAACTGGAACTGCTCCAACTGCAAATTTCACCGCAACGATAATAACTATAACATGGGGTATTTTATGGCAACGAAATTTATCCAGCGTGGTCAACTTTAGTTCAAGATTACGATGAGATACCCGAAAACGAGGAGAACCGTGATTGAAAGTATTTTAAAAAGAAGCAGATGGGGTGTAGAGATATCGAACGTGTATTTGGAATTTTGAAGAGGAAGTTCCAAATAATTTGTGGACCATATCGTTCATTTCAACCAATAGAAATGAATAGGGTTATGCTCACCTGCACCATTTTTCATAATATGATAATCGAAGAAAATCGACGGGATACCAATTGGACAAATTATCCTGATAAAGATTTGAGGAGAAAATTTCAACCCCGTCATGGTGTGCCCGTAAGAGAGTATAGAGTGGTAGAAGAGAGAATTCAAAATGGAGGTTTTATATTTAAGAATAATGGAGTATCTCATTGCGCACAATTGGGCTAAGTTCGATAGAACAAACCCTCATAGGATTTATTTTATTTTATTTCAAAAAATAAATAAACTTAGTTATCATTTCAATCATTTTAGTTCTACTAATGTAAGTTAATTTGTGTCACCTTAATCAAACAAACATTGAAATTGGAACTAAAACTCACATTGGAAGAAAAAAAAACAACAACTAATCCTACTACCACTATTGCTACTATTACTACCAGTTTTAAGAAGTGGATAAAGGGTAGTTTTATAAATAGGAAAATAGAGTAAGAAGGAGAAGAAGAATTAGGGTTTGAGTTTTTACTAAAGAGTAGTGAAGGAGGAGGTAAGTTTATTATTGAAGCTGCAACAGCCATGACTGTGATAATTAAAGGATGAGTGTTTTTTTTTGTTGCAAATTTATCCAATTAAAGATGATGTTTTTTTGCTTCATATCATTATCAACAATCAGTTTTGGTTTGGATTTTAACAGAATGGGAAATCTTGATTTTTTGCTTTTAAGTTTCTGGTGAAGTGAGAAATTGAACCAATGGTTATCCCTCTCCCTTGTGTTGCTGGGAGAAACTGAGATGGAGAGAGCTCAAACAAGCTGACAGAGAGATAGAATGTGCCTTGGAGTACTGTTAGAGCATAGCTCGGTTGAACTCACCAAGCGTTGGTATGTCAAGTTTGGTTGTCATAGTTTAGTATCAAAACTTATCTAGAGTCGCTTGATTAAATACTAGAGTCAACTTTGTTTAGATTAGACTAGAAAGTCTAGGAATGTTGAGACATACAAGTATTACTCCGAAGACCTGAAGAATGTGAAGAAGTAACGCCTACAACGGCGACATCATCCTTCCACTTGAGGTTAGTAATATTGGATTGATCTTGTTTCCATTCCTAACGTATCTTTCAAGTCATGATATAATGAAAACATAACATGCGGAGCTATATATATTGTATATAATACTCTAGTGATGTGACTTGGTCATAATAATATGATCAAAGTGTCAAGGAAAACATATTATGAAGTATGAACGCTTATCTTTTGGAACTTCGTAAGTAAGATATCGACATAATCTATTGTATATAGTTATTTGATTATGTGTGCATTATATAAGAATGATTTCACCTTAGGAAACAATGTTTTATAACATTTGTTTAAAGGAAGTACATTTATGAACTTGCTTCATAATCGAAAGGAAATCATGATTGGTCTTGATATTCATTGAATATCTTTTGAATGACCAATGGAAGATGACTTTGGTAGAACCTATCTTAACTTGTTGAGATTTATGGTATAACCTGTCATAGCCTATATGATATAGTTTGTTGTAATCGGTTATGAGCTTCATTGTAAATCTAGTTGTAACCGATCACAAGCTATATTGGAATGAAAGTTGAAACCGGTCACAAGTTACTTTGGGAACCAAGGTATAACCGGTCACAAGATGAATTGGGAAGTTAGTTGTAATCGATCACAAGCTACCTTTGGGAAGCAAGGTGTAACCGATCACAAGCTAACTTGAGAAATAAGGTGTAACCGATCACAAGCTACCTCTGGGAAGCAAGGTGTAACCGGTCACAATCTGGTTTGATAAACATGGCATAACCGATCACAAATTACATTATGAGGTTGGTACAACCGATCCCAAGAAGAAAAACCGAGTTTCCAATATTCACATATCTCTGTATGTTTTGTGTGAAACTGAATTAGGGTTTGTTAAGAAACTTCTAGATGTCGACATATTTGAATATGTACATAACTCTTATCATTTATTGTTCAAAGATATTCCTTGATACTCAAGGTGATCCCTGGTCTGAAAAGGTGAAAAGCATTTAATTATGATTTTCATCATATATGTTTTAATTACCAGCATTTAAAACGTATCCTATGGAATACATTGTTAGTTAATGTGCTAGACTAATAATATAAGTTTTTCCATGAGAATTTTCGGAAATATTGGTTAACATTTATTGGGAGTAGGAAAACCGAATTTAGGTACTTTAATGCATGTCTTGAGAATATTTTCGGTTTTGGAATTTCCTTGTTGTCCAAACAACCTTGGTCTATAAATACTTGAGCTTGCATTTCTTGCAAACTATCCTAAGAGCCAGGTAAACTTCATTTCTTGTTGTTTCTGGTGGAGCCGTCTATCTGGAGAGGAAAGTACCCTAATTAGGCGAAATCTCTTACGACCGCTCGCTTAAAGACTACCGTGGGATCAAGAAGCTCTACGAGTACCGTTGGTGGGAAACTAGATAATTGCAGTGTTATTAGTTTTTTTATTATTAATTTGATTGACTAACGGTTGTTGAAACTTTGATTGCACCTAGTTTGTTTATTATTGAGAATCTTCTTCTCTGATATATAAGATTCACTCAGACTAGATCAAAGTATTGACGGGATCTTTACAACCATATTCAAATCTAAAGACATCTTGTGATAATACATTGTTAATAGACCCCGTTGTGTGCATGATTGATCACAGGAGGATTCAAGTGTTGTTGTGCAGGTTTTTGAAGGCAATAAAAGATTTAAAGACGAAGAAGAATTCTTATTAGTTTTCGTATCTTGTGGATTTAGTGCACAAACCTTGATCGGCTGAGATCCAACTAGAATCGGTTTACCTTTGATAGACTTGATTGATTAGTTGGGTGAGATCGGCATCGCTTTATAATTTATTTTTGAGATCTATATTGATTTAGTGCGAATCTAGAAATTGATTATTTCGGTAATCAAAATTTAAATTGATCTAACCAGACAAAGGAGTTTATTAGATTAAACGGAAGAGCCTTTGTCAATGACTCATTAATATCTTCGAGAAAGATTGATTAGAGTGGTTACCAAACAGATTCTTCATTTGTTGTTTGGAATACTATCCAAAGGACTTTCTATTCACGTGCGTGACTCTAGAAGTCGAAGGCGCAGGGATACTGACGAAACTAAGTAGCTCGGTGTAGTCTGTTTTTTCTCAACTATACGAAGTTGGTATTAAATTTTGTATAACGACTTAATTCTGAGAGTATTCAAAACTGGACTATGTCCCGGGGTTATTCTGCATTTGCAGTTTCCTCGCTAACAAAATATTGTTGTGTCTTTTACTTTGTTTTCCGCATTATAATTGTTATTATAATTAAGTAAAATACACACATAAGTTAACTCCGTAATACTTGATATTGATCATATAGAGTTTCGGTTATTTCCGAACCTATTATCAAGTACACATTTTGTTGTCGTATCGTCTCGATCTTGTATCCATAGTCAATCACACAAGTGATCTTGTTGTTGTATTGTCTCGATCTCGTATCGATAGACGATCACACGAAGTGTGAACCAAATTAGTTGTGTTGTCTCGACTCTGTCCATAGACGATCACACATTCGGTAGAGGACTTATAAGTTGATATTTAAAAGATTATGGTGTATTTGGGTACCCTCGTCTTTTCAAGTACGGGATTTTTTCTTCTATTTTTTTTCTCTACAAGAAAGAAAAGAAAAGAAAACTAAACTACGGACTTATCGTCTTGTAAGCAATAACTAATACAATAAGGGGGTTGAGAAGAAAACCACCACATGGTAAGAGTGATTTATTAAGGCATACTTAGCCAGAGTATATGCTACTGAGTTCCAATCTCTTTTGATGTGGTTAAACTTGAATGCAGTGAGCTTTCTTGTCTGAGATCTGATTTGGTTAATAATCTGAACCAATCTCTAAAAGATGTGATCTTTCTCCTTAGTTAACATCTTGACCACTTTATCAACATCACTTTCAATAATTACTTTTGTATACCATCCACAACTGCAAATTTAGAAGCTAACATGGCTGCTCTAGTTTCATCCTCAATAGAACTTAACACTTCATGAGATTTAGTACAACAACCTTTGAAAATTACTTCATTATCTCTTGCAACAACTTCCAAACCTTCCTTGTAGTTGTCAAAAGCAGCATCAATATTGAGGTTTGTCCAGTTAGCTTCAGAATGACTCCATTTATATGACAATCTTCTAGGTTGTAAAAATATGAGTATGTTGTTTTTCCTTTGGGAGCAATGTGATTGCATAGTTAAACCAATACACATCATCTTTGATAATACTTTGAACAGAGTTGTTGTTGTTATTAAAAACTCTATCATTCATGTTTTTCTATAATGCCCATAACACGCAACTACCCATCTTAAACACCTCATAAGTCTCCTTCTCCATTAACCAACTAGCAATCACTTGTTTACAACTAAGACCTTTGTAATTTTATGTTCTGCAACCTAAAGGAGACCCAAAGAAAGTGGTGATAGCCACAGGACAGTGGAAAAAAAATATGTTCAAGGTCTTCGACTGCCTATTGCATAGTCTGCGTTCTTTCTTTATACCTCCAACATACTTTTCTATTTTTAAAATATGGATAACCCCTCATGCAATAATCTCCGTATGAAAGTGAAGATTTTGTGCAAGGTATTTAATGTTCCAGAAAGTTTTCCATAAATGTGCCACTAGTATATGAGCTATAGGTTGTTTCTGTTTCAAGTACTTTATGAAAGATTTACATGAAAACGTACCATTAGGGTGTGGTTTCCAAATGAGATGTTCTTCATCTGCTTCAACTTCTTCTGGTAGATATATGCTCAAAATCTGAGATGCTGAATGATCTTGGAACAACTGATAAATGAGATCAGTATTCCATATGGCTGGGTTTTGCAAAATGAGTTCGGAAACCTTTGATATGTTTCCCAAAGAGATATTATCCTTTAACTCAAGTCTGTAGTTGTGGTGATTATTAAGCTATAAATATTTAGTAAAGGGTATCTAATCACCATTCCCATACTCCAAATGCACTAATCTTTCAAGTCTTCTCTGCATTCTATAATTGATTTCCAAGTAAAATAACTTATCGAGTTTGTCGTATCTTCCCAAAAGGGGTACTTGGATTTTATTGTAGCTTCCCATACACAATTGCGATCTTTAAGAAGTTTCCATACAAAATTTGCTATTTGAGCTCTATTTAATTGAGTTAAAGACGTTATTCCTAGCCCCTCCTTATCTTCTAGAAAAGTGTTACAGTGTATGAAATGTGTCTTTCTAGTGTTGTGATTGTTCCCCCACCAGAAGTAATAGATGATTCCGTCCTGTTTTGTAATGACAACCTTTGGGAGAAGTGAAGTGGCTATGTAGTATAGAGGAATTAGCCCAATAACATGCGTAATTAATATTATTTTCCCTGCATGATTAAGGAAAATCTTATTCCGTCCTGCAAGCTTATTTTTGAACTCCTCATATAAGAAATCATAAGAGTTAAATTTGTTAGAGCACTGCTCGGTCGAACTCACAAGCGTTGATATCTCAAGCTTGTTGTCAAGTTTAGTTGCCAAAACTATAAGTCTTGATTTCTAATCTACTTATAGCTAAGTCTCGGATTAGGATAGAAAGTGTAGTTGAGCTTTAGACTTCACGGCGTTCATCGATTGAAGACGAAGAACTACTAAGGGGAGCTTGTGGAACTTCATCAACAAAAGGTATATGGAGACTTGAACCCATCTATCACTTAAAAGTCTATCCACTCTATCTACTATTTGAGACAAAAGTCATATAGCTATATAAACTTCGATTATACACATTTGATATTTCAAGCTGAGTTTAACTCGCTTACATATTTCTCGAAATATGTGTTAGTAAGCTTTCGCTTTAACCAAGTTCATCTTATATTCTTGACGAAAGTCAAAAGATGATCATGTGAAAATCGCCTTGTAGCATCTTACATGATTTGTGTAAGACAGTCATTTGATGTAGACTCGGAATGTTTCGTAATGATCATTTGATCACTTGAAAATTGCTTCGAAGCTAATAGTTTGTGTGAGACAGCTATTGTCGTCTTCTAAGAATATTTCAATTATTGAAATGGGAGTTTAGAACAAATAACCATGATTGGATATAACACAATATGCGTACTTGTATGCTAACTGTTGCAAGATATTCCAAGTCCGGGAACCATAGTTTGCATACCCATATGCGTACTGGTTGGTTTATGAAAGTCCGGGAACTCAGTATGCATACCGGTTTGCGTACTGGCGTGAATTTCAAGTTCCAGGATTTAACTGAGTTTGGATGGTATGCATACCCGTTCGCATACTGGCGAACCCAAACTTGGTCCGACCACTTAAGTATGCGTACCCATTCGCATACTTGAGTAGGTTATGTTCTAAAATCGATTTGTTCATTAACTAATACATTTATATAATAAGGAATGCAATCTTTTGCAAACCGTGGCTATAATGTTCATGAATTGATTCGAGTGAATCAAAATAAATTTTGCTTCGATTGTGTCTTGTATACTTTTATGAGAATATAAACAATTGATCAACTCTAGAACTAGTTTCATTTGAGTCATTTGAACTAGTTATGGTTAAGATGAATAAGGTTGATATGAAAGTGTTCATATGGCTAACTTCGGTTAACTATTGGTTAGCCAATAAGGTGTACACGTTTAGGTACGGTTACTCATATCTAAATGAAGTCACTTTTCATTTGTGTGTAACAAGCTAAGTTCGGTCTAATGGTTGAAAGATATTAGCTTGAGTCTAATCAGGTTTTCATCTAACAGTGAATATTGAATGCTTTATTACCAAGGTAACATTGATTGCAAACCCTGATTTGAAGATTATATAAGGGAGAACTCTAGCAACTGGGAAACCTAATCCCCACACCTCATATGTGATACTAGTTGCGACTAGAGTCGATTCTCCTTTAACCTTAGGTTTTTCCAAAACCCTGTGGGTTAACGACTTAAAGACTTCATTGGGATTGTGAAGCCAGACCCAACTATTTCTCTGTAGTTGCGTGTTCTGATCTTGGTGTTTTCTATCGTGATTTAGTACTATCTTCTCTAAGATTTACTCGAGATTTAATCTCCGATAGACAAGATAAAAAGTAGTCACAAACATCTTCGTCTCATCGTTTGTGATTGCACAATATCTTGTTTCACTACCATACGATTAAGATTATTGTGAGGTGATTGATATTACTATGTTTTTCTTCGGGAATATAAGTCCGGTGTATCAATTGGTTCTTGTTCACCTTGATTTATCAAAAGACGGAACAAAAACTCTTAGGTATTTCTGTGGGAGACAGATTCATCTATTCAATAGAATTTTCTGTGTGAGACAGATTGGTTTATCAAGTCTTCGAATTTGGGTCGTAGCAACTCTTAGTTGTGGGTGAGATCAGCTAAGGGAATCAAGTGCACAAAGTCCTGCTGGGATTCAGAGGCGTAAGGGACGCGACTGTACCTTGATCAGTGTGAGATTGGTTATGGCTCAACTACATTCCAGTCCGAAGTTAACTTGTAGTAGGCTAGTGTATGTAGCGGCTTAATACAGTGTGGTGTTCAAACCTGGACTAGGTCCCTGGGTTTTTCTGCATTTGCGGTTTCTTCATTAACAAAATTTCTGGTGTCTGTGTTATTTCTTTTCCGCATTATATTTGTTTATATAATTGAAATATCACAGGTTGTGCGTAAGTTCAATCAGTTTGTGAATCCGACCTTTGGGTTGTTAATTAAATTGATTGACACTTGGATATTGGTTTTTGATACCGTTTAAGTTATTTCTTATATTCAATCGGGCTCGCAAATTCCTATTTGTTTGATTGCAGATTGAATTGAGATACAACTCTTGGATATGTTTTCGTTGATTGAGTCTGACTGTTTAGTTGATTCTCTTGGAATTATATTGGAGTTTGTCCATACAGATTGCTAATCGAAATATTGGGTGTGGTTGTTAAACCCCCGCCTTTTCAATTGGTATCAGAGCAGGCAAACACATTTAAGACCTTATAAGTCTGTGTTTTTAGCGATCCGAGTTTATGGACAGAAGTGTTATCTCAGTAAACATACCACCAGTCTTCGATGGCTCAAATTACTTATGGTGGAAAATTGTTATGCGTGCCTTTCTTCAAGCGCGTGATTTTCAATCATGGGTTTATGTTGTTAATGGCTATGATCCTCCAATGGTTACAGTAGACGGTGTTTCTATTGCAAAGGATATTGGTAGATATGAACCTAACGAGATTCTCGCTGCAAAGCAAAATTCTGACGGTTTAAATGCTATCATTCATGCCATTACCCCAGATCTTCAGAACCATGTGACTACATGCACTCGGTCTAAAGATGCATGGGATATCTTAGAAACTGTATTCGAAGGGAATACCTCTGAAAAGGAAGCTAGGCTTCAAAACCTAAATTTTGACTGGGAAAACCTTCGTATGGCTGATGAAGATTCATTTGATGAGTTTAATCACAAAGTGTCTGAAATTGTTAATGCATCTTTTGCATTGGGTAAAACTATTCCTGAAAAGGACATTGTGATGAAAATTCTCAAATCGTTGCCAGCCAAATACGATTCTAAGAAACATGCCATCGTTGAAGGAAATATCCTTAATACTTTATCCAGAAATACTCTGGTTGGGAAGTTGAAGATCTTTGATCATGAGCATGCATCCAAATCTGGAAAGGATATTGCTTTCAAAGCACAAAAGAAGACAAAATTACTTGACAAAAGTAAATGTGTTGGCAACTCTGTGGATGATCCTAGTGAGATTGATTCATCAGATGAAGATCTTGATAATTCAGTTTCTCTGATCACAAGAAAGTTTAGAGATCTTCTTTTGAAAAGAAGTAAACGGTTCGTTAGAGATAAGCCTAGATCATCAGTTAAACCTCATGATCGTGTTCATCCTAAAAACAGGGATACAATCGATACTGATGTTGGGGATATGCCTCGGTGCTTCAAGTGTAAAGGTTTTGGTCATTTTGCCAATGAGTGTCCAAATTGTAGAAAATACACTGGGAACAAAGGTATTGCTGCAACTCTTGATGAAATGTCTGATCACTATTGATGTCGTTTTATAGTTGTAGTGGTAAAAAGGTTCGTTGCTCGAACTTGTGAAGGATTTTTGAAAATTAAATAAAATTGTTTCAATAAGAATGAGAAAATACCGAGACTCTGGATTCCACCATTGACCAATTAATTGATAAACTCTAATCAATATTCATGCAATATTCTTATTTAAAGTGATTCTAATATTTGCCTTTAATAGATTTTTGAAGTAATAATTGTAAGCACGAAGCATGAAACATCAAAAGTATTAAAACCAAGCACGTCCCATCAAAACACTTCACAACTACTCAATAAAAACAAATTTTTCTTTTAAGTTCTATGCAAATAATCATGTAAAATAATTGCAATAAATAATTAAAATAGAACTATACCACTTTTCATGGAACAATGGCTTCCTCCGTCGCCTCGGCTAAGGGGTTTAGCTCCTCATATTAACCACTTGCTCAAAATACATATTTGGTGTTCAAAAGTTGATTAAAAGAGTGAAAAGTGCTAAGCAGCGGATTTGTAGTTACTGAAGGTCTAAAACAAAAGTCCGAGTTGTTGCTGAAGAGCTTCTGTGACTGCAGGAAGATGCGACCGTACCTCGTTGTCACTGAAAATAAGTCTGCCTCTGCGACTGACTCTGAGGGTCTAATGTTCTTCGTCTTCTTCTTCGCAGCAGCAGCAGGAAAGTTTCTGAACTCGACTCTGTTAATTTTTTTCTCGCTTCTCTATAGCTCTAAACTTCTCCAAACTCCCCCAAATTGTTCGTACCCCTAAATATGACTCGAATCAACATATATATATCCACCAAACCCCAAAATTACTCGAGTTAATCCAAATCTTTTCGTTTTTTCTTCACCGCACGTTACGGGATTTTAATCTTCTTTTTACGCGTTAACTTGGTTTCCAAACTCTCTCAAACTCTCTCAGGACTGAATAAGGACTCCATACACTCCAATCTTTCCGTAAACTCTTCACAAATTCTTTTGTAAACCGAAAACAACTCAAATCGTGAATTCTCCCTGTTTTGCTCCAACACGGATTTCTATCCCTGTTTAATCGATTCTACAGCTCATACCATACTTGTTTATCCTTAACAGGGTTAATCCAACGAAAATCAGCCCTTGAATCTTCTTAAAAATCATCCAAAATCCAAACAGAAAATTCTGTTTTCTGTAAAAGTCTTTCCCGCCATTTTTTTGTTTTGAAAATTTGATAAGAAAAGTGACCTCCCCCTATCCAGTGCCGGTCTGTGCTTAGCAGCTGCTTGGAAATGGGTTACCCCTTATCCAAAATGAGAGTCCGAATAGCAAGTGTCCTCCCAGGAGCCTTTAACAACTTTTCGAGCCAATTTTGCCGCCAAAGCCTATTTCTCCAAAAACACCTACAAAGAGATAAAATACCAAAATTAGTACAAAAATGGGTACTAACAATATATACAATAGAGATGAAAATAGACACATAAATGCGTCTATCAACTATGATTCAAATGAAATTGAAAAATCAAGTGTTGCGTTCCTTGCTGAAAATATTGATTTTGATAATTGTAGCAATACTCACATTAATCTTGATATGTTTCTTGGAGAAACTTCTTCAACTGTTTTGGAGGATAAAATGGATTTTTCTCTAGAGATATTTTGTAAAAGGGTCGTATGTTTATAATCTAATTAGGATCTGGGTCTTAAAAGATGCAGTTGATGCGTTTGGGTCGTAGACTAACCAAAGATCGTTAGAAAATGGTTAGCTGGCTTTTTATATTTTGCATAACACACTGACCAGCGGTTTTGACAAACGTTAACCGTTCAACTACTGTGGAAACATATATCTCTCTTGTCCTCTCCGTCGTCTTCTATTCCTATGCTCCAAATCGATACCTTAAATTTGATTCAGAACTACACTTGATGATTTCAAAATGTTGATAAACCGTTGCTATCGTTTTCAAATAACTACTTTAGTAGTATAAGAATCCTGCCCTAAGAATTCCATATTTCTTCACTCCCTATTCTGTTTTCTCCCCTACTTTGTCTCTGTTCTACCACTAACCAAACCAGAGTCGTTACTGCAATTGGCAACCAGTTTTACAAATGAATTCTCTTCCACTTTGTGGGTTTTCTGAAAGATAATGTATTTTGCGGTTTTTTATTTGTATTCTCTCGGGGGTTTGGATCAACAATTTTCAGGTAGGCTTGGTGGAGGCTCTGCTACCTGCGCTTGGTTCTACATAAAAGCCACCTTCTATTTTCGATTGAACAACAAGGTTGATCAATTTATTGCATTACTCTCTTTAGATTTTTGGAACAAACACTATGTTTATTCTCATTCACGAAAGTTGTAAGAATCTGTAGCATAAATCTCCATCATTGGTTCATCTTCAAATCTTTCTTAGCTTACTAGTTTTGCCACTTAACTTGATGCATCTAATGGGTGTTGGGCTTCAGTTGTCTGCAGATAACTAATCTGATTCGAAAAAAATACATATACAAGTCAATGTATACATATGGTGGTATCAAAATGCAGTTCAGGTCTTCGAGGAAATGTCCTGGTTAAATTTTAACTAAGTGAGGCATAATGTTAACAATTTTTGGAGGGCAGTTTGGTAAAATAATTAGATGGTCAAAGCTAGTCTACGACCCAAATGCATCAACTGCATCTTTCACGACCCAAACCCTAATTAAACCATAAACATATGACCCTTTTACAAAATATTTCTTTTCTTTATCTACTGGAAATCCGTTTTCTAATGTTTCAGGTAACACAATTTGTCTAGCAGCTTTCTCCGTTATGGTGTCTGAACCGTCCTCCACATTGACATGTTCTTATTGTACTTTTACGGGTCATGAACTCTCTAAGTGTTACAAGTACAAACATAAAATAAGATATGTCAATAAACTTCAACGGAGAGCAAATCGATTAGTAAAAAAGCTTAAACTTGTTTAGAATCCGTTTGAGTTATGTAAACTCAACTCTCTCCAAATAAGTTAATTTCTAAAGAAAAAGTTAGACCATTTCAGAAAAGAACACGGTCTAAACATTCTGTGAAAGAGGATTTTGGAAACTCTTTCCAAGAGGTTCATGGTGGACAAATTATTGTTCACCCCAACACAACTTAATTATGTTGGCTGTGCATCTTATCTCAAGTGCCTGATCCCAAAGAGACGAGAATTAAGCACTTACAGGTCTTAAGGAAAAAGAAAAAGCTTTTTTGTTTCTTTTTGTTTTTGTTTTCGATTGATCTTTTCATATCCTAGATTGGTATTGAAAAGAGTTTCCATGTTTGTTCATTAAAAAAGGGGTAAAGTCGACAATTCTGCCTTCTTTAGGGTTGTGAGTTGTACGTACGTGAATCTGGTTACTTTGTATAAAGGTTCCGTAACCCTACATTCCTTTTTCCTTCCTTGAAAAACTTTTTTTTATCACAAGTTTGCTTATATTGATTGCTTTGTGAATTTCTCTCACAAACCCATATTTGTATGGAGACTTTAAGCATTATGACTTTTGATGGAAAAGAGGTTAATATGATTGTTTAGCCATCAATCATGAAGGAAAAAGATAAATCTCCGATACCCTCTTCCTTGAAAAGAAAAAGGAGGAATGTGAGAAAACCAAGGGTTGTACCTTCAAATCTTCAGAAGTTTTCTGGTGTTCTTGAAGAGTTGAAGGAAATAAGAAAGGAGATACAGCAAATAAAGGCTATTCTTTTTAGGACTCTTGAAATTCAGAAGGCCTTGGTTCGGCATCAGTCAAGAAGGTTTGTTGGAATTGACTCCTATCTTCATGAACCTTATGTTCCAATGGCTGTTGACGACAAGGAGTTTAGGGACGATAAATAATATTTCAAAGGTCTTAATGTCTAGGAAACTTCTTATGAGAATTTATTCTTGTGTTTTAAGAAGGATAACTAGGGTTTGGAATAGCAATTATTGTGAGTACACATAGCTATTGCCAACGATTTTCATCTTGCAATGTTTTAAGATTTATTTATTTAAATTCTAAAGTTTATTTGGAAGATGATTTTGCAGTATTAATCTTTATTGGGTTTATATATTGCAAAAATTGTTATGGGATATGTGTGTTTGCGTCTGTGAACTATCCCATATATGTCAAAAGTTAAGCCTATTGTGTTATTATGCAAATATTGATGGAAGATAGGATGAACTTTTGATTACAAAGATTAAGTCTATTATACGTATTTATGAAAATATTGATGAAAAATAGAATGAATCTTTAAATATTCTGCAGTATTGATCTTTCCCCGATCCACTTCTATGTGAATGTACTGTGTGGCTCCGTAAGTTCTCTTATGTTGAGCATTTCCGATTAAATTAATCACGGGTCCTCTTGTGATTAATTTAATTGAGTTTTATGGATACAAATTCATGTCTCATGTAATTTGTTAATGTCCAAAGAAATCCTACTTTTCTTGTAAAAGTAAGGTCGTTCTTGTTGTTCTTTCGGGAATGACATTATATGGGGGAGAGTTCTTAATTGAACTTGTGCTTAATTTCCAAATCTTTGTGGGGAGTGCGGCTGTGGAATATTGTAGGAGTTTTCTTGTATCTTTATAAACTCCTTGATGAATACACTAAGTTTCGACTATGTGAAATCATCGAAACAAAGTTGATATGTTCTCTTTTAGTCATGAAGTATCTCTATGAGAATTTCATTATGATCCCACTAGTTTTCGTACCTTTGCCAATTTATATTGACAAAAAGGGGGTGAATTAATGTGTAGTTCACACTACAAATACATATGGTTTACGGATCATTATGTAAGGGGTAGTGGTTTTCATGTGAGATGAAGTATTGACTAATGGGGAGTGGTACATATCACCATAGTATTATTGTCAAAGTTGTGATACAATTGGACTTTGATGCTGTGTAATAATACTATGACACTGTATAACAATGATTGAGAGCTACTGTTTTCTCATTGTTATAGCTACGGATCTTCAACAACTATGATGCTGAGTTGAACACGTTCAGAATCACTGGAGTACTTGGAAGTGACGAAGATTTCGAGTAATGTTGAAGAACCAAGGAAATCAAGCATTTGGATGAGAATCTACAAAGTTTATTTATTTTGTAATCCATATGTATTGATAGTTTTGTCACTAAAATTAACAAAGGGGAAGATTGTTAGAGCACTGCTCGGCCGAACTCAAAAGCGTTGCAATCTCAAGCTTGTTGTTAAGTTTAGTTTCCAAAACTATAAGTCTTGAATTCTAGTCTACTTATAGCTAAGTCTCGGATTAGGATAGAAAGTGTAGTTGAGGTTTAGACTTCATGGCGTTCATCGATTGAAGACGAAGAACTACTAAGGGGAGCTTATGGAACTTCATCAACAAAAGGTATGTGGAGACTTGAACTCATCTATCACTCAAAAGTGTATCTACTCTATCTCCTATTTGAGATAAAAGTCGTATAGCAATATAGACTTCGATTATACACATTTGATATTTCGAGCTGAGTTTAACTCGCTTACATATTTCTCAAAATGTGTGTTGGTAAGCTTTCGCTTTAACCAAGCTCATCTTATATTCTTAACGAAAGTCAAAAGATGATCATGTGAAAATCTCCTTGTAACATCTTTCATGATTTGTGTGAGACAGTCATTTGATGTAGACTCAGAATGTTTCGTATTGATCATTCGATCACTTGAAAATTGCTTCGAAGCTAATAGTTTGTGTGAGACAGCTATTGTTGTCTTCTAAGAATGTTTTAATGATTGAAATGGGAGTTTAGAACAAATAACCATGATTGGATATAGCACAATATGCATACTTGTATGCTAACTGTTGCAAGATATTCCAAGTCCGGGAACCATAGTATGCATACCCGTATGCGTACTAGTTTGTTTATGAAAGTCTGGGAACTCAGTATGCATACCAGTATGCGTACTGGCGTGAGTTTCAAGTTCCGTGATTTAACTGATCTTGGATGGTATGCGTACCCGTTCGCATACTGGCGAACCCAAACTTGGTCCGACCACTTAGGTATGCGTACCCGTTCGCATACTTGAGTAGGTTATGTTCTAAAATCGGCTTGTTCATGAACTAATACATTTATATAATAAGGAATGCAATCTTTTGTAAACCGTGGCTATAATGTTCATGAATTGATTCGAGTGAATCAAAATCGATTTTGCTTCAATTGTGTCTTGTATACTTTTATGAGAATATAAACAATTGAACAACTCTAGAACTAGTTTCATTTGAGTCATTTGAACTAGTTATGGTTAAGATGAATAAGGTTGATATGAAAGTGTTCATATGGCTAACTTCGGTTAACTATTGTTGAGCCAACAAGGTGTACACGTTTAGGTACGGTTACTCATATCTAAATGAAGTCACTTTTCATTTGTGTGTAACAAGCTAAGTTCGATCTAACGGTTGAAAGATATTAGCTTGAGTCTAATCAGGTTTTCATCTAACGGTGAAAAATAATGCTTTGTTACCAAGTTAACATTGATTGCAAACCCTGATTTGAAGACTATATAAGGGAGAACTCTAACAACTAGGAAACCTAATCCCCACACCTCCTGTGTGATGTTAGTTGCGACTAGAGTCGATTCTCCTTTAACCTTAGGTTTTTCCAAAACCCTGTAGGTTAACGACTTAAAGACTTCATTGGGATTGTGAAGCCAGACCCAACTATTTCTCTGTAGTTGCGTGTTCCTATCTTGGTGTTTTCAATCGTGATTGAGTACTATCTTCTTGTTGATGGTAGTTTTTAGTATAGGGCTAAAACTGTAAAAGTCTGTCTACCTGACCCGGCATCAGAAGTAGTATACCTTGATATGTCTATATTCCGCAAGGAATTTTAAGAATATATCAAAATCTGATGAGTGCGTATGTCTCTCTTCATATTATATTGAAACTCAAGCTCCTAGATGAATTGTTCACTAGTATAGAGCCTAATGGGTATTTAAGCTACTAGCTGCATTACTCACTAATGCCGGAGCCTGCTGAGTATTTTCCTATGCTATGTTCCCCGGCTGAACTCTTAATATTGATATGACATGACAATTAGTGTTCACTCACAGCTGAGTAACATGAATTTCCCGAAGTATCAATATTAAGGTCTGCATGAAAGTACTCAATCAGAAGACGCGCTGACTGCTCTTTGAGAATAAAATTAAGAATTTTGTGTCAACACACAGAATTCACCAAATTTGACCAATTTTGTGACAGCTCGCAAAATTCAAATTTTAACCTAATTAATTTGCAAAAATTAAGTTTTTGCGCCCTGCGTAATATCTCGAACCCTATTTGTCGAGACCAAACCTAGGTAAGCTAGGAAATTAATCCAACATGGAACTGATAGGAGAAAATCCTACCAAAATCAGAAAACAAGAAATAAAGAGGAACTGCGGCAAGTAAAAGCAGTAGCAAAGGGAGGTGTGGCCATGCCACTTGGCCGGCCGATCTGCTCCAGCAGACGCCGCCCGTGGCCGATCGACCACACTCCATGTTGCCGCTTACCAGACCCTTTCCCATCGACCAATCAGATCGCTTTAAATGCGCCACACGCACTTTTAAATAAAGTTGGAAGTTGGCTGGTCGACACACCTAATTCCTTAAGGAATTTAATATTGGCTGCCCATGTCAGTCTTAAAACGATCACGACCGTACGTTTTGGCCACTATATTTATCAAGTCTAGCCACTTCTTAACATGGTCGGGCAAGCACCACCATGTACACCGGTGGGCCAACTAGCGCTTAGGCCAATCGGAATCCTCTCAACTCGCAAGCGGAGCCACTAAACGATTACCCAAAACAGTTGGCCGCGTGAGTTACAAAACCCTAATTTACATTAGCAGCAGTATATTGCTGCCGCAAAATGATCTTGGCCTCCCAACTTCGTCAGCCGAATTAACCGGCCTAGATTCAATCTCAATCAACGGGCAAGGTGCGGATAGACTCACCAGCGGCCCGACTATTGTGCTGGCCGGTCGAACTACTCCCAGCGCGCGGCTAACACCAAACACCGTTAGCCCAAAATAGGTTGGCCACATGGTTTTGAAACATAAATTAAATCAACGGCAGCCATTAACTGCCGCAAAATCATCTCGACCGCCCAACTTCGCCAGTCGAATCGGCCGGAAAAACTCCTATTCTAGGCGTTCAACAAGATGTGGCCATGATCACCGGCCACCCCTCTTCCATAAGGAACAATCGGCCAAGCCGCAGCCTGCCCGGATGGCTCCTAAACGATCGCCCAAACATGGCTGGCCGCGCTTCTTATAGAAGTCTTAAATAAATTAGCGGCAATCAATAACTACCGCAAATCATCTCAGCCATCCAATTTGGCTATCCAATTTAACCGGTCTAGATTTAACTTGGACCGACCAATAAGATGTCAAAATGGCTACAAGGCATCACTCTCCTATATGGACCGACCGGCCTACCTTTGGCATGCATAAATAGCTCCCAGAAGCTTCCTGAAAGTGGTCGGTCATGCTATTTTTAAGACACTAGGTTCTGCGACCAACCAAGACAGGCTCAATACAACGATGCTTCACTTGCATCGATTATTTTGAGCTGCTTGCTTAAAAGCGATGCTTTACAGGCATCGAATACATAGGCTATTTTATGAGTATCGGCTTCACAAATAACTTAGTTATTTAACCTAATGGCATCACATGCTATTCTTCGCGTCACGTCTCATGACTTGGCTCGTCACACATGACTACCCGCCACCTAGCTTGCGCGTGATTGGTCAGAATAATTAGGCAAGACCCACTCAACAACTTGCTACATATTTTCTATAAAATACTCGATACATCAAATATGTCACAAACTGGGGGATGTTCATCAGGGTATTGGTCTGGCGGTTTACATCATGCGGCGTGCAACACGCCCATTATGAGAAAGTGTCAGGAAAGATGGACAGTTAGTGGCAGCAGAGAAGTAGTGGGTGTAAACTGACTCGTCTTCCCCTCATGGTAAGGCGTGGTTTTCTACATTTTCACACGACCCCACTTCTCCATCACTCAACTACTCCCACTTCCTATGAGATCAGGGTGCGTGCAACTATGACTGATATAAATAGGTTTCAACCTATTTTGACCAACGACGACAGTTTTTGGGTTATCAACACAAGTATCTAGAAAAATACCAAGAACTGATAGCTTATATTATACATGCCAGTTCCATATTCTGATACAAGTCATAAAACAACCACACCTTCAGAGTTAACCATTCTGATCTCAACACCTTCTTCGCTTCCCTCCCTAAGATCAACCCTTCTCCTTCATTTTATGACCGAAGCAAGACTGGAGCGGCCATTTCTTGATTTAGGCCAGGATTGTACAGATTGATCTCTCGAATCTAAAGTACTCCCGTGCAGTGCATTTTTCTAAGGTTTAGATTCGTTTCTCGGCAGCACACCCAAATTTACCAAAACCAGCAGAATCAGTTTTTACCCTAAAACAACTGGTGACCACAGTGGGAGAGTAATCTCTCGGTTGCAAAGTCAGTTTCTCAATTTTCATTCCAGTTCTCTCAATTTCAAAAGGGTGGATCTTAGATATAATTCAATCATTAAACTCAATTTAGGTTCAACAACCAATTTCAATTTCGGTGTTCCGTTCGTTAAGAAGCTTCACAAAAATTCTTTTTCAAACAATGCTACTGGGAATACCTTGGATAGCCGAGCACTAGTAAATCTCCCAGATGAAAGGACCAGAAAGCCTCGTGGAGACACAATAAGACGTGACTACTACTTAGAAGGGCACAATGGCTTCTCCCGAGATCCGTTGGAGCAACCGCCTTTCCTGCAACACCAGAGAGATAAATGGAAGATTCGCATAGCCGTTACTCCAATATGGAGATAGTCGACAACAAATATCAACACCAGTGGAGTGCTAGAAAGCCACCTGCATAGATCACGAGAGCAAAGTGTTCTATACTGAACAAATTGAAACAACAGATGAATCGAAAATGGTAACTCTGATTCAAAAATCGGCCTGATAACAAAGTTCTTATGAATTCAATAATTGATAATCCTTACAGCCGCCTCTCCCACTCCATTAATAGGTCAAAACTAAACAAAACAGGATTCAATCCTCACACGACACGTGTGTGAATCCTAGGGGCTAAAAACATAAAAGGTAAATAAAAATAAGAAAAGATTAAGGCACCCCTGGTTCAGATAAGTACAACCCTATACTATGTAACCACATGACATTACCTACCCCATCAGATTGTCCTTGTCCTCAAGGACAAAAGCTGGAAAATGAGCTGTAATGTTGGGCAGATCCTCCCATGTTGCTTCTTCTGCTATGGCATTAGACCAATGAATAAGGACCTGTGGAACAGTGTGATCACCTTTGGTAACTGTTCTATAAGCAAGAGCTGAGATATGAGTGACAATAATTTTAGCCTTTATGATCCACTAAGGGAAGAGTTTGGGAAGGCACATAAGTAGACCCAATCTTCTGCTTAAGCTATGACAATGAAATACAGGATGTACTCTAGCCTCTGGAGGAAGTTGTAGCTTGTAAGCTAATTGACCTACTTTGGCAATAATAGGGAAAGGGCCATAGTACTTAGCTGAGAGTTTAAAATTCTTTCTGAGAGAGACAGAGGCTTGTCTGTAAGGTTGCAACTTGAGGTAGACTAAATCTCTCACTTCAAAAGATCTTTCAGTCATCTTTTGATCAGCAAAATATTTTATCATGGCTTGAGCAACTGATAAGGAGTCCTTAAGAATGTCCAGCATGGCAGCCCTGTGTTGAAGATATTCCTCAACTGCAGCTACAGAAGTAGTTAGAGTGGTTGGGAAAGACAAATGAGGAGCTTCATAACCATACATAGCCTTAAAAGGAGTCATCTTGATACTAGTATGGTAGCTAGTATTGTACCACCACTCTGCAAGTGCCAGCTAGTTGAACCATTTCTTGGGATGAAATCCTGTCATACATCTTAGATAATTCTCTAAACAGGCATTAACCCTCTATGTTTGACCATCTGTCTGAGGGTGATAGGCAGTGCTGAGTTTGAGAGTAGTACCCAAATGATGAAATAGGTCTTGCCAAAAATTGTTGGTGAATATCTTGTCCCTGTCAGAGATGATGGAAGCAGGTAAGCCATGTAATCTGAAGATGTGATGGAGGAAAGCTTTAGCCACTGTGACTGCAGTGTAAGGATGTTTAAGCCCAATGAAATGGATGTACTTGGTGAGTCTATCCACTACTACTAAGATAACATCCTTGTGTTCACTCTGGGGAAGACCTTCAATGAAATCCATTGATATATGCTGCCTAGCTTGATCAGGAATGGGTAGGGATTGTAACAGTCCAGTAGGGAGAGTGTGTTCATACTTATTTCTCTGACAGACATCACAAGAAGTTACCATGGAAATAATATCCTGTTGCATTTTGGGCCAAAAAAAAATGAAGCTTGGCTCTGTTATAGGTGACTTGAATACCAGAATGGTCACCAATGGATGATGAGTGTAAGGAAGATAAAATAGAGGATTTAATATTGTTCCCAGTACCTATGTACAATCTGGACTTGTAGATGAGGACCTCATCATTATAGGTGAAGTTAGGAGTTGCAGAAGGGGAGAGCAGCATCTGAGAAATCAATTGTTGGGCCTTTGGATCATTGACATAGCTATTAATGACTTCCTGCATCCAGATAGGTTTGGACAATATCATCGCTTGGAGTGTAACCTATGGATGAGTTCTCCTTGACAAAGCATCATCAACCTTGTTTTCAGTCCCCTCCTTGTATTGGATGTCATAATCAAATCCTAATAGCTTCATCAGCCATGTCTGTTGTAGTCCTGTAGTGATCTTCTGCTCTAGAAAGAATTTTATACTCTCATGATCAGTCTTGATGGTGAAGTGATGCCCTTGGAGATAATGCCTCCATTTAGTAATTACTGACCCTACTGCCATAAGCTCCTTCTCATATGTTGATAATCCCATAGCTTTGGGACCCAATGGTTTACTATGAAAAGCTATGGGTCTGCCCTCTTGCATCAACACAACTCTAATGTCAGTATCAGAAGCATCTGTTTCTAGGATAAACTTCTTGGGAAAATATGGAAGTGCCAGAACAGAAGTAGTTGTCATTTCCACCTTAAGTTTGTTGAATGCCTCCTCAACAGCTGAGGACCAATGAAAAACATTCTTCTTTAAAAGCTTAGTCAATGGTTTACTAAGAATGCCATACCCTTTGACAAACTTTCTGTAATAGCCAATTAGGCCCAAAAACCCCCTTAGTTCCTTGATAGTGGTAGGAGTTGGCCAAGAAGTCATGCAACTTATCTTTACAGGGTCAGCTATAACCCCCTGAGCTGTGATGATGTGGCCCAAATACTCCAGTTCAGTTTGTACAAATCAACATTTGGATAGCTTGGCATGTAGCTAATGTTGTCTCAAAACAGAAAGTACTTGTTGAAGGTGAAGTAAATGGGATTCCATGTCAGGACTATAAACAAGGATATCATCAAAGAAAACCAAAGAAAATTTCCTCAAAAATGGTTTGAAGATGTCATTCATGAGTACATGAAAGGTGGAAGGGGCATTGGTGAGGCCAAAAGGCATGACAAGGAACTCATAGTGACCTTGATGAGATCTAAATGCTGTTTTAGGTATGTCAGGTGGGAATAATATGATTTGGTGATACCCTGATCTTAGGTCAATCTTGGTGAAAACTGCAGCACCATGTAACTCATCCAATAGCTCATCAATTATAGAAATTGGGAATTTATCCTTAATGGTAAGATCATTTAACCTCCTATAGTCAACACAAAATCTCCAACTATTGTCCTTATTCTTGACCAATAAAATTGGAGAGGCAAATGGACTGTGGCTTGGTTGGATGATGCCTTGATGTAGCATATCTTGAATCAAATCCTCAATGACACTTTTCTGTACATAGGGGCACTTATAAGGTTTTTGATTGACTGGTGTGGCATTGGGTTTTAGAGGGATAGTGTGGTCAAGACTTCTGTGAGGTGATAATGAGGTAGGTTAGGGTTCAACTACATTCCAGTCCGAAGTTAACTTGTATTAGGCTAGTGTCTGTAGCGGCTTAATACGGTGTGGTGTTCAAATCTGGACTAGGTCCCGTGGTTTTTCTGCATTTGCTGTTTCCTTATTAACAAAATTTATGGTGTCTATGTTATTTCTTTTCCGCATTATATTTGTTTATATAATTGAAATATCACAGGTTGTGCGTAAGTTCAATCAGTTTGCGAATCCGACCTTTGGGTTGTTGATTAAATTGATTGACACTTGGATATTGGTTTTTGATACCGTCCAAGTTATTTCTTATATTCAATCGGGCTCGCAAATTCCTATTTGTTTGATTGCAGATTGAATTGAGATACAACTCTTGGATATATTTCCGTTGATTGAGTCTGACTGTTTAGTTGATTCTCTTGGAATTATATTGGAGTTTGTCCATACAGATTGCTAATCGAAATATTGGGTGTGGTTGTTAGACCCCCACTTTTTCAAACTTTATGGCTGGTTTCAAGACTTGGTAACCCAAATACTTTTCATTACTTTCCATTTGTTTAACACACAAAATATCAGCAACATGGCATGTTCTGTCATCTCTTACTCCGTTACTGAATAGAATATCAGATTTTTCAAGGTTAGCTTACTGGCCTGGCCATATTGTATATATGTATAGAATATCTTGCAGACTTTGTAGAGTTCTGTCATCGAGGGTGCCGAAGAAGAAAAGATCATCGGTGAATATAAGATGAGATATAGATAGAGCCCATACGTTGATTCTGTAACCATTATAGAGAGTGCTTGCTTCAATTTTTCTAATCATCCAAGATAAACCATGTATACATAGAATGAAAAGATAACGTGAGAGAGGGCATCCTTGTCTCAGCCCTATCCCACTCACAAAATGCCCCTCGGTGGTGTCATTTACAATAATGAAAAATAAATCCATGGTTACACAACTCATAATGAGTTTATGAGTATCACCACAAATGCCATAAGCTCTAAGACGTTGACTAAGGAAGCTCCACGAAACTCTGTTATAGTCTTTACTAATATGTATTTTAAGTGCAAAAGCTCCTAATATAGAATTTGATTGGTTCATGGAATGAATCAACTCTTTTGCTGTGAGAATGTTGTGGAGAATGAGTCTTCTCAGCATAAAAAAAGATTGCGTTTTATCCACTAGACGATCTACCAATTGGCTTCAGTCTTTGAGCTAAGATTTTAACAATGACTTTTGCACTAAAAGTAATTGAAATATGATTCGATTAAATTGGTTGTCATTTGATTAGATGGGTCATGCTTAGCTTAGGTGATTTGATGTCCCATGCTTAACATTTACAATCAATGTTTTGAGAATCTACCTTGGAAAAAATAGAGTCCATGTTTATATTTCTTGAGCTAAAATTGTTGAGAAAAATAATTAAACCTTATGTTATGAAGATTGGCCGAATCCTTAGTTCCAGTATCTCTCGCCCATTGTTAAATATCTTTGTATATATTTATTTAGTATTTATTAAAAAACTTTAATCTCTACAAATCCGAGTGAACGACAACCTCATTTTTTACCACTATCTAAAATTACATCATGTAGTGGTTTTATGTCTGGGAAATATTTATCCTTCATTATAATGGTAACTAGACTATCATTTTTTTTTTCATTTTTTTTGAAGCATGAAATTTTATTAAATTACTAGAGGGCTATTACAAGGGGGTATGTGATACCAAAATATTGAAGTACAGTTGGTTCGATATGCCAGAAATCTATGTTTACATGACAGTGAGAAAAAAAGCGAGTAACTATCTCCGGATTTAAATTGCAGTGGGGGTAAATGTTGGAACTGGCGAGTTGGATCTGAATGAAGTTGTCGAGGTTCCATAGACTTTCGACGATTTTGATAAATAAAATTAAAGATCTTATGGAGGTTGAGAGAAAATTCTGGCAGCAACGAAACAAGAGCAACTAGATTCCCAATGCAGACATAAACACCCAAATATTTCATATGGCGGTGAAACAAAGAAGAAGAAGAAATGTTATCGAAGCTCTTAGAGATAATAACAACTCATGGGTTTGTAGTCACGATAACATATCCAAGCTCATTATTCAACATTTTTCCAGCAACTTCAACAAAGATCCTAATGACCATCGTGTTACGGTTAATTTTAGCTCTGACATCCAACTTATAGAAGGTAATAATCAAGATATAATGGCCATCCCAACTCAGGAGGAGGTGTGGAATGTTCTTAAAGGCATGGGATCTCTCAAATCTCCTGGACCAGATGGCATACCACCATTTATTTTACAAAAAATGCTGGGAGAATGTTGGAAATGAGGTAACTTCTCTCTTAAACACTGTTTTGCTTCGGCTAGTATTTCAAGTGGTCTCAATCACACTAACCTAGTCCTTATCCCCAAACTAAAATATCCCTTTAGGCCTGTTGAGTATAGATCCCATATCCCTATGTAATATATTATATATAATATGCTTCTTCACTTATGATATCTCTGATGTGTGCTGACTTCTGCAAATCTAGAAGGTCTTTCTTGGAATTCTCAATTGTTTTAGTTAAATTACCAAAGGTTCTCTTTCCCCACTCTGCGAGACTATTCCCATCTTCCTTAATATTGTCCATAGTGTTACTAACAACCTTGTCCCAAGACTTTTGAACTTCACCTTTGAAATTTTGATGGTTTATCCAATGGTATTCAAATTTGTATCATGGTTCGCCTTTTGCATATTCTGTGCGGATTTAAACAGATTGATGAATGGTTACTACCCAGTAACGAAACATGGAACACAACAACTTTAGGAAATCGTAACCACCAGTTTGGAAAAACAAGAACTCTATCCATCTTAGTGAAAATTAGAGTAGACACAATAGCATTGTTGGTCCATGTGAAAGCTGGACCACAATACCCCATATCGATAAGACCCTTGGCCTGTATTATTTTATTGAACTCCCTATTGTGATTATTGTTATCAAATCTGCCACTATTTTTCTCCTCATGGACTTAATTGAATTGAGATCACCAATTATAAAATAAAGGTTTCTTAGATTGTCAACGTATCTGGATGTGTGAGACCAAAGTTGTTTTATGTCATTTCTTGCAGGAGGCCCATACATCTATAACAAATCCCATATAGAACTCAAAATATGATTGACTTGACCGTGAATGAGATTTAAATTACTCTTAATTATGTTCACCTTGACTAAATCATGTCATAACAGGATCTATCCACCTTTACTTCCCACAGATGGTACTATAAAATGCCCACTAAAATTTAACTAGGAAATAAGTTTACTAGTCTTACAATTATCAAGTTTGGTTTCAGACAAGAAGACGATACTAAGGAATACACGCTTTAAGTAGGATTTTAAATAACGAATTGTCGAGGAATTCCCTAACCCCCAAAGATTCCAAGAGTAGACTTACATTGAGCTTGTGACTAATTTAGGGAAGCCACCACACCCATAACTTCAACATTCATCATATCCAATTTGGATTTTGTATTAGGGGTTACTTGATCAATGTCCATTGGAGATGCATAACATTTTTTCCCCGGCATGAAATCCTCCTCTAAAGAGTTTTCCTGAGAAGTGAAATCCTTTCTAGCATCTCTTTTCCATTGTCCTTGCATATTTTTATTGTCTCTAGTAACTTATGCATCCTCAACGTTTTTTTTTATTATTATTATTCCCATGGCGAAGGTGTTGGAAATAGATTTTAACTGAGACTTTCATATGCGATTCGAAGTTATATTAGGTATTAGTTTTAGAGTTTCCTTATGTTAAAGACGAGTTTATTTATGGTATTTGATTAATATTTAGAAGTAGTATCCTAATATAGGATTTGTAGAGTTTTAGAAAATTGATCTAAGGTTTGTGATGCCTATAAAAGGCAATGGTTATTGTCTTTGTAAGACACACCAAACTATTATCAGTGTAGTCGTTATATTGGTTTCGCGTTTATTCTCTCCTCTCTCAATGTTGGGTCATACATTTTGGTATCAGAGCAAGCTGTGAGAGAGATGAGAGAGGGAGAAAATTAGAGAAATTTCATAGTTTTGGTAGAGAATTCTTGGTTCTTGTGTTTTAAAGAGAGAGTCTTAAAAAAATAATTAAAAAGATTAGATTATTGAGTTTTCATGACAAGAAAAGTGATGAGTGTTGCTGTGGGTTTAAGATGTTAGTGAATTTCACCACCTAAGTAGTGCACGTGTGTGCTGGAAAAGGTTTTGAGAACAGGTGAAGACTCACAACTCTGCCGCCAGTTCCATAATGTTGGTGATTGTTCACCAAGGATCGAAGGCCTGCTCGAAACCAACACAGAACATGGGAAAGTAGTTTGAGTTTGTGATGTTTGGAGAAGTTTTGTTGCTCGTGAATCAGTCCAGAAGTGCTTTTATTGCCGTCAATTTATATTGAAGATTATGAGAGGATTTTGAAACCAACACAGAGACAGAAGTTGGGTGTCAATATATTTTAGTTATGACTCAAGTTTGGGTTGGTATTGAAAGAATATTGTTGCTATGGATTTGTGGCTGTGCACAAGGGAGAAAAGATGGTGATGGAATCAAAGATGTCTTGGGGTGATTTAGAGTTCGATAAGGGTTAAAAGTTATGATAGTGAGTTAAATTCGATTAAAACTTATCTTGTGTCGTTGATTGCAAGTGATGAGTTGCAATGATTATCGACTCACTAATGAAGATTAAAGTTTATTTGGGTGTTTGAGATAGATTAGGAAAGCTGAATATGTCTTGGATTCGAATTTGGAGGCAAGGGTAAAGTTATTAAAATAACTGCAGCCAATTGGTGTGAACTGCACCTCAACAACTTGTGCAAATACTGGAGAGGAAAGCCTGTCCAAGTTTGTATAGAAGCGTGATTCTGCAGGAGCGCGGAAATTCTGCAGAAGTGTGGGAAATCTGTAAAGGCATGACAGAGGGTAGGAACAACCACAGTTCATGACAAAAGTGTTGCTGGTGAAAGTTGGGACAAAAGCGTGGCAGGAAAGAAGGGTAATTGAATACCGTCACAATTTGTGACAGAAGCGTGACTAAAGGATTGTGACAAAAATTGGAACACTGGTAAAGTCTGACAATCTCAATAGGCGTGGAAAAAAAATAGGTTATCATAAAAAGAAGAACAAACGACGAAGGTTGTGAGGAAGAAAGATAAGAGACAACACGAGGTTGTGAGAAACAAACAATTTGAAGATTGTTTGTGCGTAGTAAGGCATGCGATAGGTTTGTGAACCTATGAAATATGGAAAACGTCATTACAATTTAAGGTTGTGATTGTGAAGGTAAAGCGACATGTGTACTTGAGAAGAGAATAAAAGTTTGTGAACTGGAAAATGTCAGGCGTAACAAACATCATGACTGTCGGTTGTGAATCTTGATAAAGTAACATGTGAAGATAAGATAAAGTACAAGATGTGCAACGTCTCCCTGTTGCTCAGGTTCCGCTGGTCGCTTACCCTTGTCGCTTGTTGGTTCCACTGAGTGAGTGCGATGTGCGATTTCCCCTTGACTTTTCCCGATGTTCCTAGGATTGTCTCTCTGCATTTCTTTTAGCTGAATGTACTTTGCCTGGATGACCCTGAACTCCCCTTATTTCTCTTTGGGCGGGTTGATGGTGCATAATTCTTCAAAACTTCATGCTTGCCTATTGAGACCATATTTGTAACAGTTGATGGCGACTATCGGGTCGACCTTTCCTATTGATTGGCAAATCTTTACCCATCGATCCGTGTATTCTCTCAACGTCTCCTTGGGGCCGATGAATAAAGTGAAGAGTTTGTCCATTCCTGTCTTAGCGTTCATGTTGTACATGTACGTTTCGAGAAATACTTTCGTGAGCTGCTTGAAGGTGTCAATGGAGTTTGGGGGTAGGTTTTCGAACCATGTCATTGCTAACAATTTCAGACTCGCCGGGAAATATCTGCACATAACCACATCATTCAATTCCTAGTGTGCCATTGCGCGCGAATAGTATTTCAGGTGAGCTGTAGGATCTCCGCTCCCGTCATAGCAGTTGAAGGTGGGTAAAGAGAACTTTGCTGGGATTGGCGATGCCATGATGTAGTGGGTGAACAGGGTGGTTCGTGCTTCGCGAATGACTTCCTCTAATCGAGCACCACCTCCTTGTTTGGACTTCAGGCAGTTAAACTCTTCCCTCATCATTTCCATTTGGTCGAACATTTCTTCCATTCTGGTGTTTGAGGTAAAGTCGGATCCAGCTGATCGATAAGATGGGTCTTCTTGACTATCGAAGTCGTCGCCGTGCTGCCTCGAGTTCTAAGTGGTGTTGGGGTGATGATTAGGCCTCTGTGATCATTCCTCGTCTTTATTTGATCTGCGACTTTAGATGCTCCTTCCTGATCAGGTCGTCGAGCTCGTGATCCTTCGGTGCCATTTTTGACCATTTCTTTCAGCGTCTGATTTTCTTGAGTGAGGTACTGTAGCGCGTCTAGGTAGTCTTTTTGGTTTTCAATGCTTCTTTTAGCATCGCTGCCATTTGTGCGGTCTCACTAGATTGGACTGGAATCATGATTTTGTTCCTGTCTAGTCGTTCGGCTTCCAACCTTTCCAGGCCTGCGACCTATGGTTCCGCTGCTGCTGCCTCTTCCGCGGCTTTTAAGGCGACGGTTTCTGCTGCTCCAATGGCTGCTTGGGTTGGATCCCCTCGTATGCTTCCGTCGATGACGGTTTCGATGCGTGGTGAAGGAGGATCCCTTGTTAGGTTGTTCTGTGTTGGAAATATTTCTCCTATGACCCCGGTTCGCGGTAGTCACTTGCCGATGATCATCTCTAGGTTTGCGATCTTTGGAGTTGATGTTGTGGGTGGATTAGTTTCCCCCATTTGTTCTACATTGGTCTGCGCTATGGACGCCTTTGCTGCAGCCAGAGCCTTTGCTGCTTTGTCTGCTATCACCTTGGTCGCGAGAGCTTTGGTCGTTGCTGCTTTTGTGGCTACTGCTCTTGCTTCCCTTTCACGGATAGCCTTTTCCTTAGTCGCCTTATCTTTCGCCCCTATATCAGCTTCGACTTTCTCTTTTGCTTCTTTCTCTGAGGTTTCGCTCTGACCTTCAGCGACTTTGGGCTGGTTCTTCAATGACTCCCTCGTGTTTCGCTTTGACCCTTGTGGGACATTTTCTTTCGATTTTTCCATGCCTGACCTGAGAAATAAATGCATAAAACGCCAAGGCAACAGACTTTTTTTTTTTTTGTTTTTTTTGAAAGACTTAGTTAGCTGAGGGTAAGTTAATCAAAGAGAATTTTTCGTAAGACGATAAATATTGAAAGCGTAATGTGATATAATATTTGTCCCTCTGCTCGTACTTTGATGGTTTTTGGCAGTTGGTCAATTGGATCTAAGGTTTGGGTTTTGCGATAAACCAATTGATGTCTGTACTTTTCAGACGCATAATATGATCTATACGACTATCACCCGAGGTGCCCACTGAGTGGATCTCCGAGATGTTTTGATCATGGTACCGGTGAGTTACTATCGAGTAATACCAGCACCGTTTCAATCGAGTCAGACCCGATATGCCTATCATGAAAACAGAAAGTTTGTTGGTTTTCGCCTCGAGCACGAGTATGCCCTGAAACGAAACCTCATAGTGTAATCAGGTATATGCCCATTCTTGATGTTATTTGCTTAACACAATGAGCCATTTATTCAAAGGTTTTTATGACTGCTATGGAGCAACACTCAACAGATCTGGTATTTATACCATGAAATCCATGAAAAGATCGTAAAGAAAGAAAGTGTTTTGAAAAAAAGGTTTCAAAGGGAAGATAAATCTTTTACGGATAGCCCTCCCTGTTTCTAGCGCCAAACTGTAACTGCTAAAAATCCAACTAGTGGATCTAGCCAGATTTGCTGTACGCATCATCGAAATCGACTTTCAGGAGTATTCTATTTTATCTTATGTTAATGATCATGATCAAGCAAGTCGACAAAATAAAAATGTAATTGCGGAGAATATTAATACTGAGAATGTAAATTACGCCAAGGGATTTACGTGGTTCAGCCGAAGCCTACATCCACGGGGGTAAACGAGTTAAAGTTCTTACTATGTATGTACGGGTGTTACAATGCTCGATGAGCTAATAAGTGAAGGGAAAATACAATTATCTGGTATTCTCTCTGTAAACCTAGCTCTGTTCCTCTCCCAAAAGACCAACCCCTTCTCATTTGGCTGGTTCTGCTATTTATAGACAAACGATCTGGTCCCACCTAATTCTTACTCTAGTCGCTCGTCGTCGGTCGCTATTACTCGATTCTTCCTCATATTTCGACTAGCGACTCCTTGGTGCATTAAATACTGTTAGGTGGGGTGGTTGGACACATTAAATGTTGAGTCGACCCTTCCCGTACGCGTGTAACGGCTCTCCACATCTGCCCCGTCACTTCGACAACACGTGGATGCCTTCCAGCCGCTCCTTTGAATTCGTCTCGAGAATTGGGAAAGTAACTTTGAAGAAGATTCCACACTTCCGTCTTAGAATATTTAACTTGCTTCTGTCATGAAATCATGCCACGTGTACAGTGAATATTTTGCAGTTACATGAACACAACCTTAACACTGCTATCAAATCAACAAGCCTAAAAGAAGTGAACTCATTAACCACGCATCCCAGCCTAAGATTTGAAACATAATCAACTAACCGTGGCTAGACGGCACGGCATACGAACTTCAAGTGAGATGATGTAGACCAACTGCTACATGTATTTTCGGCATCGAAACTACAACAAACCCTCCTAGCAAAAAATATAAAAATAAATTCTACAAAAATGGGACCACGAATCAGCTTCCTAACTCTTTACCTCTCTGATTTTCGGTCAGTTTTCTTGTTTTGTTTTCTCCTAGAATATAACCCGTGCCGTAACGGCATGGCTCTATAATAAGTAATTTCATATGTTTTGATTTTGATTCTTGTTGTTATTCTGCAGTTATTAAATAACATGATTGATTTCATTATTTTTCGTTAATTATCATGCACATGTTTTAACTGAGTTTATTATAAAGCTAAAACAATCAACCAAGTTTTATACCTTATAATGTTATACGTTTGTGTCGTCACGGAATTAACATAGTCTATCATTACTCACCAATACCCGTGCACCACCACAAAACTGCATGATACCATTTCTTTCTCCACTACCACCCAGTGGCGGAGCCAATGATTGATTAACCTGCCTTTACCCCCTTAAAATTCTAATAACTACATAAAAATCTATAATTTTATCCTATAAATAGTACTTAGTCCATCTATATTAAGGGTTTAGTCCACCAAAGTTTACATATTTCGGTAAAAAAATAGTAGCCCCCTCAATGTCAATTTTTGACTTCGTCGCTGCCATCACCACAGTCACCCACCCCTGTAGGTTGTTGGGCGTAATTCTACTTTACAATCACAAAGGTCATGTATAAAGTTCAGATTGAACAAACTTAGGTCGTCAATTAATTTATTCCACTATTTTTTTTCCATGTTATATTCTCTTTGTATTGCGATCAATTTTACGATATGGTACCAAAGATAGTAGGTGTACCATTTGGGTGATCCAGCGGTCATAAATATTTTGTCCTATATAATTTGATATCATCCTTGAAATATATGACACTTGCCTTTATCGTGCTAAAACAACAAAACACATCTTTCACAATACAATGTTATCCGTGTTGTAACAATACCGAACCAATATTATCCACTAATACTCACCATCACCCACCGCCACTACTTCTTCCACCACCACCACCAGGGGCGGAGGTAGGATTTTGAGGAAGGGGGAACAAAAATTCTTGGCAAGTTGGATACAGGTAAGATTAAAAAACCAAAAATAATTACAATTGGGCTTGGCTCCGCCCCAGATCATCACTAATGTTTCCGCGTCCACCACTTTCTAAGAACAGCTACCACTTTTACCACCCATTACCGCCACTAATATCTATTGATATTAATTTTATTTTTATTTTTATCAAAATTATTTATTAATAGAAATACATATTTATTAAATTAATTAAGGGAACATTTATAATGAAAAAAATTAATAAATCATTTATTATGAGCAATTAGAGAAACACTAATTAATATAACACTTTATAATGAAAAAAATTAATAGATTATTTATTATGAGTAATTAGTGAAACACTAATTAATAAACTAAATTGAACAAACTACGACCGTAGATTTATCTCCCCTCCTAGACAAATCTCGACAGTTCTTTATCTACCCTAACTTAGCCAAGCTTTGTTGGTATAGTTTTTTATTTGGTAATACATTTTTCGAAGTTTATATATTATATGTAAACCCTCCTTCTTATCATTACAAAAATAAAGGAAAAACTGGTAGATATTTCAATTCTTCAGTCAAAAAATCTTTTCTCATGTCCTCATATATAATTCCTTTCTACTGTGTTTGACACTTTGACATTCTCCCAAATAATGCCTCTTCCTGCACGAGTTGTATCCTCAAGCCAGCCATGGAATTATATCGGAATTAATTTTCACATACTCGTCGGGCGCCCCCCCCCCCCCCCCCCCCCCCAAAAAAAAACAAAAACAAAAAACAACGTTATATTATATGTTTTATAGTTTACAAAGATATCTTTTCGATAGTTTGAAATGGTATTGTCCTTATACATCTTCCCCAGTTTAGTGATCGGATGTAACCAAAACGTTAAACTATGTAGTCTATAACAAATTACATCACCCGAACTCATTCATCTCGAAAACAATTATGTAGGTATTAACAATGTTTAAATCCTTGTTGATTTTATCCCTTTAAAAATAGTCCGAAAAGATTAAAACTATGAATAGACTCAACAATATGTATCGCATTATATGTTCTTAATATTTCAATAACATAAAGGAAAACTAATTCATTTACTTAAGCTATTATATTATAACACGTTAAACCATTTCATATGATAACCCATTTTTCTCACATATGATGTAGTTTTAGTTTTTCAAAATTTCCAGACATTCTACGACATTAACCTTCCAAATGAGAGGTTATTTGCTGCATAAAACTAATGAAACCATGATTAGCTAGTAAGTCAAATGATTAACCACTTCATCTAATAATAATAGACTATAGTAACAACTAATAGACTCTGTTATCCATCATCATTGAATAAAATAAAGTTAAGCCATTTATTAGGAAATAGTGAGACGGTGCGAAATTATTCATTGGGCGTCGTTGTTCACCAATACTTGCCACCACCATAATTACACTACCCACCACTAATGTTTTTACTGAAACAACTTCCACCACCACTTCCAATCAAACCATAACGTCTTTGCCCTAACACCACTATGGTCCCCTTATATAATTATTAGCGAATCTAACTGAGTTTGGTATTATTATTTTTTTCAAAAAGTATTTTGAAAACATATTTATAGTAATATTTTTCCATCATAGTGTTTGGTAATGATTTTTTTAAGTGCTTTTTACGCAACTTACTTCCAAAATCTATCAACTTTGGAAAGAAGAGGAGAAGAGGCTTTTAAAAGCTCCAAAGGCAAAAGCTATGGTCAATCTTAATTTCGTATTCTATTTTTTTAATCACTATCTTATTTTATAAATGACAAAACTTACCCCTAAATATAGCGAATAAAGATTGGTAATATATATATGTCGATCTTAATTTCGTATTGTTTTTTTTTCTATCCCTATCTTATTTTATAAATGACAAAAATTACCCCTAAATATAGCGAATAAAGATTGATAATATTCGCTATATTTAGTTCTTAAATATACTTGGACAAATGTGTTTCACATGGATACGGTTTGGGTGTTTTGGCTTTCTCTACTTTAGGGGAGCTTAGCGATGATACTTTGTGTTTTTTTAAGCGTTTGAAAAATTGTTTAGTTAGATATGATGGTAGTAGTGGATTGGGCTGTTTTATCTTTCATAGGTTAGGTGTTGCCATTCAATAGCCGTTAATCAATCAAATCAATAATTGAAAACTAAAATAACAATGCAATTAGTTAGTTTCACACCAATAGTACTTGTAGAGCTTCTTGATCCCACATAAGTCTTTAAACGAGCGGTCGTAAGAGATTTCTCCTAATCAGGGTACTTTCCTCCCCGAATAGACGGCTCCACCAGAAACAACACGAATGAAGTTTTCCTGGATCTTAGGATAGTTTGCAAGAAATGCAAACTCACGTATTTGTAGACCAAGGTTGTTTAAACAATAAGGAAATTCCAAAACCGAAAATATTCTCGAGATATGCATTAAAGTACCTAATTTCGGTTTTCCTATTTCTAATAAATGTTAACCAATATTCCCGAAATCTCTCATAGAAAATTTCTATTATTAGCATAACACATTTACTAATAATCCCTTTCTAGAGTATATGCTTTAATTACTGGAAATGAAAGCATATAAAATCGAAAATCATAATTAAATGTTTTTCCATATTTCGGTTGGGGATCACCTTGAGCATCAAGGATTATCTTTGAACAATTAATGATAAGAGATATGCATATGTTCAAATAGTGTCGACATCTAGAAGCTTCTCATCTTAGCAAACCCTAATTCCTAATTCACACACAACCATGAAGAAATGTGTGAACTTTCGAAACCCGGCTTTACTCTTGGAACCGGTTATACCATGACTCACAATATAAGTTGTGACCGGTTATACCATGCTTCCCAAGATAGGTTGTGATTGGTGTTTTGGGGTAAAAACTGATTCTGTTATTTTTGGTAAATTTGGGTATGTTGATGAGAAACGAATTCAAACCCTAAACAAATGTACTGCACAGGAGTACTTTAAGATTCGAGAGATCAATCTGTAAGACTCTGGCCTAAACCAAGAAATGGCCGTTCCAGATTCAATTCGGTTACAAAGTGAAGGAGAAGGGTTGATCTTAGGGAGGGAAGCGAAGAAGGTGTTTGAGATCAGAATGTTGAATTATGAAGGTGTGACTGTTTTATGACTTGTATCAGAATGTGAAACTGGCTTGCAGAATATAAGCTATCAGTTCTCGGTGTTTTCTGGATACTTGTGTTGATAACCTTTTTTTTTTTTTTGAAAATAGGTTGAAAAACCTATTTATACAAGTCATTGAGCGCACCCCTGATCTCGTAGGAAGTGGAGGCAGTTAAGTGGTGGAGAAGTGGGGTTGTGCAAAAGGTGGTGACCATCACGTTTTCATTATGTGGGAAGACCAGTCACCCTTTAACCCACTACTCCCTCATTGCTTAACCGTCCGTCCTTTCCTGACACTTTCTCGTAATGGGCGCGTTGCACGCCGTACGCTGTAAATCACCAGACCAATACCTCATTAAGCATTCCCCAGTTTGTGACATGTTTGATATCTCGAGTGAATGGGTCAAGTCGTGAAACTTGCCGCTTAAAGTAGCACATAGTGCTTTTAGGTCAAATAATAAAATTATTTGTGAGATCAATATTCATAAAGCATCATTTATAATTGATGCACATGAAGCATCGCTTTTAAACAAACTGCTAAAAACAATCGATGTGCATGAAGCATCGTTGTTTTAGAGTTCGTCCAAATTAGTCGCGAAAAAAAAGCATGACCGGCCACCTTTGGGAGATCGTTTGGGAACCCTATGAGCAAGCCACAACTTGGCCGATCATTCCCTGTGGAGGAGGGATGGCCGGTGATTACAACGATACCCTGTTTGCCTCATGAATATAAAACTAGACCATCCGACCAGGCTAGCGAAGTTGGATGGATGAGATGATTTGCGGCAGTTGCGTACTGCTGTTGGATTATGCATACAGCGTGACCAACTTCTTTTGGGTGATCGTTCGGAGACCACATGAGCAAGCCGTGGCTTGGCCGATCGCTCCTCGCGGAAGAGGGGTAGCTGGTGATCACAGTATCACCCTGTTGGCCATCTAGAATCCGATCTAAGTCGTTCGACAAAGCTGGCGAAGATGGGCGAACGCGATTGATTTGCGGTAGTTGCATAACGCCGTTTATTCAATTTAGGGTTTTTAAAACACGCGCGATCACCCTACTTTGGGCAATTGTTTCGATGCGCTTATGGATTTTCGTGTGAAGTTTGACCAGCTAGGGATGAAGGTTAGTTTCCGGTGAACACACTAGCGCTTCTTTGATCGTCCAAAACACAATCTATGTCGTCCAACTTGGCTAGCTAAGTTGGACGGGTGCGGTAGTTTTGAGACCGTTATGGTCTGTCTTAGCTCGTTTGAGCTCTTTTTCCAACAGCGCGATCACCCTAACTTCTGGTTAATGACTAGGGATGCTTCGGGTGAACTAAAAGTATCCCGATCGGCTGAGGTAATAGTGGGCCCGCTGGTGGACATTATGGAGGTTTCCTAGTTTCGCTAAGAAGAGGCTAAGCTTGTTGAATTGTATGGCCAAATCACGTGGCCGCGATTGCTCTTTAAGACTGACATGGACAGTCTAGATTTTCCGTAAAGAATTTAGGCTCGTCCATCGTGCTAAACTTTAATTAAAAAGCGCGTTGACACGAAAATCTCTTCATTAGAGAGTGGTGTAGCCTGTGCAAGTGTTTTCATGCGGGTCTCAATACTGACACTTTGGGAGATTCGTGCTACTCCGCTGCGAGTGAACATTAATCGTCATGTCATGCAAAAATTGGGAGTTCTGCTGGGGAACATAGCATAGGAAAATACTAGACAGGTAATGCATTAATAAATAATGCTGGTGGAAAATAAATTCATATAATATTTGGGATTGTTGCTATATGCACCATTCTGAGTGAATTATATATATATATATATACAAATATATTGAATTGCTCAATACATTTGTGAGCGAAGAGGTTTATGCACTCATCACTTTCAAATGGCTTCTGTTCCTTTGCAGGATGACAGCTCATTAAAAACAGGGTTTCATAATTTCAGCCCTGAACTAACAACCACCATCAACATTAAGTCCCCTGCTTAACACGTAATAGTGACATTATTGTGGGGTAAGCACTGGATGGTGATAGTCGAAAAATAAAATTGAAAAGACGAAGCAGGTAGGTATTACCAGGGAAATCCGAATCGACCTTCAGCAGCAGGATCGCGCGGCCAGTGGCTTTCGTAGTAGGGTGTTGCTAGCTCAGCTATGGGGTATGAGTGTGGTGCGCCCAGCCATCTATTCCCGTTCATGGATCAAGAAGGAATCCTTCTTCTGTTCAAACTCTAGAAACTCCGTTTGTATGAAAAGGGATATCGACCCTCTTTTGTTTTTGTTGCTCGTCCGGCTCCGTGCTTTCATCTGCAGCGTCTTTTAGTCACTGTCAGCAGCTCGATCATAAGCGTGCCAATCGTCAGCGGCAAGGTAAGTTCATCTTGTCTTCGTATTTTAGCCGTGAGTGTAATATCCATGAGTAGTTGATCAAACTTGGTCATTTAACTCGGTGTGAATGGTTTTCTTTGTTAGCGGCAGTAGAGCGAGCGTCAACGACAACATAGCAATCTCCAATAGTTATAATCAGCAGCAAGGCGAGTCATGAGAACTCGAGGTAGGTGTTCTTTTCTATTTCGCGCATATAGCCACCCAATAGTACCATCAATCTTCTCCACAATGTGTAATAAGGCTCTATCTCAAGAAGAATGAGCATCTAACCTCCCCAGTGGATTTCAAAATTTACCAAACTCCATTGTAATCCTAGGATGGATGGATGAAATATATGTTTGGCAATGATCATGTCAGGGATAATCTTGGAGAGTGTAGTTGCGTTGTTGATCCGTCCTTGACTTTAAGTTATTTGGTGCAGGCTTATTCTCGCCCTTCTGATTGCGATGATGATATGTTATGGATGCTTGTATGGTCAAAATCTTCTGGAGCCATTGGATGAAGTAGATGAGCTAAGAAGCGTTCCGTTGCCGACGTGTTGTTATCAAGTCTTCAAGGACTTCGTTCGAAGTGACATCATTTGAACCATCTTATGAATCTTGAACTGTTGTATGGAATGGTATGCGATGAGTAGTCCCCAGTTAAACTTCTGTTAGATCCGATGGCGTGGCCGGATATGTGAATATATTTCTGCGGCGTGCTTTTGGAGGGAAAGAAATCTTCATCAAATTAGCGGGCTCTGGTCGTCTATCTTCTATGAGCCGGTAAGATTTTTGATGGTGAGGAGATCTTATGCCAGCCTTCAATCTCCCAAGTATGATTCACGTGATTCTTCATATGCAGTTGTGCTTCATGCGACAGTCAATGCGAATTTTCGTGTTTGTTGAAGAATCTCGGAACATTCACAGGAACTGTAGTTCTATTCTACTGTTGATCATCGGGCGAGTCTCTTGATAGCAATCCTGCAGCTTAGGGGCGTCGCATCTGGCTTTGCTCAGGGATGATACGGCCATAAGTATCCCTGGATCTTATTTTGGGGTCTTTGATGCATGTGTACGGCTTCATGTTGAGAAATTCCTGCGGCTCGTAAGGCTTTGACAGTGATGATGCTGATATCATAAATAACCTGGTTGAGGGATGTGAAAGCATCCCGCACTGGCAGTCCCCATGTGTAATTATTCTGAGCATATTTTCTCCTGAAAGATGTACTTCCATTGTATTTGCTGGTAAGGTGGTTGACGAATTGATGAAGGCGGAAATCTTTTGGATTCGTCATTTGCTGATCAGAGTCGTGTTTGATAGATCTGTATTGTATCCAAACTTTTGGCAGCTCATGCACCCTTTCATAGGAAATTAGAAATCTAGAAACACCAATTCTGACTTTATCGGTGATGTAGCATACATGATGCAGTTGGTCTGTGTGGCTTGTTGAGGCGTTGAAGCAGCTTCGGGAGAGAACGTTGAAGCGACTTCCAGAGAGAACGCTAAAGCGGCTTCGGGAGAGAACGTTGAAACGACTTATGGAGAGAATTTTGAAGCAGCTTCTAAAGAAAACTCCAGTGAGGGCGCCATTAACCCTTGATTTCGAAAAATGAGTTCTTCCCATTCTTCTGAGGCGATACGATATGGAAAACGGGAAGACGGCAAACAAATAGTGCTGGTCGGCAAGTCGTGTTTTCTTCTCATGGGAAAGAATATCGTTTCTACTGTAACATCTCAACGCATGCAACGCTGGCAACGGTGATTCGAAATAGGGGAAATAACAATAATGATTAAGGATTATACCAACCTTCAGTTTGATTTTCCCTTGCAAATTGCATGCTTCTTGCATGACCGTCTCTCTTGTGTTGAAGAGGTCCTTGACTGACGGCGAAGGAATTTCATGCTGAGCCTCAGTCCCCAAGTGTGGTTTACGTGGTTCTATCCTGTATGGTCGATAGGTTGACCATGATGAGGATATCACCCTCTTGCATCCATGCTGATGACTATGTACAAAACAGGTTGGTTGGAGCTTGGATGGCTACGATCATGATCCTTGACATGGACGAGTAATGACTACAGACACAAATCTTAGCAGTGACGAGTGGTGGATACGACCATGGATCTTGAAAGTGACGAGTGGTGGCTACGGCCATGGATCTTGAAAGGAAGGAGTGGCAGCTACGAGCATGAACCTTGGTCGGCCACGACCATGAACATTGACGGGCTTTGATAAATCACGTATGTGAGTTTGCTCTCCCTTCTTTATTTTTGGTGAAGCAGCTCCTCCCTGATTCCCTGTGTGCGGAAACTCACCTATTATTGCTTGCATGAATACTCCATCATGGTTTGTACGGTTTTGTGGACAGAGTCACCAGAAACTATGCAACTACTGACCGGAATAGGATCCCTGTGCACTCCTTTAGTGCCTAATTTAATTTCCACTGCATCCACCTTCTCCTTGGAATTTGTCGCAGTCACTGGTTGGGTGATTGACGAACCTATGGCAATATTTGGCATTTTCCATTTCTCCATCGGTTGATGAACGTCTGAGAAGAGGTAGCTTGATAGCATCATCTTGAATCCATGCTTCTAGGAGTTCGATTACCTCAAGTTTGGAGAGCCTCTCCTTTCTCTTGTTGCTGAACATGAGTCTTAGTCATGGATTTTTGAGGCTGAGCTGTCTGCTGCGCTGGTGCCACACATTTGGGTTGTTTTTCTGCAACTGGAGATTTTCTCTTTCCTCCTACACTCACCACGCTTACAGAAGGTTGAGTGTCGTATTGTTTGTTAATGAGACGTCTGTTTCCTTGAGTCTCACGGGTATCTTCATTCCTAGCGGGTCTGATTCCTTCCAGCCAAGCTGGTGCTGTTGTAGCCAACCGCTTAGCAGCTTCATGAAGTTCAGAGGATGTCTGGAAGCGCAGGTTCTCAAGTAAAGGGCGATAGATAGGTACCATGCCATTAATGCACAACTCCAACAATTGATGTTCAGTCACATTTGGATCATAGTGCTTGAATCCAATTGGCTATGCTGTTTGGTGCAATGTTGTTGTACCAGGTGTACGCCCAGTATCGTCGTAAAGGGAGAACTGGGGAGAATAATATCCTCTTGGAAGGAGAATTCTTTGCACATCAGGAGGGTAAGGAGGTTGATGCTGGTACATGTCCGCCGGGTTTTCTTTGACTCGATTTTGGAGAAGTCGTTCCATATCCTCACGTGTGATGAAATTGGATTGCTGATTCCTTTCCGATGGGTGTTCAGGAGCAACGCGAGCCTCTTCATCTATAAAGGTGCGTCATCTTTCTGAGTCGTAGCTACGTCTGTTTGAGCCTTGGCGAGAACTTCTTGTCTTTCCATCAAATCAACAATGGTAATAGGGTATTGGCTTCCTCTGGCTCCTCCATCCTCTCGTTCTGATGGAGGAGTGGCAGTAAATCTAGTAATAATTAGGGGCGTTACGCTCGAAGAAACATTGGTAAGGGTGGCAGTGGCTCTGGCTCTGGTGATAGGAGGCATTACGTCTGGACTTGCACCGCTGGTGTTGGTGGTAGAGGATGTAGTGCCACGAGATGCGTTGATCGTGTTGGTAGGATGTACGTTGGTGCCACTGACAGGAACATCGACGCCAGGGGTGTTGTCAGCGCCAGTACTATCAGGATTAGTTGTTGATCAAGACCTAAGATCCACCATCTTGAATTTGAGGGAATTGAAATGAAATCGAAAGTTGATCTTGCAACCGAGAGATTAATCTCCCACTGTGGTCGCCAGTTGTTTTGAGGTAAAAACTGATTCTGCTGTTTTTGGTAAATTTGGGTGTGTTGATGAGAAACGAATTCAAACCCTAACAAATGTATTACACAAGAGTACTTTTAGATTCGAGAGATCAATCTGTAAGACTCTGGCCTAAACAAAGAAATGGCCGTTCCAGATTCAATTCGGTCACAAAGTGAAGGAGAAGGGTTGATCTTAGGGAGGGAAGCGAAGAAGGTGTTTGAGATCAGAATGTTGAATTATGAAGGTATGGCTGTTTTATGACTTGTATCAGAATGTGAAACTGGCTTGCATAATGTAAGCTATCAGTTCTCGGTGTTTTCTGGATACTTGTGTTGATAACCCTTTTTTTTTTGAAAATAGGTTGAAAAACCTATTTATACAAGTCATTGAGCGCACCCCTGATCTCGTAGGAAGTGGAGGCAGTTAAGTGGTGGAGAAGTGGGGTTGTGCAAAAGGTGGTGACCATCACGTTTCCATTATGTGGGAAGACCGGTTACCCTTTCACCCACTACTCCCTCATTGCTTAACCGTCCGTCCTTTCTTGACACTTTCTCGTAATGGGCGCGTTGCACGCCGTAAACCACCAGACCAATACCCTAGTAAGCATCCCCCAGTTTGTGACATGTTTGCTATTTCGAGTGAATGGGTCAAGTCGTGAAACTTGCCGCTTAAAGTAGCACATAGTGCTTTTAGGTCAAAGAATAAAATTATTTATGAGATAAATATTCATAAAGCATCGTTTATAATTGATGCACATGAAGCATCGCTTTTAAACAAACTGCTGAAAACAATCGATATGCAGGAAGCATCGTTGTTTTAGAGTTCGTCCAAATTAGTCGCGAGTTGAATGTCTTAAAAAAAAGGTGTGACCGGCCACCTTTGGGTGATTGTTTGGGAACCCTATGAGCAAGCCACAACTTGGCCGATCATTCCCCGTGGTGGAGGGATGGCCTGTGATTACAGCGATACCCTGTTGGCCTCCTGAAAATAAATCTAGACCATCCGACCAGGCTAGCTGTGACATTCCGTACCCTTTTCTCGGGTTTATGTGTACTCGTTAGTCAATTTCTGCACTTAGAATGCCTAAAGCTTAACACTTAGGTGTCTTGTGCACTTTTAGGGTGCCTGAATCATAATTCTTAGTGCCAAAATAGAAAATTATGCTTTGTCCAAACCTTTGGGATACAAAAATAGCTAACATGCAGCTTAACACATGTCAACTTTGAGCAGGGTCATTTTAGTAAATGGGTTAAAAGGGAAAGGGGAAAATAAATTTCCACACACAGAAACCCCTTCACCCTTCTTTTTCTTGTTCTCTCCGTCTGTGACTTGGTTCTCCTCAAATTTAAGAAAACGGAAATAATATAGGAACTTCTATTTGGAGGTCTTTAATCAATTCTCTTGTATGTATAAATTGAAGAGTCCAAGAGTGATCGGGGGAAAGATCATTGATATTCTTTGTTGTAGTAGCTTTTGTTGCATGAGTGATTGATTGTTTCTTTCCAATCTCTTGACTAATTAAAGCAATGGTGCTCTTTTTCTCTAGTACATAAATGGATTTTTTTTCCAAAGATGAGATTGATTGTTCTTAATAGTTAGAAAGCGACGGGTTTCATCTATGATAAGCAGTGAAGGTAAATATTTATCTCCTTCTTAAGACTTGGTGTTTACAGTGACATAACTAGTGGACTTATTGGTAATTGAAAATAAATGGCATGATGTTAAAATCTATACGATGTTCTGAAATGGGAAATGACAAAGGTTTTTAGTATGAGAATTGTATGCCGTGAGTGTTAAATGGTGTTTTGTTGCGAAGATTGAAGTCTATGTTTGGTTTCCAGTAATTATCATGTGGCCACAGTTTTAGTTCTTTTGCTATTAGTGTGGTCATCCATGTATAATTTATCACCCTAGTAACAATAAAGGAAGAGTAAATGAATGATGGATTTCAATGATCGGTGGAGTACACATGAAATATTTTTTAAAATATTTTAATGGAAGTTGACTGCATTTTCTTAGCCCTCTTATGTTTGATTTAGCCTCGAACTTGTGTTGAAGAGTTGCCGTGCTCCGAAAGATGATTTCAGGATGGCACCCCATATATTTTTGACAAACACTTGTTTGATCAGTTCGATTGTATGTTGCTATTTCGGTTTGAGGTTTTAATGAGATTTATATTTAGAGCCATATAGGATATATGAGTTTAGAGTCTGATTTAACACGGTAGGCAGGATCCAATGGGAATTCTCAGCAGCCATGTATTATGCCTTTGGATTGTAGTTTTTGTTCATTTAGACCCTACAACAAAGGTCCTGTACGAAGGGTGTATTCGAAGTACATCTCAAAATATTATCCTAACGAGTATGTGCAAATTTCTCTCATAAGAAAATGAGATACATACATGGGTTTGATGTCTAGTTATTTAGAATACTCGTATGAAATGGAACTTTTTCCTACACATCATGTAATGGTGATTTGGCATGTAGCATAAGATAAATGTATACTTTCTTTTAGTTCATTGGATTTGGTACTGGATAGTTAGCATATTTTCATGTCATAGTCGGTGTGCTTAGCGAATGTACTACTCTCTTGGAACCCAAGCTAAATTAAGCCATGTATGGGTTTGTATTGCATTAGATTACCAAGTGATGTTGACTTGGTGCTTTTAAATCTTGTTAACTTCTATTCCTTGATCTCGTTTTGTGAACGGTTGTTTGAATGCAGACTCTATTTTAATTATTCACGTATTATGATCAAGGAATGGTAAATTTTGTAGCTGGTTGGTATGCTATTTTGATATATTGCATGGTTACCGAATACGGATGGTGGAGTATTGTCTTTAAACCGAAACGACACTTTTATCACTAAATGTCGATGCCTATTAACAAGTGTTGTAGCGGCGGCGGTGTCTTGTACAGGTGCAGTTGAAGGTAAGTGGAAAGAAATACTACTGACATAACTGTTTTAGTATGTTGTTAATACTTACTATTGTTATCTTTTATTTAGGTAGATGGTATTAACTTAACAGCTTCTATCTCGGTAATTAATACCATCCTTCTATTTTTTTTATGATTTTAGTGTTATGGTTGCTTAACTCGTACTAATGTGCTCGGAAGTGATCACATGAGGGACTTGGTGACTTTAATCTGTTTCCATAGAATGGGATAGCCTAGCTTACTTGACATAATTTTTATAGTGATTCCCTTTGCAATGGTGCTTGCACATTTTTGTAGAGATCAAAAGGAAATAGAACACTCTATAGCAAAACATTGTATGCTCAAATTTTCATACTCTAAATGAGTCGCATGTTCTCCCACATCCTATTTCCTTATTTCATTTCTTAGTAAATTTCAAGCTGGTGATGCAGTGCTTCTATATTTCTTTCTGGGTCAGTTGTGTTATCATTTTTCTCATGCTTTAAAAAACTTAGATCTATGTGTCGTTGGCATGTGAAGTAAGGCATACCTTTATGTCACGTAGCCGTCTCTTATGGGTTAGAGTGGGATATGTAAACTAGTATGGCGGTTAAGTTGATTTCTAAAAATATCTAACTAACTTCAGAAATTCTTATATTACTAACAAACGATGCCGCGTACTATCCCTCCTATTATTTATACTACTTTGTCACCGTGTGTAGTTGATTCTATTTTGGTCTTATTCTGAAAATGGTCTTATTCTAAAAATGGCCGGAATGCTCCTATGTTAGAAGTGTTACCTACGACATGGCTAGCTAGTCCTAAATGTTAGCTACCGGTACTGTTGAATTTATGAATAATAGATGGTTTCCAGATGGGGTTGTGCCATTAGAGAGCATGTGCAGAAATTAGTTACTTGGTTACGATCCATATGCTTGTATTTGTATCCAAGATCCGAAAGTGATATTTTCTTAACTTTGAAATGTTGATATTCTAGATGTTAGTGCTAGACTAATTGTGATAACAGTTGTAAGTTGAACTTGATTTCCTTTTAAAGGCATAGCCACGTTGAATAAGAATATATATAGATGGACCAGTGGGTTTTAAGAATGAGATTTGGTTTATTTGATACTATGGTCTGGTAGTTTTATGGTAAGTGGATTTATGGGCTTCTAAACTTAACCGTAGGTCTGATATCATAATGACTCAGGATTAATCAGTGAGTGGGATCACATATTTAATGTTCATAGCATGTTGTACATGGTTCTGGTAACACGCATATTGCAGTGCCTGTATAATTGTATGAATTTATAAACTTTCTGAAATTAGTGCAAGTACCTTGATGTGCAATTTCTAGGTCGGTATGGCAGTGTGTGCATTTTCCTAGTAAGAAATAGTTGTTGCCATTGTGGGCAATTCATACTATCTAAATAAAATGACGAACTACGGTCGTGCTTAATCCTTTCGAGAAACGGAGAGGGTACGTAGGCAGCCGCTATGCGGTTCAGCACAACTCTACAAGGTTGTTCATATTATCTGAAAGCGTTGGTTGCTGTTTCGGCAGTTCATACCATCTGTTCGGAGATGATTGCAATCCTTCACCATTGGCAACTGGCCAATGGCGTATCAGTGAAACGATGGCAACTGGCCATCCTTCACCATTGGCAACTGGCCAATGGCGTCACAGTAAGACTATGGCAACTGGCCATATGAATTTTGAAATGGCAACTGGCCACATGAATTATTTGAATTGGCAACTGGCCATCTAAATTATTTGAAATGGCAACTGGCCCCATGAATTATTTGAATTGGCAACTGTCCATCTGAATTATTTGAAATGGTAACTGGCCATCTGGCAACTGGCCACATGAATTATTTGAATTGGCAACTGTCCATATGAATTATTTGAAATGGCAACTGGCCATATGAATTATTTGAAATGGCAATCGCCATATGAATTTTGAAATGGCAACTGGCCATTCGGCAACTGGCCGTCTCTTATTTTGGCAACTAGCCGACTCTTATTTTTCGATAAATTAGAACTCTTGTGGAATTTTATGAGTATTATGGTATGGGACATATGCTCGTAGAATTCTAACCTTGCCAATGAGATTTCTGTTCAGCAGTACCTTAAGGTTGTTGTTCGGTAAGAAACGATTGTTACCTACTGAGATAGGGATTTTATCAACGAACATAATTTTATTTTAACTTGAGTAGCGTTTCAGGGAGTCGGAGCTTGCCAAGCGAGCTGAAACCCGGTCCGTTGGAAGTTCATATTTCCCTATCCGTCACACTAGAGAAGTTGGATGGATGAGATGATTTGCGGCAATTGCGTACTGCCGTTGGATTATGCAAACAGCGCGCGACCAACTTCTTTTGGGTGATCGTTCGGAGACAACATGAGCAAGCCGTGGCTTGGCCGATCGCTCCTCATGGAAGAGGGGTGGCCGGTGATAACAGTGTCACCCTGTTGGCCATCTAGAATCCGATCTAAGTCATTCGACTAAGCTGGCGAAGATGGACGGACGCGATTGATTTGCGGCAGTTGCATAACGCCGTTTATTCAATTTAGGGTTTTTAAAACACGCGTGATCACCCCACTTTGGGCAATCGTTTCGATGCGCCTCTGGATTGCCGTGTGAAGTTCGACCAGCTAGGGATGAAGGTGAGTTGCCGGTGAACACACTGGCGCTTCTTTGATCGTACAAAACACGATCTAAGCTGTCCAACTTGGCTGGCTAAGTTGGACGGATGAGATAGTTTTTAGAACGTTATGGTCGGTCTTAGCTCGTTTGAGCTCTTTTTTCAACAGCGCGATCACCCTAACTTCTGGTTAATGACCAGGGATGCTGCGTGTGAACTAAAAGTATCCCGATCAGCTGAGTTAATAGTGGGCCCGCCGGTGGACATTATGGAGGTTGCCTTGTTCCGCTAGGAAGAGGCTAAGCTTGTTTAATTGTGTGGCCAAATCGTGTGGCCGCGATTGCTCTTTAAGACTGACATGGACAATCTAGATTTTCCTTAAGGAATTTAGGCGCGTCGATCGTGCTAAACTTTAATTAAAAACCGCGTTGACACGAAAATCTCTTTATCAGAGAGTGGTGTAGCATGTGCAAGTATTTTCATGCGGGTCTCAATACTTACACTTCGGGAGATTCGTGCTACTCAGCTGTGAGTGAACATTAATCGTCATGTCATGCCAATATTGAGAGTTCTGCTGGGGAACATAACATAGGAAAATACTAGACAGGTAATGCATTAGTAAATAATGCTGGTAGAAAATAAAATTCATAGCATATTTGGGATTGTTGCTATATGCACCATTCTGAGTGAATTATATATATATATACAAATATATTGAATTGCTCAATACATTTGTGAGCGAAGAGGTTTATGCACTCATCACTTTCACATGGCTTCTGTTCCTTTGCAGGATGACAACGCATTAAAAACAGGGTTTCACAATTTTATCCCTGAACTGAAAACCACCATCAACAATCGGTTACACCATGCTTCCCAATGTAGCTTGTGACCGATTACACCTTGCTTCCCAATATAGCTTGTGACTGATTATACCTTGCTTCCCAAAGTAACTTGTGACCGGTTACACCTTGCTTCCCAATGTGGGTTGTGATCGGTTACACCTTGCTTCCCAAATATAGTTAGGATCGGTTACACCTTGTCACGTAATATAGGCTATGACCTGTTATACCTTGATTCTCAACATAAGTCAAGATCGGTTCTACCTTGTCATCTTGTATTGATCATCAAATGATATTCAATAAAGAACCGGACCAACACACTTATGATTTCCCTTTCGATTATGAAACAAGTTCATACATCTACTTCCTTAAACCAATGTAATAACACATAGTTTTATAGGATGAAATCACACCTATATCCCACACATAATCAAGTAACTAAATACATAGATTATGTTCATGTCATATTTACGAAGTTCAAAAGATAAGTGTTATACTTCGTAATTCAATATAATTCCTTGATACTTTGATCATAATGATATGACCAAGTCTAATCACTAAAGTATTATATATATAGCTTCAAATGTTATGTTTTCAATATAATACGACTTGAAAGATACGTTAGGAATAGAAACAAGTCAAGTCAGTATTACTAACCTCAAGTGGAAGGATAATGTCTTCACTGTAGTCGTTACTTCTTCACTTTCTTCAGGTCTTCAGAGTAATACTTGTAAGTCTCAACATTTCTGAAAATACTGGGGGTACCAAAATACACCACCAACTTTTTCGTAGGCAATCTGTATGGACAAACTCAACACAACTCCGAGAGTAAAAACTCAATCAAGGAAAGTATCTAGAGTTATATCTCTATCTCTCTTGTGGTTAGAACATTTACATAATTGAATCCGTGAACCTATGTACTTACAAAGAAAGTTCTTAGATGGTACCAAAGACCAATATCCAAGGATCAATCAAGTCGTATCCAACTAACTAGGTCGGAAGTATCTACTGTGATTGATCAACGCACAACATGTGATATTTTAATTATAAAGATAAACAATATAATGCGGAAAAACAAATAACACAAACACCAAAATTTTGTTAACGAGGAAACCGCAAATGCAGAAAAACCCCAGGATCTAGTCCAGATTGAACACCAAACTGTATTAATCCGCTATAGACACTAGCCTATTACCAATCAACTTCGGTCTGGAATGAGCCTTAAAAGGTATCCCACCGATTATGGTACAGTCACACTCCTTACGCCTCTTGAATCCCAGCAGGACTCTGCGCAATTAATTCCCTTAGACGACGTCATACCAACTAAGAGTTGCTTCAACTCAATTGAAGAATTTAAACCAAATCTGCCTCCCACATATTAAGCCTATAATTGATTTCCTAATTTACGATCGAAACGGATGATCAAATCAAATGTATGATCAAGGTGATGGAAATCGATAGCAACTTGACATAAGTCTGGCTATCCTCAAAATCCGTAATTATGCAACCCGACGTGCAGCCTAGATTATTATCACCTCACAAGCATAAAACTTGCGGAATCACAAAGTTTGAGACGAAGAGAACTTTGTGATTTCTAACTATCTTGGTCAAGTGATAAATCAACGATCGAAAAAGATCAAAATACTCAAGTTATCAAGATAAAATATAACTGGACCTGGCTTCACGAATTCCAATAAAGCCTTGATAGTTGTTAAACCCTAAAAGGGTTTCTGGAGAGGAAAACTCTAGATACAACTAGGACACACCAAAAAGTAGTGTCAGGATTCAAAGATCCCAGTTGCCAAGAGTTCCCCTTATATAGACATTCAAAGCATAGGTTGCTTTAGGTTTAAGATAAGATAGCTTTGGAACCAAGCAAATAATATTCACCATTAGATGAAAATTTTGAATCTTATTCACATAGTAAACCGTAACTGAACCGTGTACAAAGACTATGTCCAACATGGTTAGCCGAAACTAGCCGGTTTGAACTTAAAAGCTTAACACTCATTTTCATGAACACAAAGACATAATCATGTGATCAAATAAGTCTAGTGTATTATAGAGAATTGATTATATGCAAATTATTCCAGAGAAATAATTTAATCGCAATTGAATCATAATCGACATAATTGGTAAATGCACAAAGTATAAATACTTGAGTAGTACGTGAATCGGCTGAGTTAAGGTACGCGGATCGGTTTGCAAACTTATAAGAAAATCCGAGTTCCGGAGTTGAAAAAACTTTTTTGGTTCACGTACCGGTTTGCAAACTTAAGACCTTTACCGGTTCCGGAGTTCACAGAACCTTTTCAGTTTACGTACCGATTTGAGTACTAAACTGGTTCTAGAACATAAAACTATACTGGTTCGCATACCGATTTGAATACTTTAACCCGGTTTCCTTACCACAGTTCCAAAATGATTTGCATATGAATATGCATACCTATCCGGATCACGAAACAAACATATTTTCCCATGATGTGCATACGAATATGCGTATCACACAAATCTGAAAGTCGATATATAGCTACTCCGCTATGTGTACGAGTACATGTAATACGGCTTCAGATATATAACAGTTTTCTCAGTTTGTAAGACTGATAACACTGTCTTGCATTCCGAATATAATAGTTCTATATTTCTCTAAATCAATTCGAAACATTCTTGAATAATATCAATGACACATATCACTGTTCCAGGCTATTTTCGAATGATAAACTTGAATCAAGATTTGGTTTCGAACAATAAATTGTTCTCCATCGAAACCGATCAAGTATGAACAAATGTTCATTAAGCTTAATCATTATATTCCGAGAATTCGTAAACTAAATAAATAGTTCTCGACTCGATATTATTGTCTATGCAAGCTAGTCTAATTAGTTATGTGACAAACATCTCAAGGATAGAAAAGTGTATATAACTTGAGAAATAGGTGGTTCAGTCTTCACTTACCTTTTGTTGATGAAGTTCTCCAAAAGCTTCGGTTGATCTTCGCCTTCAAATGGTAGAACGCAAATGATGACTGGTTCGTTTCTCAACTACACTATCCTAGACCGAGACTTAACTAATTATAGACTAGAAATCAAGATATAGTTTTGACAACAAGTTTGATATAGCAACACTTGTGAGTTCGACCGACCAATGCTCTAACAATCTCCCCTTTGTCAATTTTAGTGACAAAACTATTAATACATATGGATAACAAAAATAAAGCTTCGAAAAACTCCTCGATCCTTCATGCCTTGATTTCCTTGATTTCTTCAACTCTCCTTGCAACTCTTCGTTATTTCAAGTCGTAATGATTTTGAATGTGTTCAACTCAGCATCGTTATTATTGAAGATTTGTAGCTATAACAACATACATTCGTCGTTATACAGAAACATAGTATTATTATCTTACATCTTTTGTATCTCAACTCTGAAGTAATACTACGGTGATATGTTTCTCCCCCTTAATCAATACTTACATCTTTTGTATAATAGGTGAAACCTATTGCTGAATGATTCACTCCCCCTTACATAATGATCCGTAAACCATATGTATGTAGTATGAAACTACTAAATAATTTCCCCCCTTTTTGTCAATAAAATTAACAAAGGTACGAAAATCGCGGGATCATAATGAATACAACCAAAAGATATCTCCAAGTTTAAGGAAGATAGAGATAATAACATAGTTAAAACCAATCTCTAGAGGTCCTAGACTTAATCCTCAAAAAAAAATCTCTGATGGATTTACTAAAAAGGTTATTTCTCACTACACCAAATCCATCTTTTTGCAACATTTCATTTTTCAGGTTTGCAACGTATATATACGTGGCATACATTTATCCGTTGCTGACATTAGAAGATACGTTGCACTAATCCTAATTATTTAAAAGAAAAAAAGAAACTAGGACGCGCTTGCCTTTATTAATATAGTTGAGGGCTTAAAGGTCTTTTGGAATCGTATTATCCTCTCATTTATTCTATTTACCTTATTTTATTTATCTCTCTCCGCCTGTCATTGATTTCTCCTCCTCTCCCATTTTTTCTTTCTCCTCTAACCCTAGAAGGAGATTCGCGAAATCAAAACTCAGGCTTGGAGAAATCAAAACCCAATTATCCTAAACCTAAATCTCATAAATCAAAAGTCACCTTTAGGAAATCAAACCTAATCTATAATATATAACTCACCCAAACCCTAGTAATCGTGTTCTTGTCTTAAGTTAAATGGTTCCGTACGGTGTGTTTGATTCCACCCGGAAATTTCTTTCTCAAGTGATGAACTAATTGATCCTGCAGGGTATAACTCTAATCTTGTTACTTTTTTGTTGTTGTTATTCTTGCTTTTTTGACCTAATTCTATTATGTACAGATTTTGCAAAAAAAATTTCTTTGCTTACTGTAATGGGTAGAGTTTTAAAGTATGGATTTCCTTTTGATTTCGGTTTAGGGGTCATGTGGTGTTGATGAAGTGGTAATGAAGTTCATTACAGATCTAAGTTTTGGTGAGTAAAAAAACCATTTCTGGATGCAAGCCCAGTTGTGTTTTGTTCTGTGAGATGATTATTCAAAAATATATAGTCTAATTTTCTTATTCAAAGGTTTACTTAGTCTAGACCACTAAGTTTCTGTGGATGTATTGCACAGATGGAAACAGGTAGCTATACGACACTGTCCTGCACCAATGGTGTGCTGAAGCACCATATCAGGTATTAATTTTTTCATTTGAATTATCTTGAATGGTTACTTTATCTATGTCTATATGTAACATTAGAATCTCACCGCCATCTATTGTAGATTCCATGGGTTACTTAGTTGATAAAGGCAGATTTGATTATATGAAGGTGGGTGGCATTTGTTAGGGAAATCAAAGCTTAACAAAGAATTTTGTGGTATGCTTCGCCCACTAACATATTGTGTCTCCTAGTTTTCAGTCTCTCTTTAAGTTTACCTTGTAAGTTGTCTTAATCTGTAGAGAGTATTGGAAGAATTATACTCAGGTCAAAGTATTACGAGGATGCAAAACCTTGAAATGAAAGGTGTGGTGTTGCACTGTCCTGTGCAATACAGAATGAAATCGGTTAGTGAAGTGAGTCAGGAGCCAGTTATTTTCAGTTGCTCGGTCGAGGAAAAAGAATCGAGGTACCTTGTACCATCTATGTTTGAAACTTGAGAAAGTCACACACTCCCACTATTTTCTTGTCGATCTAATCATTAAATCTAGGACTAAGATATTTGGAGCAACAACCTATAGTAATATTAACTTTATAGCAATTTTCTTATGTTTCGGTATAGAATTTCATGATCGTGTATTCGAATTAAATTCATTATGTTGTAGAGTGCTGCAAGGTTGAGTGATTGTCTTATCAGGTCAGGGTTATATATCGTTTGTAATACTGGAATTTTGAAAATACCAATACAGATTTTGTAATATATTTTTTTTAATTCTGATAACCTATTTTGCAACGTATATATATGTTGTTTAAATTATTTTATACATTGCATTAATTCTAACTAAAGCAACGGATGCAGCAACATAAGAAACGTTTTTGTAATTATTTTAAGCAACGTTTATATACGTTGCCCATAATTTGTGACGCCGTGTGGGCAACGTACATAAGCGTTGCTTAAATTATTAGCAACAAAAATAAACGTTACAAAATTGGGATTTTGGTGTAGTGTCCAATTCCTCTAGAAAAAGAAATAATCGAAGGAATACAAGGATCGAACTCTCAGATGGTTTGTACAATTCATCTCTCAATATTCATGGTGGGATTACATCTCACTCTGCTACCTAACTCTAGGTAACTTCACCCTTGTATCTAACTTGAGAGTTGCAAGGGTGATTTTTGCGAGATGCTCAAGTCTACTGTAGGTTACCATTTGTCTTGTGTTTGATTTAGCTGTTTTCTTTTTTTGTGAAGGTTGAGTCATTTCTTGACTCCCGGTAACTAATATATCTCTTCTTTATGCTCTGATTAATTCATTTGATCATTGAGCTATGAAGGTAAGAGATATCTGAAAACTGAAAGGTTTTCCTTTTTCCTTGGACCCTCTCTGATCTTTTAATAGGTCCACGAACGTCTGTGTCTTTCTTGTGAGTTTTTAGGGTTTTCATAACAAGGGTGTTCTCTTGTTCGTAAACATATATATTTACATATATTGTTTGTCCATCCCTATTAAAAAAAAATATGGAGAACTCTTCAAGACCTCAGAAAGTTGTGAATCTTGAGATGGAAGAGGACTTTAAAGGATGTGATTCGGTTCAAGACCTTATCTTGAAAAAGATGATGGCAAGGAAGGAGTACAACTCCTATTGGTGAATCTGTCAAGGATTTAACTTTTTCAGAATGACTCAAGGGTGGAATTTGCAAATCTTCAATTACAAATTAATCATCTCCTTGATGGTCAGACCAAAATCCTTGAAAATCAAAAGGCATTGATTCGGAATCAGAAGAAACTCATCTTGGATTGTGTAAAAGATAGGCATCTTGCCCGCATTGTTGATCGGAAAGTTAATGTTCTAACTCATGAACATGGAGTCTATACGGTCAAAAGAATCAAGGATATCAGTGATACCTTTTATGATTGACCCTTTCAAAGGTATAATGTTATCAAAGAAACTTGATTTTTATTTTGTCTAGTAAACTTCTTATGAGAATTTATTCTTGTGTTTTAAGAAGGATAACTAGGGTTTGGTGTAGCCTATATTGTGATTACACATTGCTATTGCCAACGATTTTCATCTTGCAATGTTTTTAGATTTATTTATTTTAATTCTAAAGTTTATTTGGAAGATGATTTTGCAGTATTAATCTTTATTGGTTTTATTTATTGCAAAAATAATTTTATGGGAAATGAGTGTTTACGTCCGTGAACTATGATTATCCCATATATGTCAAAAGTTAAGTCTATTATATGTCATTATGCAAATATTGATGGAAAATAGAATGAGCTTTTGATAACAAAGATTAAGTCTACGGTATCATTATGCAAATATTGATGAAAATAGAATGAATCTTTGAATATTCCGCAGTATTGATCTTTCCCTGATCCACTTCTATGTGAAAGTACTATGCGGCTCCGTAAGTTCTCTTATGTTGAGCATTTCCGATTAAATTAATCATGGGTTCTCTTGTGGTTAATTTAATTGAGTTTTCTGGATACAGATTCATGTTTCATGTAATTTGTTAATGTCCAAAGAAATCCTTCTTTTCTTGTAAAAGTAAGGTCGCTCTTGTTGTTCTTTCGGGAATGACATTTTATGGGGGAGAGTTCTTAATTGAACTTGTGCTTAATTGCTAAATCTTTGTGGGGAGTGCGGCTGTGGAACATTGTAGGAGTTTCTTGTATCTTTATAAACTCCTTGATGAATACACTAAGTTTCGACTATGTGAAATCATCGAAACAAAGTTGATATGTTCTCTTTTAGTCATGAAGTATCTGTATGAAAATTTCATTATGATCCCGCTAATTTTCGTACCTTTGCCAATTTATATTGACAAAAAGGGGGAGAATTATTGTGTAGTTCAAACTACAAATACATATGGTTTACGGATCATTATGTAAGGGGGAATGGTTTTCATTGTGATATGAAGTATTGACTAAGGGGGGGTGATACATATCACCATAGTATTGTTGTCAAAGTTGTAATGCAATTGGACTTTGATGCTGTGTAATAATACTATGACACTGTATAACAATACGAAAACATCTTGTTTTTATATATTGTTATAGCTACGGATATTCAACAACTATGATGCTGAGTTGAACACGTTCAGAATCACTGGAGTACTTGGAAGTGATGAAGATTTCGAGTAATGTTGAAGAACCAAGGAAATCAAGCATTTGGATGAGAAGCTACAAAGTTTATTTATTTTGTAATCCATATGTATTGATAGTTTTGTCACAAAAATTGACAAAGGGGGAGATTGTTAGAGAACTGCTCGGTCGAACTCGCAAGCGTTGCTATCTCAAGCTTGTTTGTCAAGTTTAGTTGTCAAAACTATAAGTCTTGATTTCTAGTCTACTTATAGCTAAGTCTTGGATTAGGATAGAATGTGTAATTAAGCTTTAGGCTTCACGGCGTTCATCGATTGAAGACGAAGAACTCCTAAGGGGAGCTTGTGGAACTTCATCAACAAAAGGTATGTGGAGACTTGAACTCATCTATCACTCAAAAGTCTATCTACTCTATCTTCTATTTGAGACAAAAGTCATATAGATATATAGACTTCGATTATACACATTTGAGATTTCGAGTTGAGTTTAACTCGCTTACATATTTCTCGAAATATGTATTGGTAAGCTTTCGCTTTAACCAAGTTTATCTTATATTCTTGAGAAAAGTCAAAAGATGATCATGTGAAAATCGCCTGATAACATCTTACATGATTTGTGTGAGACAATCATTTGATGTAGACTCAGAATATTTCGTATTGATCATTCGATCACTTGAAAATTGCTTTGAAGCTAATAGTTTGTGTGAGACAGCTATTGTCGTCTTCCGAGAATGTTTCAATGATTCAAATGGGAGTTTAAAACAATTGGATATAAGCACAGTATGCGTACTTGCATATGTGTAATCAAAGTCCGAAAACCATGGTATGCATACCAGTATGCGGAATAATTGGTTTAGTAAAGGTCCGGGAACCAAGTACGCATACCGGTACGCGTACTGGCGTGAGGTTCAAGTTCCGGGACTTTACTGAATTTGGTGGTATGCGTACCAGTTCGCATACTGGCGAATCCAAACTTAGTCTGGCCATTTAGGTATGCGTACCCGTTTGCATACTTGAGTGGGTTATGTTCTAAAATCGGTTTGTTCATGAACTAATACATTTATATAATATGGAATGCAATCTTTTGCAAACCGTGGCTATAATTTTCATGAATCGATTCGAGTGAATCAAAATCGATTTTGCTTTAATTGTGTCTTGTATACTTCTACGAGAATATAAACAATTGAACAACTCTAGAACTAGTTTCATTTGAGTCATTTGAACTAGTTATGGTTAAGATGAATATGGTTGATATGAAATGTTCATATGGCTAACTCCGGTTAACTATTATTGAGCCAACAAAGGTACACACGTTTAGGTACGGTTACTCATATCTAAATGAAGTCACTTTTCATTTGTGTGTAACAAGCTAAGTTCGATCTAACGGTTGAAAGATATTAGCTTGAGTCTAATCAGGTTTTCATTTAACGGTAAATATTGAATGCTTTGTTACCAAGGTAACATTGATTGCAAACCCTGATTTGAAGACTATATAAAGGAGAACTCTAGGAACTGGGAAACCTAATCCCCACACCTCCTGTGTGATACTAGTTGCGACTAGAGTCGATTCTCCTTTAACCTAAGGTTTTTCACGAAACCCTGTAAGTTAACAACTTGAAGACTTCATTGGGATTGTGAAGCCAGACCCAACTATTTTCTCTGTAGTTTCGTGTTATGATCTTGTTGTTTTCTATCGTATTGAGTACTATCTTCTCTAAGATTTGCTCGAGATTTATTCTCCGATAGGAAAGATAAAGAGTAGTCACAAACATCTTCGTCTCATCGTTTGTGATTCCACAATATCTTGTTTCGCTACCATACAATTAAGATTATTATGAGGTGATTGATATTTCTAGGCTGTTCTTTGGGTATATAAGTCCGGTATATCAATTGGTTCCTGTTCACCTTGATTTATCAAAAGACGGAACAAAACTCATAGGTATATCTTTGGGAGACATATTTATCTATTCAATAGACTTTTCTGTGTGAGACAGATTGGTTTATCAAGTCTTTGACTTTGGGTCGTAGCAACTCTTAGTTGTGGGTGAGATCAGCAAAGGGAATCAAGTGCGCAGAATCCGGTGTGGTTCTAGAGGCCTGAGGAACGTGACTATACCTTGATCATTGTGAGATTGGTTAGGGCTCAACTACATTCCAGTCCGAAGTTAACTTGGAGTAGGATAGTGTCTGTAGCGGCTTAATACAATATGGTGTTTAAATTTTGACTAGGTCCCGAGGTTTTTCTGCATTTGCAGTTTCCTCGTTAACAAAACTTCTGGTGTCTGAGTTATTTCTTTTCCGCATTATATTTTCTATATAATTGAAATATCACAGGTTGTGCGTAAGTTCAATCAATTTGGAATCCAACATTTGGTTGTTGATTAAATTGATTGACACTTGGATATTGGTTTTTGATACCGTCCAAGTTATTTCTTATATTCAATCAGGCTCGCAAATTCCTATTTGTTTGATTGCGGATTGAATTGAGAAATTGAGATATAACTCTTTGATATACTTTTCTTAAGATTGAGTCTGAATGTGTAGTTGATTCTTTTAAAAATATATTGGAGTTAGTCCATACAGATTGCTAAGCGAAATATTGGGTGTGGTTGTTAGACCCCCGCTTTTTCACAAGTTATTCCAAGTCCGGGAACCATAGTATGCATACCCGTATGCGTACTGGTTTGTTAGTTTAATTCCGGGAACTTAGTATGCATATCCGTATGCGTACCGGCGTAAGTTCAAGTCCGGGAATTTAACTGAGTTTGGTGGTGTACGACAGTATGCGTACCCGTTTGCATACTGGCGAAGCCAGACCAAATCCGGGTACTTAGGTATGCGTACCCGTTTGCATACTTGAGTGGGTTATGTTCTAAAATCGGTTTGTTCATGAACTAATACATTTATAAAATTAGGAATGAATTCTTTTGCAAACCGTGGCTATAATGTTCATGAATTGATTCGAGTGAATCAAAATCGATTTTGCTTCAATTGTGTCTTGTATACTTCTATGAGAATATAAACAATTGAACAACTCTATAACTAGTTTCATTTGAGTCATTTGAACTTGTTGTGTTAAGATGAACAAGGTTGATATGAAAGTGTTATTATGGCTAACTTCGGTTAACTATTGTTGAGCCAACAAGGTGTACACGTTTAGGTATGGTTACCCATATCTTAATGAAGTCACTTTTCATTTGTGTGTAACAAGCTAAGTTCGATCTAATAGTTGAAAGATATTAGCTTGAGTCTAATCAGGTTTTCATCTAACGGTTAATATTGAATGCTTTGTTACCAAGGTAACATTGATTGCAAACCCTGATTTGAAGATTATATAAGGAAGAACTCTAGCAACTGGGAAACCTAATCCCTACACCTCCTGTGTGATACTAGTTGCGACTAGAGTCTATTCTCCTTTAACCTAGGTTTTTCCTAAAACCATTATAGGTTAACGACTTAAAGACTTCATTGGGATTGTGAAGACAGACCCAACTATTTTCTCTATAGTTGCGTGTTCTTATCTTGCTTTGTTATATCGTATTGAGTACTATCTTCTTTAAGATTTGCTCGAGATTTAATTTCCGATAGGCAAGATAAAAAATAGTCACAAACATCTTCGTCTCATCGTTTGTAATTCCACAATATCTTGTTTCGTTACCATACGATTAAGATTATTGTGGGGTGATTGATGGTGGTTTTTAGTTCAGGGATAAAATTGTGAAACCCTGTGTTTAATGTGCCATCATTCTGCAAAGAAACAGAGCCATTTAAAAGTGATGAGAGCTTAAGCCTCTTTACTTACATGTGTATTGAGCAATTCAGTATACTCATATATAAAATTGATCCAGAATGGTGCATGTAGCAACAATCCCAAATATTCTGTAAATTTTATTAACCTCCTGCCTGCACTATTCATTAATGTATAGCTTATTGAGTATTCTTTCCTATGCTACGTTCCCTAGCTGAACTCTTAATGCTGATATGACATGACAATAAGTGTTCACTCGCAGCTGAGTAACATAAATTTCCCGAAGTATCAAGATTAAGACCTGCATGAAAGTACTCCGATGGAAGTACACTGCGCTGCTCTCTGAGAATAAAATTAAAGAATTTTGTGTCAACACACAAAATTTATAAAATTTGAATAATTTTGTGACAGCTCGCAAAATTCAAACTTTAACCTAATTAATTTTCAAAAATTAGGTTTTTGCGGCACACGCTTTTAATTAAAAAGTTGGATGGTCAACGCGCTTAAATTCCTTAAGAAAAATAAGCCTAGACTGTCCATGCCAGTCTTAAAACAATCACGGCCACACGATTTGGCCGGCCAATTTAACGGGCTTAGCCTCCTCCCAGCGAGACCAAGCAAACTCCATGATGTCCATAGGCTTACCTCTACTATTCCATCCAATCAGAATGCTCTTAGCTCGCCAGCAACATTCCTGATCTCTTGCTAAAAGTAGGCTAGTCGCGCCATTGAAAAAGGGTTTAACGAACAAAGACCGGCCGTGATAGTCTCAAATTCATCACAGCCGTCTAACTTAACCAGCCTAGTTGGATGGATTAGATCTTGTTTCGAGCGTCCAATGAGTTGTCGGTATGCTTACCGGCGACCTGCCTTCATCCTTGGCCAATCGAGCTCTCCCAACCTGCAGGCAGCATATCAAATCGAATAGCCCAAAGAAGGTTGGCCGCGCAACGTTCAAAACCCTAATTGATGTCAGTGACAGCATATTATTGTCGCAAAAAGATCTTGCCCGTCCAACTTGGCTAGCCAAGTCGACTGGCCAAGATCCAATTTTGCCGGTCAATGAAGTGCCAGCATGCTCGCCAGCGGTCTGCCTGCAGCCCTGACCAATCGACTTGCTCAAGCTAGCAACTAGCGCCTTAAATCGATTTGCCACACGGATTTTAAAAACCTAAATTAAATCAACGGCAGTATGCAACTGCCGCAAATCATCTCGGACGTCCAACTTCGCTAGCCGAATCGACCGACCTTGATCTTATTTTAGGCGACCAATAAGATGTCGCCGTGACTACCGGCCATCCCTCTTCCATAAGGAATGATCGTCCAAGCCGCGGCTTGCCTATATGGCTCCCAAATGGTTTCCCAAATCATCTCAGCCACTCAACTTGGCTAGCAAATTTAACCGATCTAAATCTAACTTGGGACGACTGATAGGATGTTAGAATGGCTACCAGTCATCACTCTCCTATAGGAACCAACCGGCTCACCTTTGGCGTTCATGAATAACTCCTAGCAACTTCCTGAAAATGGTCGGTCATGCTCCTTTTAAGACATTAAGCTCCGCGACTGACTTAAACGAGCTTTACACAACGATGCTCCATGAACATCGATTATTTTGAGCTGCTTGCTTAAAAGCGATGCCTCATATGCATCGATTACAAACGATGTTTTAGAAATATCGATTCCACACATAATTTTATTATTTGACCTAAAAGCGTTGCATGCTGCTTTAGCGGCAAGTCTCACAACTTGACCCACTCAGTAGCCTGATGTATATATTTTTCTACATAAATACTCGAGACATCAAACATGTCACAAACTGGGGGATGATCACCAGGTTATTGGTCTGGCGGTTTACAGCGTGCGGCGTGCAACACGCCCATTACGAGAAAGTGTCAGGAAAGGCGGACGATTGATAACAGTAAAAGAGTAGTGGGGGTAAGGTTGACCGGTCATCCCTCATGATAAAGACGTGATGGCCACCACTTTCATACAATCCCCACTTCTCCACTACTTAACTACCTCCATTTCCTATAAGATCAGGTGCGCTCAATCATGACTTGTATAAATAGGTTTTCAACCTATTTCGACAAAAAAAAAACTGTTATCAACACAAGTATCCATAAACCACATTCTGATACAAGTCATAAAACAACCACACCTTCATCCTGATTTCAACACCTTCTTTGCTTCCCTCCCTAAGATCAACCCTTCTCCTTCGTTTTGTGACCAAAGCAAGACTGGAACGACCATTTCTTGGTTTAGGCCAGAATTGTATAGATTGATCTCTCGAATATAAAGTACTCCGGTGCAGTGCATTTGTTTAGGGTTTAGATTCTTTTCTCGGCGGCACACCCAAATTTACCATTTCCAGCAGAATAAGTTTTTACCCCCAAAAAAACTGGCGACCACAGTGGGAGATTAATCTCTCGGTTGCGAAGTTAATTTCTCAATTTTCATTTCAATCCTCCTAATTTCAAGATGGTAGATCTTAGGTCTGGATCAGCAACTAATCCCAATGTTACTAGCGCTGACAACACCCCTGGCATCAACATTCTTGCCGGTGACACCAATGTACCGCCCGCCATCACAATCAACGCATCTCGTGGTGTTATATCCTCTACCACCAATACCAGCGGTGCAGGAAACATTCCCTCCGAAGTCACACCTCCTATCACCAGAGCCAGAGTCGCTGCCACCCTTCCCAATGTTTCTTCGAGCATAATGCTCCCAATTGTTACTAGAGCTACTACCACTCCTCCATCAGGACGAGAGGATGGAGGAGCAAAAGGAAGCCAACCCCCTATTACCATTGTTGATTTGATGGAAAGACAAGAAGTTCTCGCTAAATCTCAGACAGACATGGCTACAACTCAGAAAGAGGTACTTACTTTCCTCAAGACACTACCAGAGCGTCTACCGCAAGAGTCACGTCAACCCCAGATGGAGTTGACAAGGAATACTTTTAACACCCCAGGCGCAAGCACTTCAGCGGGACACGCCTTTATAGATGAAGAGGCTCGCGTTGCTCCTGAACGCCCATTGGAAAGGACTCAGCAATTCAATTTCATCACACGTGAGGATCTGGAATGACTTCTCCAAAATCGAGGCAAAGAAAACCCGGCGGACATGCACCGGCATCAACCTCCTTATCCTCCTGATGTGCAAAGAGTTCCTCTTCCGAGGGGATACTCTTCTCCTCAATTTTCCCTTTATGACGGTACCGGTAACGCTCGTGAACACATCTCTCGTTTTCTGGAATTCTTAGGAGAGCATGAATACAACCATGGCCTCCGCCTGAAAGAGTTTTCAAATTCGCTTACCGGGAGAGCGTATACCTGGTACAACAACATTGCACCAAACAGCATATCCAACTGGTGTGAGATGGTTACCGCTTTCTACAAGAAATATTTTTTCGTGTCTGAGCAAATAACTTTTTCAGACTCGGGAAGAATGTTTCAACGAAACAATGAGCATCCAAATGATTATGTCAATAGATTCAGGATTCAGGCACTGGATTGTCATGATCCAAATGTGACTGAACAACAGTTGGTGGAGTTCTGCATTAACGACATGGTTCCCATCTATCGCTCTTTACTGGAGAACCTGCGCTTCCAGACATTCTCTGAACTCCATGAAGCTGCTAACCGGTCGGCTACAAAAGCACCAGCATTGCTGGAAAGAACCAGACCCGCCAGGAACGAAGATGTGCATGAGACTCGAGGGAACAGACATCTCATCAACAAACAATATAATACCGGGCCCTCTGTAAGTGTAGTGGGTGAAGAAGGAAAGAGGAAAGCTACAGATGCAGAACAACAACCCAAACGTGCTGCACCAGCGCAGCAGACGTCTCAAACTCGGAAAGCTGCGGCTAAAACGCCTGCACAACAACAAGAAACAGGAGAGGCTGCTCTGACCTTCCAATTTCCGATTGAAGAGGTAATCGAACTCCTAGATTCATGGATTCAAGATGACGCCATCAAGCTACCTCCTCTCAGACGTCCACCAACTGAAGAATGAATGGAAAATCCCAAATATTGCCGTTACCATAGGTTCGTCAATCATCCAACTAGTGACTACAACAAATTGAAGCGCATTTTTAAGGAAAAGGTGGATGCAGGAGAACTTCAATTAGGCACTGAAGGAGTTCACAGAGATCCTCTTCCCGTTAGGAGCTGCATGATTTCTGGGGACTCCGTCCACAAAACCGTACAGTTTATGATGGAGCATTTATGCGAGATTCTATATTTCTCCAAGGCGCAGCGTCAATACTTATTTGCAGCCCTTAACTGTGTTGTATCAGGCAAGCGGATGTTTCTATCCAAAGAAGCTACTCCCAAACTCCGACCTCTCTTGGAAAGTACAACTGATAAATGCAACTGAGGACTCTTAACCGCTGATCACCTCAAAGGCGTCGAGTTCGATAGCGCACTGATCGATGCAGCCTCTGACTTTAACATCGTCACTATCAAGACTTTGAAGGATGGGGGAATTTCGAAACAAGAAGCTATCCACTGCCCAACTGTAATCAAAAACTCAGAAGGGGAATCCAAAGATGCTTAGGGTATGTTAATCTTGAGATCAAGATAGGAGATGCTTTGACACATGCCAAGTTTCGTATTGTCAAGGAATACCCTAATTATGATATGGTTCTGGGGCGCTCATGGATACATAGCAACAAAGCAAAGCTAGGAGTATGTCCTTTGCCAGTGAATGTACCTGAAAGGATCTCGAACAGGCCGTCCAACCCTGAAGACTACTTGTTGCCCTATCAACAACTCGCAAATGTGACGCAACTACCTGGAGAGAGCGCAACAACATTTGTTCGCAGATTCCGGACACAAGTAAGTCTTATTGAACAACCCCTTTTTCAACCAGTCACTCCTCCTTCCGCCAAAGCATGGGGACTCAATCCGATTGTTAACCCTGCTGTCACTAGGAGATGTGAATGGGATGCTGGGCCTTTCAAATGTTTAGAAGCTGTCTCAGTCAAAGATAATGAACATAAGAATCAAGTAGCTGTGCAACACCCAAACCCATTTCAAGTTGGATATATGGTAGTGAGGGTTGCTGCTCAACCTGCTCCGTCCGATTCTGCAGAAGGGAAGACGAGCCGTACCTAGTGGATGAAGTTATCTTGGGAGGTTACTGCAAGCTCATCAATGCTGACAAGTTAGAAGGCGTGGTAATGCACGCCCGGTGGCTCAAACCCTTCAATACCTAAGATGTCATGCTGTCTTTTCCCTCTAACGTTCCCTTTAGTATTTCCTTTAGCAATTTCCCTTTTTCATGCAATATTTGTAATTCCTCCAAAATGATTGTACTGCTTGCATTCATAATTGGGGTTTCAATTCATCAGTTAATCGAAGCATCATTTCCTTTAATTTTTTTTTTTTTTACTCCCGAATCATCTCAAAGCGAAGTCTCGTGTAAACCCAAACCCTCAAAAAATTATTACCCATTAATTCGAAATCAAAAATCAAACCATGAAAGAGACATCTCATATCTTTCAATACCGAAGAGGGGAATATGTAAAGGAAAAGAAAGAACAAGATATTCAAAGAAAAAGGAAATCATCAAGCAGCAGCACATTCTTCCTAGAGCAAGCATCTTTTGTATCCCGAAGAGAAGTCTGCTTCAACGATGAGACAGTCTCTCAATCACCACCTCTCTTCGCCTGACGAGATCCCTGGAAGAAGTTTTGCAGTCTGCAATTTTTCGGATTTTGGAAATCCCTTCACGGAACCAGTGAATCCGAAATTAGCACACGTGATACTCCCAGATAGCGAATATTTCTTCAGAAACGACGTGTCCAACTACATTGCAGGCACCATCAATTAGAGATAAAGCTTCCTCACCTAACAAATACGGCTCTTGGATTTCTTGTTTATGGAAGTGCATCATGCTTCTTTTACGTGTTTGGGAATACAATTCTACATACTTAACTGATGTATGGATCCCACCAGATAACACACGTGATGTACAAGGGAAATATCGAATAGGAAGTTACAGGTTCGTGGCCGAGTCCTCCATCGTCATTGTTGCTTCCCCTACTTCGAGTTTTTGTTATTAGGGTTACATATAATAAATATCATTGTGGAAGTGGTGTCCGTTCACATGAAAGGAAAGCACATCACCACTTATGTGCCGTCTTCCCATATGTCACATCACCTCAATAGAATGGGGAGAGCTCATATTGGAAAATCAGGATACTAATTATGACATTCGAGGAATGAATATAATATGCGTAGATTTTGCAGTAACCTTACCGAAGAGTGCTACATCTAAAGTTTCAAGATACCGCAATCTTTCTAAGAATCTGGATTTCTTATCAGGAGGTTTCATTCACTTATCCAACTGGAAGCATAAAATCATGAAGACAGCATGGATAAAGAACTATTATTTGATAAAGTCCAGGCTACAATCACATAAACAAAAAATCACTTAATATCAAAAAGCATCTGCAAGCTACGAAAAGATGCTCATCTATGAAAGGAAATAACAAAGTGGGAAATCTAGTTATCAGCATTAACACAGGGATCAACGACGCCTTCACTGGAGTCCTCTTTGGAAGCTGCTTCAACATCTTTTTCATAAGCCGCTCCTACATACTCTTTAAAAGCTGCCTCAACCTCCCTTTCGGAAGCTGCTTCGACCTCTTCCTTAGAAGCCGCTTCAACATCCTCTTCATAAGACGCTTCAACATTCTCTCCAGGAGTCGCTTCAACATCTCCCATAGAAGCTGCACCAACATCCACTTCGAAAGCTGCTTCAACATCTTCTCCATAGGCCGCTCTTATGTACTCTCCGGAAGCTGCCCCGAAATCTTTTTCAGAAACTGCTCCAACAGCCTTTTGAGGATGTTTCGATTCGTCCACATCATAATCGAGAATTATGACGCCGTTATGAATAGGGTAATCATGTTTATTTTCACTTGGAGGCTGCATATGCTTAATCCTTCGTCGCTTTAGCCGGGCCGTAAATCTTTCAGCTCTGGCACTTGTTGACTGAGACGCTTCACCGCGCCTCCACTTTTCCTCCATGCTAACCGAAGCCAGGAAAGCTTGAACACTCTCTCGAACGATGCGTAAATGTGCGAGAGGTATACCCTGTATGGCCCGACCAGCTTCATGAAATGGAGGATCTATTTTAGCTAATACTTCATCGAATGCTGTAACCCTGGGTTTGTCAACTTCAAAACTCTTCTCTGGAGAATTAGAAGAATAAACATCACCAGGAGTTCCCATCATGTACTGCATAAAAGCGTTATGGTTATATCAATAACCGACGTGGTAAAAAAAGAAAACTACAAGAGAACACAAAGCAATACCTGGAAAGAAGAAGAGTGCAACTCTGTGATGATCGGTATGAAAAGAAAGGATCAAGTGCTCCCTTTTATATTCCGCAAATCGGCAAGATCCGGAGAAGGAAACGACTCTCTACCTATCATGTATAAAGGCTTCAGATGCGGGATATCAACCGATTAATGCTTATATACCTGGAGACAATTGACGTATGCTAGGAGGACGATCACTGTGTGCTTTGATACTTCATTAAACGTGTCTTGCTCAAAGACCGAGCCGGCCTCTATCCCGGTAACGTGTGTCAAAATTTTCTTGTGAATTTTCTTGACTATCACCATCTAGTGCTTACCCCGCAACAATGTTACTGTTACGTGCTGAGCAGGGGACTTAATGTTGATGGTGGTTTTTAGTTCAGGGATAAAATTGTGAAACCCTGTGTTTAATGTGCTGTCATTCTGCAAAGAAACAGAGTCATTTAAAAGTGATGAGAGCTTAAGCCTCTTTACTTACATGTGTATTGAGCAATTCAGTATACTCATATATAAAATTGATCCAGAATGGTGCATGTAGCAACAATGCCAAATATTCTGTAAATTTTATTCACCTCCTGCCTGCACTATTCATTAATGTATAGCTTATTGAGTATTCTTTCCTATGCTACGTTCCCTAGCTGAACTCTTAATGCTGATATGACATGACAATTAGTGTTCACTCGCAGCTGAGTAACATAAATTTTCCGAAGTATCAAGATTAGGACCTGCATGAAAGTACTCCGATGGAAGCACACTGCACTGCTCTATGAGAATAAAATTAAAGAATTTTGTGTCAACACACAAAATTCATCAAATTTGAATAATTTTGTGACAACTCGCAAAATTCAAACTTTTACCTGATTAATTTGCAATAATTAGGTTTTTGCAGCCCACGCTTTTAATTAAAAAGTTGGCTGGTCGACGCGGTTAAATTCCTTAAGAAAAATAAGCCTAGAGTGTCCATGCCAGTCTTAAAACAATCACGGCCACACGATTTGGCCGGCCAATTTAACGAGCTTGGCCTCCTCCCAGCGAGACCAAGCAAACTCCATGATGTCCACCGGCTTCTCGCTACTATTCCAGCCAATCGGAATGCTCTTAGCCCGCCAGCAACATTCCCGATCGCTAGCCATAAGTAGGCTAGTCGCGCTATTGAAAAAATCTTTAACGAACTAAGACCGGCCGTGATAGTCTCAAATTCATCACGGCCGTCTAACTTAACCAGCCTAGTTGGATGGCTTAGATCTTGTTTCGAGCGGCCAATGAGGTGCTGGTATGCTTACCGGCGACCCGCCTTCATCTCTGGACGATCGAGCTCTCCCAACCTGCAGGCAGCACATCAAATTGAATAACCCAAAGAAGGTTGGCCGCGCAACGTTCAAAACCCTAATTGATGTCAGTGACATCATATTATTGTCGCAAAAAGATCTTGGCCGTCCAACTTGGCTAGCCAAGTCGACTGGCCCAGATCCAATTTTAGACGGCCAATGAAGTGCCAGCATGCTCACCAGCGGTCTGCCTGCAGCCCTGACCAATCGACTTGCTCAAGCTAGTAACTAGCGCCTCAAATTAATTAGCCCAAAGTAGGTTGGCCACATGGCTTTTAAAACCCTAAATTAAATCAACGGCAGTATGCAACTTCCGAAAATTATCCCGGCGGTCCAACTTCGCTAGCCGAATCGACTGGCCTAGATCTTATTTTAGGCGACCAATAAGATGTCGCCGTGACCACCGGCCATCCCTCTTCCATGATGAATGATCGGCCAAGCCACGGCTTGCCTATATAGCTCCCAAACGGTTGCCCAAAAGTGGCTAGTCACGCTGCTTATGGGAATTTTGATAGATTCAACGGCAGCTATTAACTGCCGCAAATCATCTCAGCCACTCAACTTGGCTAACCAATTTAACCGATCTAAATCTAACTTGGGATGATCGATAGGATGTTAGAATGACTACCAGTCATCACTCTCCTATAGGGACCGACCGGCTCACCTTTGGCGTTCATGAATATCTCCTAGCAACTTCCTGAAAATGGCCGGTCATGCTCCTTTTAAGACATTAAGCTCCGCGACTGACTTAAACGAGCTTTACACAACAATGCTCCATGAACATCGATTATTTTGAGCTGCTTGCTTAAAAGCGATGCCTCATATGCATCAATTACAAATAATGTTTTTTAAATATCGATTCCACACATAATTTTATTATTTGACCTAAAAGCGTTATATGCTGCTTTAGCGGCAAGTCTCACAACTTTACCCACTCAGCAGCCTGATGTATATATTTTTCTACATAAATACTCGAGACATCAAACATGTCACAAACTGGGGGATGCTCACCAGGGTATTGGTCTGGAGGTTTACAGTGTGCGGCGTGCAACACGCCCACTACGAGAAAGTGTCAGGAAAGGCGGTCGATTGATAACAGTAAAACAGTAGTGGTGGTAAGGCTTACCGGTCATCCCTCATGATAAAGACGTGATGGTCACCACTTTCACACAATCCCCACTTCTCCACTACTTAACTACCTCCATTTCCTATGAGATCAGGTGTGCTCAATCATGACTTGTATAAATAGGTTTTCAACCTATTTCGACAAAAAAAAAAGTGTTATCAACACAAGTATCCAGAAACCACATTCTGATACAAGTCATAAAACAACCACACCTTCATCCTGATTTCAACACCTTCTTTGCTTCCCTCCCTAAGATCAACCCTTCTCCTTCGTTTTGTGACCGAAGCAAGACTGGAACGACCATTTCTTGGTTTAGGCCAGAATTGTACAGATTGATCTCTCGAATCTAAAGTACTCCGGTGCAGTGCATTTGTTTAGGGTTTAGATTTGTTTCTTGGCGGCACACCCAAATTTACCATTTCCAGCAGAATCAGTTTTTACCCCAAAAACACCGGTGTATCAATTAGTTCCTGTTCACCTAGATTTATCAAAATACGGAACAAAACTCATAGGTATTTCTGTGGAGAAAGATTTATCTATTCAATAGGCTTTTCTGTGTGAGACAGATTTATTTATCAAGTCTTCGACTTTGGGTCATAGCAACTCTTAGTTTTGGGTGAGATCAGCTAAGGGAATCAAGTGCGTAGAGTCCTGCTGGGATTCAGAGGCGTAAGGAATGCGACTGTACCTTGATCAGTGTGAGATTGGTTAGGGCTCAACTACATTCCAGTCCGAAGTTAACTTGCAGTAGGCTAGTGTCTGTAGCGGCTTAATACATTGTGTTGTTCAAATCTTGACTAGGTCCCGGGGTTTTTCTGCATTCGCGGTTTCCACATTAACAAAATTTCTGGTATCTGTGTTATTTCTTTTCCACATTATATTTTTTATATAATTGAAATATCACAGGTTGTGCGTAGTTCAATCAATTAGATAATCCAACCTTTGGTTGTTGATATAAATTGATTGACACTTGAACATTGGTCTTTGGTACCATTCAAGTTGTTTCTCATAATAATCAGGCTCATGGATTCTATCTGTTTGATTTGCTGATTACATTGAGAAACAGAGATACAACTCTTAGATATATTTGATTTAGTCTGACTGTCTAGTTGATTCTCTTGGAATTATATTGGAGTTTGTCCATGCAGATTGCCTAAACGAAATATTGGGTGTGGTTGTTAGACCCTGGCTTTTTCAATAAATACTTATCGCTCATCCTAGGAGATTAAAAAGATACAAGCATCCCCTTTAAAATTCCACAGCTACACTCCCCACAAAGATATAGCAATTAAGCACAAGTTCATCTAAGAACTCCCCCTCATCAAATGTAATACCCAAGAGAAAAACATGAGTGAACTTACTTTTATGAAAAAGAAGAATTTTGGTGGACATTAACAAATCACAAGGATTTGTATCCATAGTATCGACATAAATTAATCTCAAGGCCAGGTATGAACAAAGAGATAATCTTACTCGATTTTACTCAACATTAGAGAATCTTACGGAGTGTGTCAAGCAGCATAACACAAAAGTGTGATCACAAGAAGATAAATATTGCAAGAATAATCTCAAAGAGTTTGTTCTATATTCCGTTTATATAAACATAATAGATTTAACTTCTGAGCATATATGAAATATTAGCTCGATTCACGAAAACGTAAGGCACAATATTTCATAAGAATTTTGCAATTATTAAACCAATAATGATTACATACTGCAAGTTCATCTTCCAACAATTATAGATTTTAAATAAATAAATCTAAAAACATGCAAGATGAAAAACGTTGGAAATAGCTACGTGTAATCACAATCATTGTTATACCAAACCCTAGTTATCTTTCTCAAGAATAAAATCCTCAAAAGAAGTTTCCTGGATAAGAGGACAATTTTTCGGAAAATTCGAGAATAATCCTACTACTGTTTCAGCTGAACTTCATATGGATTTGACACATTTAGCAATTTAATTGAAGGATTCAAAGCTAAAATATCATCAAAGTTATTAAAACCATAATAGGTTTTACATTTCAACACAAGAAGTTCAAAAGAAAACAGTCATAACATATGAAAATATGATAAAGAAACCAACTATGCATGATTGCGATAAAATCCTCAGCAATCCTACAGATTGGTTCTGCCAAATCTGGATGAACACTTAAGGAATAATCCAGCTGCTCCTGCATGCATTCAATTCTTTGTTGAATAAGAGCAACTTCAGGGTTTTGAGCCGGGGTTTTACTCATCTTTTCAATGCTTTCTATGATCAAGGCTTTTGGGCCTCCAATGCTGGTTCCAAAAGGAGAAATGCTGTTCTGACTGCAAATCCTTGGAATGAGGAAAGAAAATCTTGGAATCTTCTTAGGAATATGTCTTACACTTATCATCTGACGAATAATAAGTCCACAAAAATCAATATCTCTCCCTTGTGCAATATAGTAAACCAATTCAGCAAGTGATATGGTCCACCACAACTTGTCAATGGTGCTAGGCATCAAGTTTACCACAACCAATTTTCCAGCATCCTTTAGGAATAACTCAGCATCATTGATATTGATTTTTCCATCCTTCCAAGGTGCAGTTTTTGTAAGTAGGATAATAACAAGCTCATTATGGGTGGGTCTCCAGTTTTACGGTTGCGTAACTTGAAAGGAACCATCCGTGGCAAGGATAAGAGTTCAACAACTACTTCTCGATTCACAACAAAAGTCTTATTGTTGACTAAGGTCTTGAAGGTACAGTTAACAGTATCAGGCACATGTAAATTTGCATAAAATTGGGCCGTCATTTCTAGGTGTGTTGTTCCCATAAGATGAAGAATTATACCCCATTCGTGATGACTAAAAAACCCTGGAAGATGTTCTACTCTAAGTTTTGATGCATCATATATTCTTTCCATAATGGGAGTTTTGGTGCTATATTCCCTATATAGGTCACGAGTAGCTTTGTTGATGAACTCGATTTGCATGCTTGGATAAAAGTAAGATTCATCACGTTTTCTAGAGCTTGAGCTTTCACCACGAAGGATTCTTTTCCTAGACATTTTTGATGAAGAAACTCTTAAAAATTAGGTGAAGAACTTACCGGGTTTGTGAACTGTCGTCAATGGTGCTGCTATGGAATGGGAGAAAAGAGATGACCCCTTGAACATAAAGAGTTCACAAATTCAAAGATACCAAAATCACTCAAGATGGTTGAGAAATGAATTTTGGGATACAGATGGGTTGCGAACCCTTTGGTTCCACAGAGAGTTCTCGAACTGTCTAGAGGAGAGTGATAATAAAAACTAGAGGAATGATTTCTCTTTTAATGTGCAGGGATCCGAATCGACTTTGCTAGTTCTGGTACTAGATCCAACCTGTTCAGTTTTGCGTCCATGTTCACCGTAGGTGAGCCACACATGTATAGTCACGAGCTAAAAGGTTTAGCTATTTATCATTTTTCATGAGCAATCATTTTTAGCTCAATAAATTAATCCAGTGGATATTTAGAGCACAAAAAAATGACTTCCTCAATATGACACCTCGTCAAAAGATTGCTTTTGAAGGACACTAAATAAATTATTTTTGTGGAGCAAAGCTCAACACGCAAAATATTTATAAAACATTTTTTAACAGAAATCTGAGAGCACGGTTTCTTCGATCAGACTCCAAGAGAGAACTTTCTTCCAGCTGCTTTTACACCCAGATGAGTTGTGAAAGACCCAAGAGTCTGAATTTTTAAGAGCCTTGCAAGACTTTTGAAAGATACTTAAAATAAATTTTTTGTGTCCTTGATGTCTTGTTTTGCAATTTTTTAATAACAATGTCTGGAGATAGCGTTTAGCACTATGTAAGGCAACTCTCTTGGTGTAGGGAGACATCTTAACGTTTTCACTAAAAAAAAACATACAATTATTTTGACAAGATACATCAGGGTTTGACCAATGAATTGAGTCATGTTCCAAAAAGGTTTTCTCGGTTAGATGAGGCTTACACTCCTTTTGTATCACATCCAGTTTACAACTCTTTGTGCTACACAAGAAGGGAGCAGTGCACTCACTTATCAACATATCAATTTCAACCTCAACATGAACATTATTCATCATAATATGATTTAGCCTATCGAGAGAGTCTTGTTCTTTCTGGAGAAATATCTCAACATCAAGAGAGAGATTTTCAAGTTGCTTTTCAAGCCCTGAAAGTACTTCAAGGGCTTTTAAACCTGAAGGAGGTTTAGAAAGAATTTCTTCTACAAATTTAATTAAATCAGTCTTGGAAGAGAATTTTGAATCCCCTGGATCTGGTGGTACGTTTATCGAGATTTCGTCTCTGTCCTTATCGTCAGACTGCTTCAAACACATACTTATTAGGTCTTAACATAGGCAATCTTTGTGAACAAACTCAACATAACTCCTAGAGTAAAAACTCAATCAAGGAAAGTTTCTAAAGTTATATCTCTATCTCTCTTGTGATTAGAACGTTTAAAGAATTGAATCCGTGAACCTAATTACAAAGAGAATTCTTGGACGGTGAACAACCACTATACGTACTGATTTATTTAGATTTTCGTATTGTTAACAAAGCAAAATTTTACTACTCCCTCTGTCTTTTTTATCTGTCCTAATTTCTACTTTGGTCTTTCTTTTTTTATTTGTTCGCTCTGTTTATAGACATATTTTTTCCTTAAACTATCAAATATACCCTTTATTTTTTATTACCATAATTTTTTTTTAATATAAACTTAATTCAAAATCTTATATATTATCACCATGTATAAGGGAAAAATCTATTCAATATCTTTGTATTAATCATCATTCCCTTTTTAAATAAAAACATTTATGGATAGTTATATCCAAAGAGGAAATAATCTACACTTTCACTTTTCAATTTTTTTCCTTCTCAAATGAAAATTCCAAAAGCTCTAAAAAGAAATTTCCCTCTCAAATAAAAATTCCAAAGGCCCTAAAATTTGAGTGCGAGAAACTAAAATGGAGGGAATTTTTTTTCTTACGACGAGTTAAGAGGAGTGCATCTCGTTCTAATTGTGGATTCCATAATAAAAGCAGTTTGTTTTTATTTTTAAAAAATATTTCCTAATATAATAATACTATCCAATTTATAATTTTTAATTAATATATTAATTTTAGTTTTGGTATTAACATAACATTAAATAGGTCTAGTCAAGGGGTATTCATAACACTTTATAAGATTTCCTTAATATTTTGACAAAATCGATTAGGACTCTTAATTTAAGACGGAGGGAATAGTATTTATTTTGCCTGGAAATGTGATGTCACGGTGACAAGGACTAATTAACCAAGAAACGGCTTTCTGTCGCCAACCAGATTTACCATAAAAAAAACAACCTAAACTAACGAGCAGTGCTGTCCCGCGCAGCTGCGCGGGAAAGCTTAATAAGCAAACAGTTTCGGTGCCGTTGGATCACGCTATCCACCGTTTGATTAATTTGAGTTTGCCTTTTTGAAGTGAATACAGCTGTCAAACTTTTGAAATTAGAGATAAAGATATCCATATCTAGGGCTGCAAAGGAACCGTCCCGTCCCGTGGAACCGTATCGGAACCGCAGGAACCGTCCCGGAACCGCGGTCAGACGGGACAGGTACAAGTACCAAAAACTAGTACCGTGCCTAGAATAGGTACAAGTAACGGTTCTAGGCTATTCCCGTTCCGTCCCATCCTGTAGTACCGAGCAACAAGTAATAACGTCTAATAATAGTTAGGGTTTTTGAAAACTAATTAGTTTTTGTTCATTTCTATTTAGTTTTTGTTGATTTCTTTAGATGTGAAACTGATTGTAATTTTTTGGTTTTTGATTTTAGGGTTTTGGAATTTTTGGTGTGGTTTATAACTTCATTTGAACTTAGAACTTAGAAGATTTTTTGTTTTATTTTCTTTTTTATAATTTTACATACGCTACGGGTAAAGAACCGGTACCGTCCCGTCCCGTACCGAGTTAAACAGGTATAGGTCCCGTCCCGTCCCATATTGCACAGGTACAGGTACAAGGTACAGGTACCGGCCATAGGGAGGTACATGTACTGAGCTAGGCAAAAACCCGTACCGTCCCCTCCCATGTGCAGCCCTATCCATATCTTTAATCTTGATGAGATTTTTTTAAGCTTTATGATCACGATATTGAAGTGGGTTTTTTCTCAAATGCATAACCTTTCTCCATCTTAGCCACCATTTTTTCCTCCTTTTCCGGTTTCTCTATTCAATTTCGGCTCTTTATTTGTTAACCTAAAATTGTGATCTTGAATTTTGATTATGGATTATAAGCCTGTGGGAAGTCAAGAAAACGATTTGTTTGGTGTCCCAAGAATTTTTGGTTACTTTTTAACTGGGCAAGATTGCCCCTCCGTGTTTTTGAGTTTTAGCTTGGGCGCTCACGGGATTATGGTAGATTTGAGAAACACGAGGGGCAAATGACATCATCTGTGTTTCTGAAACTCAAACTCTTCTTCCTCCTCTCCGGTTTTCCTCTTCAGTTTGAGGCACCAGACTCACCACTAACACCCTCCTCCACCACCACCAATATTTCGAATATAGATTTCAGTTTCCCCAATTTTGATTTCAATTCATTCATACACCGATTGGTCCGATTCAGATTTCAATTCGTACTCACCATCACTACCAATTTCATCCTCTGCCTTCTACAGCACCACCAAAAAATCACCATTAACAGTTTAACACCGAAGAAACAAGATTTTGGCTTTACATCTCCGTAAGTATTTTTTTACTTTTCATTCTTTTTTGAATTAGATTCCGTGCGAAGATTATCATATGCTGCTACAAGAAAATTCCCATGTACTTTATGTGTTTGTTGAATTTCCTGAACCGCCGGGTTCATTGTGTTCATTCTTAGCTCCTTATCTGTGTCAAGTGTCCAATTACATTACTTAGCTTGATTCCTGACTTCTGCCGTATACGATTGAAATATTAGATTGGGTTGTTGATGCTGGAAAGTTAAGAGACATTTAGGTGGTTTCTGCTGTAACGTGAGATTATATTGGGTGTTCCAATGACTCTCTATCTCACACTTGAAGTAGTACTTAACAAGGCGGTTTGGGTAGTGTTGATGGGTTAAAAGGAATGGGTGGTGCAAGTAGCTTTATTCGTGGTGGGAGTCATGGAATGCCAATTTATGGACCGAAAAGAGGGATTACTTTCTGGTTGAGGAGGGTCTGCTCCAAGTAGATTATTTCATTGATTTTTATGCTAATTGAAACCACAGGAGTAACTTCTTGAAATTGTTAACGTTTCCACATCAGTTTGACCTGATTGACCTAATTGAGTTAGGTAATACGAAGGTCATGATATCGCTTACACTGACTACTATAACAGGGTTTATGTTGAGTATTCTTTCTTGAGTCGTTGCTTATTTCTCTTCAGATAACGCTGATGGTGCTATGTTCATATCTTTCCATTGGATCTTATCCAAGGAATATGACTGAAGAAGAAGTCGAAACTTATTAACTTAGTGCTTTCTGTTTTGCGGAAAGCTTCTGTTTCCAGGCATGCCTGTTTTTAGACTGAAATTGTCTTTGTTAAGACAATTGTTTGAGTAAAATTAATTTTGGGATTCTTCCTTTTTGAGTAATTCCATTAATGAATTACCAGTGTATACTAATTCATGCTCAATTGTTTTTGTTTTGGGTCAGAGAGATCAGTTCTAACAAGTGGGGGCAGAATCAAGGTTAATGTTTGTTTCCAACATCGTACCAATCTTAATTTTGCTGTCATACATACTGGTAATAGAGTATAACAGACATGAGACAACCACCACAAGCATCACCACCTCCTCCGCCACCACCAGCACCTCTGCTGCAAGTACCACCTCTGTCACCAGCACCACAGACAACCGCCACCGCCACCACAAAAATGCCCCGGTCAGAATTTCGATTTTTTATGACAATGCCGTGCCATTATGGCACGGGTGATCCACTAGGCATGTCTTAGTGGATAGGTTTTTTTCTTTTTCATGAAGCTTGGTAGATAAAAGCGCAATCAAAGAGCATGTGGTTTCACATATCGGTAAATCCATCTTCTTTGCTTATAAATTTCTTTTGAAAAGTTAGTTTATAGAGTATGCTTAGCACTTAAGATTATAACCAAATCCACCAGTACGTGTTAATATTCTCTTGGTCTTGCATTTAAGGTTCAAGGCATCAATATTCGCTCTTTGTGGTTGCTAACTAAGAACCAATAGGTTGAGATGGTTTCTTTGCATAGTTGTTAACTATGAACCAGATGATGATTGATGAAGCTTATTTATCCTGCACCTTTTATTGTTTCAATAGTCCTGGTGCCATGGACAGAGATGTTAATTGTGTAATGTCAGTAATGTTTTTGTTTACTCTCTTACAAATTGTATACTGAATAGGTGAATATCTCTCTTTTCAGTTTAAACTAGAGATGAACGAAAAAAGCATGACCTAGAGGGGATAGTGGAATGCCTAGAAGCCTGACATTATTTTGTCTTGAAGCTCTGCCGTGCAACTATACACCTAATCGCGTCCATGAGGGTCTTGCTTTGCCAGGCCCATCACCTACCTGTAGTCTTAGCTTGGCAGTCATGATCTGCCAACGCATATTTTTTCGAGTCTTTATATGGAATAATTATGCTCAGGAATTGTAGCTGACAGGAAGACAGCCTAGCCTGCTATTGTGCCATGATCAAATACAATAGGTGTGATTAAAATGCAAGGTCAATTATTTAATTTTCAAGATTTTAGTACTTTATTTATAGATTGATTTTAGTACTAACAAGCAGGAAGCACAATTTGATACAAGGTTCATTTGAGGAGTTGCTGGAGCAAGGTATATGAGTCAAGAGATGGAAGTATAGAATGTACTTGAGAAAGTAGCAATTATGTAAATACATTTTTGCACATATTGAAATGTGGTCCTTAGATTGTAAACATGACTCACCCTGTTTTGACAATATGAACTTAATTCGATTTCATTGTTATTAATTAACAACTTAGATACGATACATATAACCATTTAATAACGTGTTGTCATGAAAATGGAAATATACTGAAAATTTGAATTGTGGACATCATTACGTCTACTTGCAGCTTGCAATGTTGTTCTCTAATCTGAGTAGATACATGGTCTGCTATACTGACGAAGGCATTATAGCACCAGAACCCCTTCCGCCCCCGTGCCATTATGGCACGGGCAATCCACTAGTACTATCATATATCATTTGGTGGTCAGTGTAAATGGAGGTTTTGCTGATTAGTGATTACCTGTTTGAAGTTTTGCAGAACCTTTGGACAAAATAGTATCCCGAGGTGTTTTGGACCTTTTGATTCCTACTGCTTATCAACCGAACGTTGATATAAAGTTAAGTGAATTATGTTCCAGGATTATCCAATAATTTATCTACTAAAACCAACTTGGACGTTTTAATCAAGTGATTATCAATTGAACTGGTTAAAGACCACCACCACCACCACCACCACCACCTCCACCAACCAGTTCTTGTTACAAATAATAGTTTCGATGTTAGTCCAAGTATGTTACTTCTTGCAGTTATCTTTTTCATATCTGGTATCTTTTACGGATCGGCTTGATATAGACGATAATAAAAAATCTGGCTACACAATGACCTCTAATTGTTCAGGAGCTTCACATAAATATAACATATTTTCAATGACCTATCTCTAATATCAAAAGTTTGACGGCTGTATATCACTTCAAAAGACGAAGTCAAATTAATCAAACGGTGAATAATATGATCCTACGGCACAGCAGCTGTTTGCTCATTAAGCTTTTCCGCGCAGCTGCGCGGGGTAGCACTGCACTAAACTAAATTCCCTTAAAAAGCACGAACCTAGACGCCATAAGAGTCGTAGAGAGTTCAAAACTGGTAAGAAATTTAAACCTGAGATTTTCTCTCTCTCTCTCGGTATTAATATACAGAATCTTAGACACACATCAGAAATAATAGACACACACAAGGAAAGAATTTGTGAGCGTGGGTCCATCATGTCAGTACCGCCACCACCATCAGCTCTACCATTACCACCACCACCAAGACCATTGTATAAACAAAGATCATGGTCTCCTTCATCACCATCTGATATGTATTCAGACGAAGCATGGTTGAGAAGAAAAGGAGCTCATAGAATAAGGAGAACATCATCGTCAAGTAGTATCACTGATGATGATTTAGATGAACTCAAAGCTTGTATCGAATTGGGGTTGGTGTTTGATTCACCTGATTTAGATCATAGAAAATTATCTGATACACTGCCTGCTTTAGGACTTTATTATGCATCTAAGAAACAGTACAATGACAGCGTATCAACCAATAATAATACTGGAAACTCTCCAACTCTGACACCGTCAGCGTCTTCATCTTCCGTTTCTGAATGTGATGTTTTGTCTCCAGTCGGAAGCCCTAACGCCATATTTGAACCAGGTAATAACGTTGTTTACAATATTTTTACATAGTATCTTATTTGAATCCCCCTCGAATACCTTAATGCACTGACGGCTACGTCCAACAAGGTCTTTGCATTAGTCAGGTTACGTGAAGACATAGAGTACTCGTTTTACGCATTTTGTTTGCTCATTGTTTCCCGGATGCCAGGATTTAGCCGTAGATTTGAATTTTTTTCATGTTTTTCTGATTAATGAAATAAGTTTGATAAATTTTTTTTTTTTTTTTTTTTGTTTGGATTGGTGAAGGTGAAAATCCTCAATTGGTGAAGACAAGATTGAAGCAGTGGGCACAAGTGGTAGCTTGTATGGTGCGCATGCGCCACTCTAAATGATTTTCCTTTTTATCTCCCTCTCTTAATCTTTCTTTAGGTTGATTGTCAAAATTGAACTCCGACTGAAGAATAGTACATGATCTAAACATAGTGTGGAATAGGACATTGAGTCTCGCTAAGTGAGATTCATTTTAATCTTCTTTGATTGTTTATTTTGTTGTTGTTTAATTCTAAGGAACAAATCGATGCTTAAAAAAGCTGAGGGAAAGCTAAGAACATAATGATTTTGGAAAATCTTTTCGGTTTGTATAATCATGTTGCTAGTTGTTACTTCTCCTGCATATCTTTTTTTAGGTTGGGCTGCATATCAGTGGGTTGGAGCGGGGTACATAAATGATTGTTAATTGTGTTGTTTAATAATAGACAAAGCTTAACAAAAGGGTTCTCTCTCTAATCTCGGTGTTTTATTTGTTCTTACCTTTTTCTTTTATTTAGTGGGGATTTGGTAGATTATACGACCTTGCCATAGGACATTGCATTTGCATCCAACATCACCATGCGCAAGCGACTGACATTCTACCATTTCCATAGATTACCAACACTCTGCAAAATGTAAAAATGAGATCCTAAATACCTAAATAAAATCATAAATAGGCTCAGTAGAATCTACATTGAATTGGATAAGATTTTTGCGGTTGAATACACTTGCCAGTTGCCATGGCCCATGTGCATGAATGTTGAAATTCAATGCAGATTGAATTTGTTTATTGTTGCTGGGATTTGAATGTGAAAAAATCTATAAAACTGCATATGGGAATTATATGTACTGGATTCTCCTCTTTAAAAAACCTAACAACTTGTATTACAGTAGTATGTCTTATTCCTTGGGAGAAAATAATACAGTATGTCAGTATTGTACATGTTTTATGGTTCATGATTATTATTGATTCCCACCACCACCACCCACGCTATTCAAGTCTAAAGCTTGTGAGTCGTAGTAGTTGAACAACTAACTAGTGCACATGTGGGACAAATGAATCCACTACTTAAACCTAAAGTTACTCCTTCCAAAACAACATAAACAATACACCTCAAAAGCTTGTGTTGTTTAATGTTTTGAAATTTGAACAGAAATCATGCGCGGAAGTGAAATGGAACGTACTAAAATTGTCAACTCTCAGTTCGTCAAAAAGCCATTCCCCTCACCAAGATTATGATAATAATTTATGATATAGAAGAGCTGATCTCATTCCTTGTCATCCATTCCACTGTATTGAATATGATTTGTTTTAAAGATGATCTAAATATAGTAGCAAATCACACGCCATTTCTAAAAGCAAATCCGACATATACTCTCGTGTAATCAATGATCTCTAAATCCTAAGCTAAAACCAACTTGGACCCAACATCAATCCTTCTTGACTGTAGACCATGATGTCAAGAGGAGGCCTCTAATTTCTTGCCGGTGTGTCCCCCTGTTGGCGCTACATGACCTTCAACTTATATAAATGGGGAACTTATACTAAGGAACAAATATAAAGCAAGGAATAAATGAAAATTTTGTTTGCACGAAACTAACAACTAAAAATGAACGTTACCCGTAAGCCGTCAGGTATTCTCATCCCAAGGATTTAAAGTCCGAAACATTTGCATTGGACTGCAAATTATTTGCGTGGAGTAGGGAGTTGCTAAGCACGGTCATTTGGGGATAGCCGGGAAATATCGATAATGGCCAGAAAGGGCATAGGGCAGGAACAGGGTGTCACTTTTGGATCAAGCTTGATTTATTTATTAATAGCAATATTTATTTAATATTCTGTTTGCTCTCTGATAATAACAAAAATCCTAATAAAAAACAGTAAGGTCTGGAAGAAAGCTAGAGGGTCAGTCAAGCGCTACATCCCATTCTCATCGCCATCACCCACAAGCAGCAAGAGATCGTGACTGTAGAAGTCTCGACAAAAATATCACATTCCCATTCAGACCTTCTGTAGAGCTGAAAAGAAAAATCTAGGAATCACCAATCAAATCAACCATCAAACACCTTACGATCATTCCAATTTTTTTCCGCCATTTGACTCATAAACTTCCGTGTTTGTTTGTGTAAATCCAAGGAATCATAACATGGGTTTTATGTAGAAATCATCAAGATTCAAAGTAATCTCTTTCTCTCATCTTTGAGAAAAAAAAAAGATTCGACATTTGAGGATTGAGAGGAGAGAAAGAGAGATCGTTTTGATGGGTGTTCAGAGAGGTACAGCAACAAGGCAAGATAGTTTTAATGGTGGTATTAGTAATGGTGGGGGGGGTTCATCATCAGGAACAAGCAATGGTGGTGGTAATAACAAGAAGAGATGTTCAAGTTTGATGCCTATTATTGTAGCCCTAGTTGTAATAGTAGAGATCGGATTTCTATGTCGTTTAGATATGGCTAAGAATGGTGATATGGTTCATTCATGGACTAATAACTTCTATTATGCTTCTATTGGTGATTCTACACCAACAACTGAAGAAAAGAAAACTCCTCCTTTGAGAGTTGAGAAGAAAAAAAACAATCTTGATAAAAAAATTACTGACAAGGGAGAAGTTGTTGATAGTTGTGAGGCTTGGTTAGAAAAAGAGGATTCTATTGCTTATAAAAGAGATTTTGTTAAGAACCCAATCTGGGTTGCTGGAAATGATCAGGTTTGTCTTCTTTTTTTGCTCAATAGATTTGCTTTGGATTATATATGATTTTGTTTTGAATTTGATTGTTGATATTTGTTTGTATAGTGTAATTAGGGATTTGAGTAATTAGGAGATGAGAGTGACAATTTTAGGGGTTTTTGAATTGGTTAGTTTTTGTATGTGTATATAGGCTCAGGAGTGGGATACTTGCTCTGTTGGATGTCATTTTGGACATAAAAATGGAGATGATAAGACGCCGGATGCTGCGTTTGGTCAACCTGGTAATGGAGTACCTGGGATTCTTCGATCAATGGAGTCATCACATTATTATTCAGAGAATAACGTTGCTCAGGCACGAGGGTGGGTAAGCACAATCCAAAATGTCTTTTTAGAAATAGGATTGATGCACTAGCTAGTCTTGTTAGTTCGATAGTTCAGACTTTAAATGATGAATTTGCAAGATTGTGGCTACATGTGAGGTGAAGTAATCCCCTTTGTGACTTGATAACCGTTTCAGTAAGCATTAGATGAACACTGCTAAACTGAAAATATCTATTGAGTGTTCACAGGCATCCCTACAGTCTGAATTTTAGGCTACAAAAGTTAACCTTAGTACATCCAACCTAGAAATGAAACTACTGGCGCGTAACAATCTTTATTTTCAGCTGTGTCTTATTGCTGTTACCACTAAAGAACTGTCAAGAGTTGCTGAAGACTAACGTTTGCTATAATTTCTTTTGTATTAGGAAAGGGTTTAAAGTTGTAATGACAACTAGTCTCTCATCAGATGTTCCTGTTGGTTACTTTTCCTGGGCTGAGTATGACATTATGGCACCCTTACGACCGAAGACAGAGAAGGCCCTTGCGGCTGCCTTCATTTCCAACTGTGGTGCCCGCAACTTCCGTTTGCAGGCCCTTGAGATGCTTGAGAAGTCAAATATTCCAATAGATTCCTATGGTGGTTGCCATCGGAACCGCAATGGAGGTAGACATCATGCATATTACTACTCTGTATATCGTATTCCATTTTGGTGCCATATTTTGAAACTTTTGTCCAGCTCCTGTAATGGGTTTATAAAATCATGTTAGAATTATATGCTTAGTGTTGGCTGGTTGGCTTGTGAAGGGATCCTTGCTTCTCTTAGAGACATAGACCACAAAAGTTTAATTTAGCAACTCCTTAAGTGCATGCTACAGGGACAACATTTATATTATTATTTGACAGCCTAACATGTATCTTCTGCTGCCTGCTGTTGCTAATAAATAATAGTTTGTTGAGGTTCTTGACGAAAAGAATAGGATACATGTTTTTAGGAATAAACTTTGCACCTGCGATGTCAAATCTCTTGATATATAGTGGTCATGTTTGCTTTACTATTCACCAATCACGTCAAGCTTTCTAGATGTTCATATGTGTATCTTTTCTTATTCGTAGAGTACAATTAATTATAAACTTTCTATGACATATTAGTTAGTAGACAAGGAAACTTTTTTTAGGATACAAGACGCGTCTCTTTCCAAGTCTGCAGTATGTCTCTGGCCAGATGTCATTAGGTTTAGAATAGTCGATACTCAATAGTCTTTTTATCAGTTGATTTACATCCATAGAAGAAGAATTTTGACAGAAGAAGAATTATGTATCTTTACAGGATGTATCATCCATATTTACATCCAAACACTGTAGGATAAAACATATTGATATGTATAAAGGTTTAGCACCTTATTGCTGTGTTATTCGATGATGGATTTGGTGGTCAACTTGATTTTGGATTGTATATTGAGAATTTACTTTTTGTTATGTACAGCGGTGGACAAGGTAGATGCTTTGAGGCGCTACAAGTTTAGCTTGGCTTTTGAAAATTCCAACGAAGAGGATTATGTGACAGAAAAGTTCTTTCAATCTCTTGTTGCTGGTAAGATAACTATACTGATTCAATCATTTTTGAGTATCTACGTTGTCTGATGACATTTACCTTAATATCTCACATTCCATTCACATTACTTATAAGTCATTTCAAATCATCAGCCATCTAAGTTGTTGTGTTTGGATTTTCATCACATGCTACAACTTCTTTTTGTGTAACGCTTACAGCTTACTAATGTAAAATAAACTTTCAGGATCTGTCCCTGTGGTTGTTGGGGCTCCAAATATCATGGAATTTGCCCCTTCTCCTATTTCAGTCTTACACATCAAAACACTGGAAGATGTTCCTTCAGTTGCTAGAACCATGAAATATCTGGCCGAAAATCCTGAGGCCTATAATCAGTCGATCAGGTAACAGTCTATGTTAGTTTAGCGGTGTAACCTTCCATCTTAATAAAAAGTCATTTGTACAATTCTTGTTCTCTCTTTTTTTATTTTATATGCTCCTATCAGGTATCTGATTTACAAGGGCTTTTTCATCACGCAGGTGGAAATATGATGGTCCATCTGATTCTTTCAAAGCCTTGGTGGACATGGCAGCAGTTCACTCCTCCTGCCGTCTTTGCATTCACCTAGCAACAAAGATCTTGGAGGCAGAAGAGAAGAGACCAGGATTAAGGAGACGGCCGTGCAAGTGTAATAAAGGCTCGCAAACTGTATACCATTTATATGCGAGAGAAAGAGGAAGGTTCAAAATGGAATCCATTTTCTTAAGGTAGTCTCTTGACCATGGCAAGGAATGGGTTGCTTAAAAAGCCTAGTTTCTAGGCTGATTATGTCCTGTAGTTAACGAGTTAGGGACCATAATTTTATTTTTCTTTGCATTACATTAAATGCTAACAAATATTTCTAAAGACACGCCTGTCTTGTTGAGATCAGGTATGCAAATGTGACATTAGCAGGATTGGAGTCAGCGGTGTTGGCGAAGTTCAAGTCTCTGAACCATGTACCCATCTGGAAAGGGGAAAGACCTGAGAAACTCAAAGGTAGTAAAGAACTAAAAGTGTACAAAATTTATCCATTGGGATTAACTCAGAGGCAAGCTTTGTACTCCTTCAAATTTAAAGGGGATGCTGATCTTAAGAATTACGTGAAGACAAACCCATGTGCAAAGTTCGAAGTTATTTTAGTATAGAATAATTTTTAGGTCTAATACTTATAACCCACAAGGCGCAGCAGAGAGACAGGTGTTTTTTAGAGTCTTCTTTGTAGGATGATTGAAAAAAGTTAGTTAGGATATGTTAGGTTATGAAGAAGTCTGAATTCTTTATGGCTTCTTGCTTTAAGGCTTGGCCAATTTATTTACGTTTTTTCTTTTTCTTTTTTGGATTTTTTTTTTTATCATGATTTTTAAAGCAGTTGGATTGTGGTTAGTCGTTTCAATGAACATATTTTCTGCCCAAATGTCTAATGGAGTATATTCACTCTACTCCATCTCGTGTTTCATACATCTGGCCCTGAAAACTACTTCATTTTTGTTCTATGGTCATCTGGCCGATCCTGTGTAGAGGTGTCATTGAGCCCATATACCAACTCAATTTAGACAACACTAAGTTCCTGTCCAGGGGTTCAATCCCCGCCGCCGTAAAGGTTTGTAATAGATTAGTTGTATAGTGGGTTTAACGGTGTTGGGTCTGACAGTGGGGCCAGTCCAACTGACTGGGTTCGGGTAGGGGTCTGAATCCGGCTTTCGGAAAAGAAAAAAAAGTTCCTATCCAGTCTGCTGGATCAATTGAAATTTTGATCGACAAAAAGGCATGTCAGGTGGACAGCACAAATGGCCACTGTTTCCAGCCAGCTGTAGCTGTGGTCTTATATGCGATCTCTTTGGGCGCCGGTCGATAAGTACTGCCCATAAAGGCGGAACACCATCTTTTCATTCTTTTTGTTCCGGATTTGGTTGCCGGCTGGATGATTGACGTGTTGTTTATGTGAGCCCTTCACAACCAAAGTGGGTGACAGAAACAGTACCCACAACCTAAACCCATGATATTCTATGCTAAAATAAGTTCAAACCTTTCACGAACTCACCAATCCAATCAAGACAAGTGCTTCAACAAGTTCAACAAGTTCATGAATATGTCTTGCTACAAAACGCAGACTTTGCGATCAAAATGGCTGAATCAAAACTTTGAAGTATGTTTCAGCAGTACAACTGCAAGACTGGTTCCATATTCAATGTCTTGCATCAAGTACGCCACGCGGTGAGTTATGACTGACCAGGTTTTAAAGTACAGTGATAGCTCTGCCTCCTATTCTGTAGTGCATGACTTTACATCAGTCAGTAGTTAATGGGAATCCAATCTCGTCTGTTCTGTTTCAATCTTCACCTTACGATCGTGATGATTCCATCATTCTTAGTTAATCTAGCGGTTTGTAGCTGATATAGAGTTGATGTAGACCCGGCCACCTGGACGCGGACACGACACGACGCGGACACGGACACTATAAAATTATCAAAAAACTAGGACGCGGACACGTATATACATATTTTATTTATATATACAATCATGTATTTATATAGTAAAGTCAAGTGTTTCGATCCTAAAAATTAGAAAATAATGCTACATGTGTATAAATTTCAAAAGAAAATAAGAGATCGTATGTTTATACACGCCGAAGGTCAAACAATCAATCACTATTAAACACATGGTACAATCAAAATGCATTATTAGAACAACACATGCCCAACCAAGGATACACGTGATGTCATTTCCAGTTACAAAACCCTAATAAAGACATAAATGATTGATCTCAATGTTTGTCTTTTTTCATTTAGTTAATGATAGTAAAAATAAAGGAAGAAATTTAAATAAAAATAAAAATAAAAATAACGCTTCAAACCCGAGTCATCGGTGAGTCCAAACCAAACGCGCGCAGGACGAGCACATTGGTACGTTGGACACGCATCGTGTCAGCGTCCCACGCGCATCCTATGTCCAACACGAGTCAGATGCGGACACGGCTTGAAAAATGCAGCGTTCGTGCAACCCAGATGCATAGGCTTATCTTACATAGTAGAACCCGAACGTCTGACGAACGTACAGAAGACACATGATATTCAGTAGCCAAATAATGAGAGTGAAAAAAAACAGAAAAACAACAACTAAATCCATTTCATAGATATTCCTTTTTCTTGTGGCGAAACAAAATAGCATTATTGCTCGTGTCTTCCATTAAAATTTGAGAAAAGTACACCATCTGAATTGCAACACGTGCTGGTTTAATTAATCATAAGCAAATCGGCAGACAGTATGTGTCCATCTAGGGACGGAGCGAACAACGTCAAGATACTTTAGTACGGGTCACCAAACTCATCAAAGAGTATCGGGTGAGAGAGATAGTTATCATTCCAAAAGATGATACTCCCTCCGTCTTGGAATTTTTCCTTTTTTATATTTAGCCTATTATTGTTTATATTTTGTTGAGACAGAAGAGTGAAGAATTTCGAAATACTTTTATAAGATTTAGTTTTGTTACTGTAGGAATAAAATTTCCACGTGTAGTCAACACTAAACACAACATCTTTAAAACTCTGGATTTGGTCGCATAGGATATGATCATGAGGAATAAATATAACAAGTTGGAGCAGACTCTTAGTTGTTCCGAGTTATTCGAGGAATCTAAAGTGGTTGTTTTCTATCTTTAAATTCTCGTAATGTGCAAGGATTGGAGATTAATATAAAGGAGGTGGGTCCCTCTTCTGATCTAGCATGCCACGAGTATCCCATATACAACAAATTTGAGAGAGAAGAGATTACTCAATTATCAAACCTAATTGTTGGTTCTTATACTTCTGTAATATGGAATTTTCTTATCAAGCTCTGTGGTAAGGTATGCTACTTTTTTCTTTCTTTTTTCAATTCATGATTTGAACATATGGCAAGAACTTAATGTTTATGTTGATTCAATAAAGTGTTTATGTATACAGAAATTTCTTACAACTTTTGTATGGCTAGCCAAAAGTATCAAGAGCAATTACACACAACCAGGATTTTGATAGTAGTTGGGTCAGTCTTTCTACCATTGATATAGGTGCAGGGATGTGGCTCTCCTATTTTCTCTCTCGGTATATGAAAACGCTGGGGTACCAAGTACACACCCAACTTTTTCGTTTTGATAGGAGTATGAACATGTATAGTACTTTTAACAATCAAAAGATGCGGAAAAGTAAAAGCGCACACACACAAGAATTTTGTTAACGAGGAAACCGCAAAAGCAGAAAAACCCTAAGACCTCGTCCAGATTTGAACACCAAACTGTATTTAGCCGTTACATACACTAGCCTACTATCAGACTTCGGACTAGAATGTAGTTGAGACCAAATCCACCCTCCAAGTGATTCAGTTACAGTCGCGCTCCTTACGTCTCTTCAACCTCACAAGGTTCTACGTAATTGATTCCCTTAGCTAACATCCTTTACAGCCTAAGAGTTGCTTCAACCTAAGTGACGACTTTTGATACCAATCTTCCTCTAACATATAAGACTATTTGATTTCCGTTTAGATCAAAGATCAAGGTGAGGAAATCTGTTTGCAATAGACAAAGCTAGCAAACCTCACAAATACGGAACTTACGACTCCCGAATATCAGTCTAGATTCTTAATTAACCTCCTCTCAAGAGCAATCTTCAAAAGATCAATTAAGATCAGTTTTCATATATCTATCTTGAGGAATCACAAAGTCTGAGACGAAGAGAACTTTGTGATTACTATCTATCTTGCCCAAACCTCGATAACATAAAGCAAGATCAGGATACACAAACTATCAAGGATAGTCGGACCTGGCTTCATGAATCCTCAAAGCGAAGTCTTTTACTCATAGACCTAACTATGTTTCTCAGAGGAAACCTAGGTCTATAGAGGATGACTCTAGAATCAACTAGGACACAAAGTGTCAGGGATTGATTTTCCCAGTTGAAACATCATCTCTATTTATAGATTTTCAAGGACCATAGGTTTCTTATAATTCAAGCTATGATAACTTGAGAACCAAGCAAACACTTTAGGTCTTGAAAATACAATAGAATAATACACATTAAGAACCGGTTCTGGAACCGTGTACAATGATTGTTCGGTTTGGCAAGTATGCCAAAGAACTAAAATAATTTGATGTTCATTTAAATACCTAAGAATTTAATCATGATGCACACACATGAGTGTTTGAGTGATCAATGAATTCTTGTAAGTGTTTGAGAGAGTTCTAGTAATGCTAAACATATTTTAAAAAATAAGTCATTGAGCATATACTAAAATCATAAACTGGGGCAGTTGGTACAACGGTTCGGGGTCCAACATTTCGTGAACAAGGTTCACCAACCCTACAACACTAACGAACTCAGTTGACCACGGTTCGTGAACCGGGTTCGTTAACTGCTAGCCTTTAATACCAATTTTCAAATTTCAGTTTACAACGGTTCGTGAACCGTCCCCTACTAAACTTCCGGTTTGCGAACTGGTTCGCCAACCCTCCTGTATTTCTTGAACTCAGAGTTCGCAAACCTACCATGAGTAGAAATATCAGAAAGTTCAATATTTATCTTTTATGATATTTGAAACATTCCTGCATGATGAAATCATTTGCGTGGGTAATTTTCAATTGATCCAAAAATTAATTCACACAATAAATTTTTTAGAACTAATATTGTTAAGCATTGTTGAAAATCATTGCTTAGAATCATATTTCGACATTTTTAACAAGACAAGCTTGACTCGAAATTTCTTCTTTGTAAATCTACTAGAAGTCATACGACATCGTCTCAAAAAGATAGAATGGCTCAGTCTTCACATACAGAAGTTCTCCAAATGTCTTCATCGATCTTCAGTCTTCAAGGATGATGTTTGATACTCAACTAGCAGATTCTAACCTAGTCCAAGACTTGACTTAGTATACTAGAAATCAAGATATTGTTTTGATCATATAACATTAACAACAAGCTTGAGATAGAAAAACTTGTGGGTTCAACCGAGCAATGCTCTAATAGTATAACGTTTAGGACTTTATCTCGGGATCTAAAGTATTTCCGCATTACAATCCCAACGTTAGAATTATTGTAGGACTGCCATTAGATTCTCACATGAGATAAAATCCGGTAGAATCCTTTGTCGACCTAGCATCACTGTAAATACTTTTTTTTGTAAAAGTTAGTGCATATAAAGTAGTTTTTTTTTGTTTAGTTTTTATTTACTTTAGTGTGTTACGATTGTGGGAAGTGAATTCGATTCCCTGGAATTTTATTTCCCGAAGAGGGGGAATCCGTATCTGAAATTGAACTTTGATGCAGCATTTCCCTCAATGGCTCATGTCTGGTGTACGAGCAGATACCTCTGCTCTTAATAATTAGTTCTTAAGTAAAGATATATATTTCTTCTTGAATTCCCTTACTTTTTTGGGTTTGTTTATGTTAGAGCATAGCTCGGTTGAACCCACCAAGCGTTGGTATGTCAAGTTTGGTTGTCATATTTTAGTGTGTCAAAACTCATCTAAGATTCGCTTGATTATATACTAGAGACAACTTCGTTTAGGTTAGACTAGAAAAGTCTAGGAATGTTGAGACATACAAGTATTACTCGAAGACCTGAAGAAGCAACGAGCTACAACGACGACATCATCATTCCTCTTGAGGTTAGTAATATTGACTTTAACTATTTCATTCCTAACGTATCTTTCAAGTCGTGCTATATTGAAAACATAACCGCGAAGCTGTGTATTGGATATATTACTCTAGTAGTGAGACATGATCACATGATCATAGTATTAGGGAATTAGACTACGAAGTATAACGCTTATCTTTTGAACTTCGTATATATGACATCGACATAATCTTATGAATGTTGTTATGATTATGTGAATGGGTAATGGTGAAGATTTCATCCTAGGAAACAATGTTTTACATTTATTTAAAGGAAGTACATTCATGAACTTGTTTTATGAATCGAAAGGGAAATCGCTAGGCTTATTGGTACGGCTATTCATTGCAAATATTTGGATTACCAATATGTATGAGATGGTAGAACCGATCGTAACTTTGTTATGTATCTAGGTACTACTAATCACAATGCCTGACTTATGATTTGGTATGACTAGTTTTGATTAATTAGTGTGACCGATCCTAAGTAATTACTTGAGATGGTATGATCGATATTTATAATTGGTGTGACCGATCACAAGCAATACCATGAGTATATGGTAACCGGTCCTTGTAATTGATGTAACCGAACTTGTGTGACCGATCACAAGTGTTTCCATATTAGGTTATAACCGATCCCACTAATTGGTAGAACCGATTGAACCCATGGATGTGATTTGATATTTGATCAATCACATAGTAGTCTTGGAATACAGGTGAACCAATTCTAAACTTGTTTGGAAGTGTGGTATAACTGATTCCAAGAATGTAAATATGAAAGATGATTTACAGAGAAAAGATGTCAACATACTTTGAACACGGACAGTAACTCTTATCATTTATTGTTCAAAGATATTCCTTAGTACTCAAGGAGATCCTATACCAAAATTATTTGAGAATCTTTCAATTAAGGTTTTTGGTTATATATGCTTTTAATGACCAACAATTAAATGCATATCTCTAGAGAATAAAAATTAGTAATGTGCATTTACTAATTGGAGATTTTTTATTGAGAGATTTCGGAAAATATTGGACAAGCATTTACTGGAATTATGAAAACTGAATTTTTTCATTCATTGCATATCTTGGGAATATTTTCGGTTTTGGAAATTCCTTGGGGTCCAAACATCCTTGGTCTATAAATACCTAAGGTTGCATTTCTAGCAAACTATCCTAAGAACCAGGCAAACTTCATCTTTTTGTTGTTTCTGGTGGAGCCGTTTATCCGGAGAGGACAGTACCATAATTAGGCGAAATCTCTTACGACCGCTCGTTTAAAGACTTCTGTGGGATCAAGAAGCTCTACGTGTACCGTTGGTGGGAAGCTAGATAATTGCAGTGTTATTAGATTTCGATTGATTTAATTGACTAACGGTTGTTGAAACTTTGATTGCACCTAGTTTGTTTATTCTTGAGAATCTTCTCTTATGATATAAGATTCACTCAAACTAGATCGAAGTATCGACGGGATCTTTAGAACTGTTTGTAGATCTAAAGGCATCTTGTGATAATCCATTGTTAACAGACTCCATTCTGTGCGTGATTGATCACAGGAGATTCAAGTGGTGTTGTGTAGGTTTAATTGAAGATTAAAGAAGATTTTAAGACGAAAAAGATTTCTTATTGGTTTCTCATATCTTTGTGTTGCACAAACCTTGATCGGCTGGGATCCAACTAGAATCGAATTTATTCGATTGATTAGTTGCGTGAGATCGGCATTCACAGTATATCTCTTTGAGATTTATTTGGATTGAGTGTGAATATAAACTTGGCTACTTCGGTAGTTATTGGATAGATTGATCTAACCTGGCAAAGGAGTTTATTAGCTTAAACGGAAGAGCCTTTACGTATGACTTGAGATATCTTATCTTAAAGAATCAATAGAGTTGTTACCAAACAGATTTGTTGTTCCTTTACTGTTTGGAATACGATCCAAAGGAATTGTTCCAGTGCGTGCACTCATCGAAGTCGGAAGCGCAGGGATACTGAAGAAACTAAGTGAACTAGGGGTTGTTGCTTAGTCTCAACTATACAAAGTTGGTGTAGATTTTGTATAGCGGCTTAATTATGAGAGTATTCAATTATGGACTTGGTCCCGGGGGTTTTCTGCATTTGTAATTTTCCTCGTTAACAAAATCTTGCTGTGTGATTTACTTTTCTATTTCTGCAATTATATTCGTTTATATAATTTGAAGTAAATTACACAAACGTTAACTCTACTTTACTTGATAGTGATCCTATAGAGTTTGGTTAAGTCCGAACCTATTATCAAGTAATCACACTTTGGTTGTTGTATTGTCTCGATCTCATATCCATAGACAATCACATATAGTGTGAATAATGATTTGTAGTATTGTCTCGACTTTGTCCATAGACAATCACTTTCGGTAAGAGGACTTATAGGTGGATAAATTAAAGATTGTAGTGTATTTGAGTACCCTCATCTTTTCAGTTTAACTAAACTCAAAAACAGTGGGGTTTCTTGACCCTTCATGTCTCTATCTCCCTCCACCCCTTATCTAAAGAGATAGTCTTGTAAAAAAATGATGGTACCCAAATGTACCTTTTGTTTTCTTGAGAAAGAATTGTTTGATTTTGTATCCGAAAAAAGTTTAATTGACTACCTACAATCAGAGCCGAATTGCGAGAAATTTGTGTTGAATGTGAACCACTGATTATCACAAAGGTATTACAAGATATTTATAGAGTAACTAAAACAAGTGTTACATAGTTATAAGAAAGTAAAAAAACATACAATATTACTATTGATGGCCACTTGTTTTTATATCATACACTTATACTCTCCCTTAAACTTTATACCAGTAGAGTACATACGCTTGGAATTTAAAAAATGACACATTTCCCTTGACTATCCCTCTTTAATATGGTAGAAAAAGCACAAAACAAATCACCAAAAATCCAGCAACAACCAAATCCTTAATTAAATGAAAATTTATTTCATTTTCATTCTATTTATACACAAGCTTTGGTTTTAACATGTAATATTACTAGAAATAACCCGTGCCGACCCATAATAACTTGTAGTTATGAAAATCTTAGATATTTGTCATCCAAATAATTATAAATTCGGTACTGCCTTGATCTGATCTATGATAAATGTATAAGTGTTTGTTATATTACCCGAGTCTTTTAAATTATTGGTGGTGCACTTTCAGGAAAAAAACTACCATATGTATCCTCCTCCGTTTGAAGACCCTAATTGTAGCTTTGATAAGGACATAATTTGTGTTTTATTTACTACATATAATTTAAATAAATTTTTACTCTCATCAATTGTGATTTTATAAAACATGTAAAAATATGGAACTTGACAAGGTTTAAAATTTTAGTACTAACAAAACCCTTTGGTTTTAATATGAACTCATCTACTCTAGGATGCTTGCACGGTAATTATGACACCAAAAGTTCCTCAAAAGTTTCCACTAAACATTGAATACATGAGTTTGTCAAATAAAAATCGACACTGGAATAGAAAAAGGTACTCAACTGTAATGTTTGTGCACCTTTATTTCAGAAGTACGGTTAGTTTACACACTTGCTCAACATTAGACTCTATTAGAATTAACATGCATACACATTATTGTTCGAATTTTCTCTTGATGGTACCTTATCATATTTAACTGGTTCCCAAATGAAAAATAAACTTTTCTTCTTATGTTGATAAAGATTCTAATGTTGTTCTTTCTTGATGAAGGATGGCTAATTTATTACTGACAACAACATTAACTATACATTTTTTTAACTCCGAGAGATATAAATGATGGTCTTTTTTTTGTCACATTTAATGTTTTTTTATGATCATAATGATGAGGAAATCTAATCAATGTATATTTATAATTGAAGTAGGTTACAAATCTTACATCCGTCGGATGTCTTTGACTGGGATGAGACTGGGATGGTCGGATGCAACGTTTGTCTCTCAAAATGTTATCCGACCGTCCAAGCTCAAAACCCCCTTCTGTTTTGTATTATAGATGCTAGCTAAACTGTTTGCATTCATGGTATGAAATAACAAAGTAAAAGTCATTGTAACGGGAATACCAAGATCCTTATGAAAATAAAAATCCATAAAATTTTAGAGGAAAAAAAATGATAAAGCCGTGTTTAGAGCATCGTTTGGTTGAACCTACAAGTATTGGTCTATCAAGTTTATTGTCAATGTTAGTTGATCAAAACTATTTCTTGATTTATTGTCTACTAAAGTCAGTTTCAGATTAGGGTTAAATTTAGGTAGTTGCGTATAAGAAATCACTGAATATCCTTAAAGATTGAAGACAAACACGAAGACATCTGAGAAAAAATCACCAACAAATGTATGTGAAGACTGACTATCCTTTTTACTCATTATTTCCTTTATTTTATCTTTTGAGACAATGCCATATGGCTTCAGTATATATGATGAAGTACAAAGACGAATTTTAGGGGTTTAAGTTTGTACTTGACTAATCTCGAAATACTAACTCAAGCATTAGATGTTCATAGGACTTATCACTGTTGAAATTGAGAACAATTTATTATTCAATAAACTCTATTTGGGAAAGAAGATCCTAAAGGCGTCAAGTGGCATTAATATTCACGATATAATTTTCTAGTTCGCGAACTGTGCAAAAACTTAATGTTACTGAACTCTATAATGCTTAAGAGTTCGCGAACTAATCTTCCTCGTTCGCGAACTATGCAATGTTCACTATGTTAGAGCACTGCTCGGTCGAACTCGCAAGCGTTGCTATCTCAAACTTGTTTGTCAAGTTTAGTTGCCAAAACTATAAGTCTTGATTTATAATCTACTTATAGCTAAGTCTCGGACTAGGATAGAAAGTGTGGTTGAGCTTTAGACTCCACGACGTTCATCATACAAAGACGAAGAACTACTCAAGGAACTGGTGGATCTTCATCTACTAAAAGGTATGTGGAGACTTGAGCTTATCTATCACTCAAAAGTCTATCTACTCTATCTCCTATCTTGAGACAAAAGTCGTATTGCTATATAGACTTTGATTATACACATTTGTTATTTCGAGCCGAGTTTATCTCGCTTATCTATTTCTCGAAATATGTGTTGGTAAGCTTTCGCTTTGGCCAAGTTCATCTTTACAAGTGACGAAAGTCATGTTGGTTATTTCAATATCTTGAAAATTGCTTTGATGAAGAATAGTGTGTGAATAACCTCTATTTAACATCCTCAAAGAATGTTTCAATGATTGAAATGAGAGTTTAGAATATATAACCTTGAATGGATATAAACATTGTATATGAACTCATACGCGTGTAAGTCCAAAATCCTTGAACCAAAGTATGCGTACTTTGCTGCTCAGGATAACCGGAACTAAAGTCCGCGTACCCGTACCCGTACTGCCGGAAGTTCACGTCCCGTGAATTTCTGCTGGAGTTTGTGAACTGAAAACAAACTTAAACCGGTTACTTAAGTATGTGTACCGGTATGCATACTTGAGTGGGTTATTTTCTAAAAACGGTTTATTCGTGAACTTAAACTTATATAAACTAAGGAATGCATATTTGCAAACCGTGGCTATAAAGTTCATGAATCGATTCGAGTGAATCAAAATCTTTTTTGTTTCGATTGTGTCTTATATACTTCTATGAGATCTAAGCAATTGAACAACTCTCTAACTAGTTCTTTTGAGTCATTTGAACTAGTTATGGTGAAGATGAATAAGGTTGATATGAAAGTGTTCATATGGCTAACCATTTGGTTAACTACTGTTGAACCAACTAGGTGTACACGTTTAGGTACGGTTACACAAACCTAAATGGACGTTCATTTCATTTGTGCATAACAAGCTAAGTTCGATCTAACGGTTGAAAGATATTAGCTTGAATCTAATCAGGTTTTCATCTAACGGCGAATATTGAATGCTTTGTTACCAAGGTAACTTAGATTGCAAACCCTGATTTGGAGATTATATAAAGGAGAACTCTAGCAACTGGGAAAGTTAATCCCCACACCTCCTGTGTGATACTAGTTGTGTAAGCTAGAGTCGATTCTCCTTTAACCTTAGGTTTCTACAGCGACCCTGTAGGTTGACTACTTAAAGACTTCATTGGGACTGTGAAGCCAGACCCAACTATTTTCTCTGTAGTTGCGTGATATGATCTTGTTGTTTTTATCGTATTGAGTACAATTGTAAAATTGGCCCGAGATTAATTTCTCCGATCGGCAAGATAGAAAAGTAGTCACAAACATCTTCGTCTAATCGTTTGTGATTCCACAATATCTTGTTTCGCTAGTAGATTAAGATTATTGTGAGGTGATTGATGATTCTCGGATGTTCTTCGGGAATATAAGTCCGGGTTATCGATTGGTTCCTGTTCACCTTGATTTATCAAAAGACGGAACAAAACTTGTAGGTATTTCTGTGGGAGACATATTTATCTATTCCTATAGACTTTTCTGTGTAATACAAATTTGTTTATTAAAGTCTTCGGCTTTGGGTCGTAGCAACTCTTAGTTGTGGGTGAGATCAGCTAAGGGAATCAAGTGCGTAGTTTCCTGCTGGGATCAGAGACGTAAGGAGCGCAACTGTACCTTGGATCAGTGTGAGATTGATTGGGGTTCAACTACAGTCCAGATCGAAGTTAGTTTGTAGTAGACTAGTGTCTGTAGCGGCTTTATACAGTGTGTGTTCAATCTGGACTAGATCCCGGGAGTTTTCTGTATTTGCGGTTTCCTCATTAACAAAACTTCTGGTGTCTGTGTTATTACTTTTCCGCATTATATTTTGTTATATAATTGAAATATCACAGGTTGTGCATTGAATCGATCAATTGGTAAATCCAACCTTTGGTTGTTGATTGAAATTGATTGATACTTGAACATTGGTCTTTGGTATAGTTCAAGTTAATTTCTCTTGTATTTAATTAGACTCGCAGATTTCTATTTGCTCGAGTAAGTATTGAATCGAGAAATTGAGATATAACTCCTTGATATACTTTTTATTAAGATTGAGTTTGACTGTCTAGTTGATTCTCTTAAAAGTATATTGGAGTTAGTCCATACAGATTGCTAAGCGAATTATTGGGTGAGGTTGTTGTACCCCCACTTTTTCACACTGTGCTCCCTAAAAAAATGATACTTATCTATATGCACATTTTTCAAGGAAACAATGAGAAAGGATGTTGTTTAAGTTTTATTTTCTGGTTATAACTCTCTTATATAGTAATATAACAAAACTTATAGAGGGTAAATTTGTGCACCCTTCCTAAACCGAGGTGCACATTCCGTCCCACGCTATTCGTTGATATTTCCTCTATCTGGTTTTTTGGTTTCTTTATTACCTTGAAATCAGGAAAGAAAATTTTTGAGCACGCGATTTTAGGCCCTCATTAATGCCTCTTTCCCGTGTTTGTCTCTCTCTTTTTCTGGATAACAAACCTAAGTTAGTTTTTGGTCACGAACACATAATCTAGATGAAAATCCGATGTATAATCTCTTTAAAGATAATTGTTAATTTTGTTCTTGTTACAAGGCTGGTCATCTAGGATAGTGTAATTTGTTTCCATCATTATACTATTTCCTTTGGAAGTGATTTTCTTCGCATAATTACAATGGTGTGCATAAATGATCTAATTTAGCACACTTAGATTGGGGGTTGAATTCTTGAAACAATATTTGATTTTGATTGGGGGGATTCTCCTTCCAATCAAACAATATGAAGATTTTCAAACTAGAGACAAAGATGAAGATCATTGTTTGATTGGAAATCTTTGAAATGCTTTTTGATCCTTTACTATACATATATACTGCGTTTGGTGACTGATAGTCATTTGTAACCTCTACTCCTTCCATTTTATGAGAACCTTGAAAAAAGATCGTGAAAAAAGATCTTAGAACTAGTGACAAAGGATTATACTGGCCATGGGCTTCAAGAATATTAACCTAACCATGATTTTTGTACTTAGATTTTAATTAACATGTTGAAAAAAGATGAGTGAGAGAGAGAAAGAAGATGTTAACGGATCCTTAAGAATATGACGCAAATCTATTTTCTCCGATTTTCAAGTAATTTTAAAATAAAAATTACAGAGTCAAAGCAAAAACTGGAATTCAGAAAGCCAGATAGAGAAAATATCAACGAATAGCGTGGGCAGGAATGTGCTCCCTGATTTAGGAGGGGTGCACAAATTTGCACTCAAACTTATAAATGATATATCTCCCAAACTAAAGAATGAGTATTTATAAATTTTATATGGTCGAAAATATTTTTAATGGACATATACAGAGTGTAAAGATGACTATCGATTTATCTACTTTCTTAGAGTAAAATTTAACAGCATTGATTATAAAAAATGATTTCTTACAAGACCTAAAGTCAAAAGGAAAATGAAAACCCAAAACTAACGTCTAATAAATCATTTCCCACTAAAAATTACAACATTAATTGGAAGGCCGTTGGAAACGTCCAAATTAAAACACCATGAGATCATAGTGATATTGAGACAAAGTCGTATAGCTATATAGACTTTACATTATACACATTTGATATTTCGAGCTGAGTTTAACTCGCTTATATCTTTCTCGAAATATGTGTTTGAAAGCTTTTTGCTTTAACTACGTTCATCATTATTCTTGACGAAAGTCAAAAGATGGCCATGTGAAAATCACCTGGTAACATCTTACATGATTTGTGTGAGATAGTCATTTGATGTAGGCTCGGAATGTTTCGTATTGATCATTCGATCACTTGAAAATTGCTTATAAGCTAATAGTTTGTATGAGACAACTATTGTCGTCTTCTAAGAATGTTTCAATGATTGAAATGGGAGTTAAGAGCTAAAACCCATGTCTGGATACATAACGGTTTGTGTACTTAGTGTACGAACTGTTTTGACGGAATTCAGGACCGGAAGTTTGCATACCCGTTTGCAAACTTATTCAACTGTTTAAGTGGGTACTTAAGTTTGCATACCCGTTCGCAAACTAATTTAACTGTTGAAGTCCGGGAACCAAGTTTGCGTAACCGTTCGCAAACGGTTTCAAATGAGTTCAGTCCGAAGCTAAAGTTTGCGTACCCGTTTGCAAACTGGCGGCTTGTGACCAATGTCCTGAACTTAAGTTTGCATACCCGTTTGCGAACTTAAGTGGTTCAAGTTTTAAAATAGGTTAAGTATGATTTCATACTCATGAACAAATACATTTATATATTAAGGAATGCAATCTTTGGAAACCGTGGCTAAAATGTTCATGAACTGATTCTTTTGAATCAATCCGATTTTGCTTTAATTGTGTCTTGTATACTTCTATGAGAATATAAACAATTGAACAACTTTATGAGTAACACAATTATATTCATTTGATTATCAATTGATCTAGAAGTGTTAAGATGAACATGGTTAAGACAAAAGTGTTCATATGGCTAACTTCGGTTAACTGTTATTGAGCCAACTCAATATACACGTTTAGGTACGGTTACCCATATCTAAATGAAAGTATATTTTATTTGTGTGTAACAAGATAAGACCATCTAACGGTGGAAAGATATTTGCTTGAATCTTGAATCAGGTTCCATCTAACGGTGAATATTGATTGCTTTGTTCCAAAGCTATCAAACCCTAATTTGAAGACTATATAAGGGAAAACTCTAGTAACTGGGAAACCTAATCCCCACACCTCTTGTGTGATACTAGTTGCGACTAGATTCGATTCTCCTTTAACCTAGATTTTTCCTAAAACCATTATATGTTAACGACTTAAAGACTTCATTGGGATTCTAAAGCCAGACCCAACTATTTTCTCTGTAGTTGCGTGTTCTGATCTTACTTGTTCTATCGTATTGAGTACTATCTTCTTTAAGATTTGCTCGAGACTTATCTCTGATAGGTAAGATATAAAAAGTAATCACAAAGCTTTTCGTCTCATTCTTTATGATTCCACAATAACTTGTTCTATTACCATATTGTTAAGTTATTGTGAGGTGGTTGATATTTCTAGGCTGTTCTTCGGGAATATAAGACCGGATTATCAATTGGTTCTTGTTCACCTTGATTTATCAGAAGACGGAACAAACTTCGTAGGTATTTCTGTAGGAGACAGATTTATCTATTAAAATAGACTTTTCTGTGTGAGACAAATTTATTTATCAAGTCTTCGACTTTGGGTCGTAGCAACTCTTATTTGTGGGTGAGATCAGCTAAGGGAATCAAGTGCGTAGAGTCATGCTGGGATTCAGAGGCATAAGGAACGCGACTGTACCTTAATCAGTGTGAGATTGGTTAGAGCTCAACTGCATTCCAGTCTGAAGTTAACTTGTAGTAGGCTAAAGTCTGTAGCAGCTTAATACAGTGTGGTGTTCAAATCTGGACTAGGTCCCGGAGTTTTTCTGCATTTGCGGTTTCCTCCTTAACAAAATTTCTGGTGTCTGTGTTATTTCTTTTCTGCATTATATTTTCTATATAATTGAAATATCACAGGTTGTGCGTAGTTCAATCAATTGGTAAATCCAACCTTTGGTTGTTGATTGAAATTAATTGACACTTGAACATTGGTCTTTGGTACCGTTCAAGTTGTTTCTCATAATAATCAGACTTGCGGATTTCTATCTGTTTGATTTGCTGATTACATTAAGAAACAAAGATATAACTCTTGGATATATTTTCCTTGATTGAGTCTGACTGTCTAGTTGATTCTCTTGGAATTATATTGGAGCTAGTCCATACAGATTGCCTAAACGAAATATTGGGTGTGGTTGTTAGACCCCCCGCTTTTTCACTCATTTTGTTATGCCGACTGATAGACGCATTTATGTGTCTATTTTCATCTCTATTGTGTATAATG